>CM068833.1:3565000-4022500 GCA_028554795.2 Sinohyriopsis cumingii | reverse complement strand
TCCTAAGTCAGTATATGAATGAAAACTCTTAATTCGTTTCTTTTTCCTCAGGATTTGACTGTTTCAGTGTGTTAGAAGAATTAACAAATACCTGAAAATGACCCATAGAATGATAAATATATGATATTAAATTGGTCTTTTTAATTTTGCGACTTGGTCTTTTTAATTTTGCGACATGGACATATGTCATAGTTTTACGGTTATTACTGTTTATATTCTTGTTCTGGCCATCAATCTTTCGCTAGTAATGTGTTTATAGGACACAAATGCACCACCGTCACCCACACTCATCTGAAATCTAGAAGGTCTGTACTCACAAGAAACATCCAGACGACTTTGCATCATCCTACAGCCAACAGTAAATGTGAAAAATGCAAAACAGTAAATGTGAAAATAATGCAAAGGCAACACATAACCAAAGTTACCTAAACTTGAAATATATGTCAAAGTGAGCAGCCATTTAAAGCTAAGTGTCCTACGTACCTAGATACATGCATATGCAACGAGATACTACGTAACGCTTAAAACTTTGCTTTAAATAAATTCTGGTTTTCTGTCGTGCGTTGTGATTGACTAATATGAGATTTGCTATCTTAACAAAGAAATTTCGAAATAACTAAACGAAAAGGACACATTAAAGGCTCTATGTGAGTTATCTTCAAACATGGGATTTTCCAAAGGCCAGAAATGACAACCTGTAGCAGAAAAAAACAATTATTACACGAATCTTCTCCTTTGGACATGGTCAGTAAAAGACAAATCCTAAATACAAAATAACTTATTTGAATCTTTCATTAGTATGTAATTCGGACTGGGGAAAGATGCTCCGATTTCACAACGTAGGGCAGATTTTAAATTTTGAAAGATAATGAATACATTGATAATGGTGCAAACGGAAAGAAACCATATTCTTGGGAATGGTGAACGATACTGGTTTTTACTGCATGTTGTTACTTGAATATACTATGTTTGGTAAATCTTTTTTCATTACCTCTAGACTAACAGCCGTTTCCTGCGGAAGATTCCCAATGGAACAGAAGTGGCCAACCTAATGGTTGGAGAAGTGGAAGAACTCTCAAAGAGAATTGGAGTCTTCGTAAGGTTGAAAGAAGCCAGTAACCTTGGAAACATTACAGAAGTTAATTTATGCACCCGGTTTCTGTTCATTTGTTTAGGACCAAAGAATCAGCTAGCAAGCTGCGTTGCTACTACGCGATGTATGGGAGCTCTCCTAACGGATGAGGTAAGTTCCGTCTTTTTCTCGGTCTTTATATCGTTCATGTGTAATAATTGGCGCTCTCTGTGAGGTTTATATATGATAACTGACGTGGCATAATAATAATAATAATAATAACAACGAATACGACAACCGCAATATAAGTGCCAAAAATATTCTAGATGGAGAAATTTCAGGAAAATATCATAAGTTTTAAAAAGGGTTAAATTTCATCAATGTTTGTTCACCAAAACAATCAAAATACAGACAATAATGTTCATGAACCGTATTTTGGCACACAAACAATATCTAATACATCGCATCTGCTGCTGCAGGTATTCACTTCCGTGGCATATAAAGCCCAGAGTCGACGCAACATCTTGGCCGGTATGGAAGAGTTCTCTAACCATATGACAGTCCTTCCTCCGGGATCCTGGGATCCGCGGACCCGTATAGAACCTCCCAATCACATCCCACCACAGGTAAATTAATGATGTGATTGGATAACATTATGTGTCAAGGGAACAAAATATCGTTACAAACGACACTTGATTATTGTCAGCTGCTATTTACCAATTTATTTATTGCTTACGTTGAATGAAATGTGTGCTTTTAAAGCTGCAATTGGCATTTGTAACAACAAAGACAAATCATGTACATTATACTAATAAGCACAAGATTCCCATGCTTATAATATTTGTTGACAATATCTGTGTTAAATAGCACGTCTTTAATTTTATCTTAGCAGTACTGGTTTGGTATAATTATGAGAGGAACACTAATACATTATGTTATATACTAACAAAATGTACGTCCCTAGATGGTATATACATGCCCTACATACAAGTTAGCTGGTAAATATGCAAAAAACAGATATTTGTTTTTGTCTACCAACTAGTAAACTTGACACCATCTGGAATCGGTTAGATTTATGTTTGCTCTGACGACCAAATAACGCTTGACATTTTTTTCTGTACTTTTCTTCTTATTGTATATCATCGAGGTTGATTCTACCCACTATCAAACCACACCATGTCTCTTTCTACAGATATTCAATTTGAAATAAATAATAAATAAGTAAATAAATAAATAAGTAAATAAATAAATAGATAAAATTAACAATCACACATGAAGACTATCATCCGAGTCTCTTTTCAAAACAGGAACATCGTAAAAATCCATCATCTTCATCCAATGACTGGGTTGTGGAGACGACGGATATCCATACCGCTCACGAAGATCCGACGTTGCAGAGGACACGGCGGTAAATATGAACAATTTTTGTCTGACAACGTGGTGGTAGTGCTGGTATTGATAACTATATTTTTGCTGTTATAATGCTGTCAATTTCCCTTTGTGTAGTAGTAGTAAAGGTACTGACTCCATCTTTTGAGCCAATAGCAATCAAAACCACGTAAATTGTTTGTATTGTACATGAATTAAGTAATTTAGTTTTAATAAAAACATTATCTTGTTGTTTTTAGTATTTCAACCACAGAGTTTCCATTATTGATATACAAGAATACTTTCATAATTATCACTGAGGTAAAAGTATGTGATTGAGAAACAAACGATATATCCATGAAGTTTTCTTTTTCAGTGCTTCTGAATGTCATTGGATATGAATTAACCTATAATATATGAAACTCTTTTGTCTCGGTTTGTTTTACTAATGTTCAAACTGTATTACAAAATGGTAGGTCTGTATCCTGCATCTTTCCAAGACAGACTTAGCAAATGAATGCAAGTTAAATCGTCATCACCCTTTTCAGTTTGTTTGGTGGTCTGGTAGATGACGTCAAACGAAAAATTCCCTGGTACAAATCTGACATCACTGATGCCTTTCACATGCAGTGTCTGGCGTCGTTCATATACCTTTTCTTAGCAACCTTGACTCCCAATGTGACTTTTGGTGGCCTTCTTGGTGATGCGACTGACCAATACATGGTATGTAGCCTAGAACTCTATTATTAGAGTTTAACTTCTAACTTACATAACATTAAAATCATAACTATTATCACAAAGTCATATTAAAAGGGTATATCAGATTATCTATTTCATGACTCTACCTTTAAAACTCTCTCTCTCTCTCTCTCTCTTTCTCTCTCTCTCTCTCTCTCTCTCTCTCTCTCCTGTATGGATTATAAACTGAGTGGATAACACGAGTATCTTCGAAATTGTTCTTATTTGACCTTGTCTTTTCTTCTCAGTGGCGCTTTGATTGACCAGAGATGCATTCTCTAAAATATCATTTCATCTCGATTTTCTTCACATTAAGCTAAAGTTTGAATTCCTTGTTCTCAACCAACATTTCTTTTTGTTTTTTTTTTGCTGGTTGATATGATGGTTGGTATGCAAACAAGAACCTCGTTTTCGCTATATGTACAAATTGGTGTTCTGTAATGCTACTTAATACTCGACTTCATAATCTGGCCTCAATATATTTTATCTGCAGCGAACGGTGATACATTGAATATATATTCTGGCAGTTACATTTTAATTTTATAATGAACCTCATTGTGACAAATTAAATAATATGCCAAAAATTAAAGGCAAACTATGTACTTTTAGGGTACCATGGAATGCATCATGGCGGCGGCAATTACAGGCGTGATTTATGCCCTCTTTTCCGGTCAACCACTGAACATCCTAGGCAGTACCGGTCCAATGCTTGTCCTGGAAGGAATACTGTACAGATTCTGCAAGTGGGTTCCAGTACTAGTCTCTTCTAGAAAAGTAACCAAAACTGTTTTAAGCGCGTCGTAAATAAAGTTTAACATACATCCTCCATTATTTAGAACGAACTTAGGCCAAGGTTGATGTTACTTCAGTAGACTCTTTCTCAATTTTATTAATGTATGTTTCGATGAAGGGCGTTCTTCTTAAATCAAGGATAGTAGTAGAGTGAGTAAAAGGCTTCATACTTAATGTGTTGATGTGCAGACAAAACAAACACCTGTCTTCTAAACGGTGTATTGGCATTAGAAAATGATTCCAACAATAATTCTCAGATTTAAAACTGATTACTGTCGACGAATGCTGCCATTTGTGTGAACAGAGCTTTTACATTTAAAGGAAGATGTAGGCGGAATCGGAGACCACAGTCCAATAAATAGCACAGCGTTCGGATTTGTTTCTTAAACAAAGAGGAAAATTTAGTAATAGCATGCCAGAAGAACCACCTATTTTATGCTGGATTGTGCACTGGGAAGAGTTCTGGATTAGACAATGCTTTGCCATATAGTGTTGCATCGTCGATAAAAATAACCCACGTATCATGATAGAAGACTTTAAAAATACACCCCTCTGTACTCACGTATCATGATAGCATGCTTTACAAATACACCCATGTGTACTCATGATAGCATGCTTTAAAAATACACCCATTTGTACTCACGTATCATGATAGCATGCTTTAAAAATACAGTACACGCATTTGTACTCACGTAGCATGATAGCATGCTTTAAAAATATACCCATTTGTACTCACGTAGCATGATAGCATTCTTTAAAAATACAGTACACGCATTTGTACTCATGATAGCATGCTATAAAAATACACTCACAATACACCCATTTGTACTCATGATAGCATGCTTTAACAATACACCCATTTGTGCTCATGATAGCATGCTTTAACAATACACCCATTTGTACTCATGATAGCATATTTTAACAATACACCTATTTGTAGTCATGACAGCTTGCTTTAAAAATACACCCATTTGTACTCATGATAACATGGTTTAAAAATACATGCATTTGTACTCATGATGGTATGCTATAAAAATACACATATTTGTACTTAATGATAGCATGCTATAAAAAATACACGCATTTATACTCGTGATAGAATGGTATAAAAATACACCATTTGTACTCACGATAGCATGCTTTAAAAATACACCCATTTGTATTCATGATAGCATGCTTTAAAAATACACCCATTTGTACTCATGATAGCATGCTTTAAAAATACACCCATTTGTACTCATGATAGCATGCTTTAAAAATACACCCATTTGTACTCATGATAGCATGCTTTAAAAATACACCCATTTGTACTCAGTTCCGTATGCATAATGATTACATTTGTATTAACGTTCCTTTTTTCCAGGGACAACGATTGGGACTTTTTGCCACTACGATTATTGATAGGTCTTTGGACAACGTTATTTCTCATACTTATAGTGGCTTTCGACCTCAGCTGTCTGGTCAGGTTCATCACTAGCTTCACAGAGGAATGCTTCGCCTGTCTTATATCACTCATTTTCATATATGAAGCTTTCGCCAAGGTGGCCGACATACAGTACATTGCACCTGTGCATTTTCATCGACCAGAAAATCCATCATCATGTGTTTGTGTCATGCCCTTGATAACAAACGCATCCAATGAGAACTTCACTCATGAAACAGCTACATTTAAGACAATTCTTACAAATGATGAAACTGCTGAGACTGGAATCTCCACTAATTTAACTTCAACCACGATATTATCAAACATCGGAGTAGAATCATGTATAACACTTGGTGGAACCTCCATGGGAGATGCGTGTGCAACTGTAAATTATGTTCCTGATGTCTTCTTCTTTTCGTGGCTTCTTTTCCTTGGGACGTTTACGCTGGCCATGATCCTAGTGAGATTCAGGAATAGCCTATTTTTTCCGACATTTGTAAGTCCTTAAGTTTAATCATTTTTCAAATATTGACAAACGAAGAAACAACACATGTATCCAGCTGAGTCAATTTGCAGCATGGACTGTTTAATATATTGGCATATTATATAAGTGTTTCAAAGTTTTGATCTGTAATCTCCCAGCTTCGCAGTCACTAAAGTGTCCCGTTGAAGTATTTGTTTTATATAAATATAATGAATCTGCGTGTATATGAAGAGAGAGAGACAGACAGATAGACAGACAGACAGAGACATACAGAGAGAGAGAGAGAGAGAGAGAGCAGGGGGTCTGGGATTGGAATGTTTTGGTCCTGGCTTAGCAAAACCGTTGCTACACAAGATAAGTTAGTTTTTCAGATTCGCAGTAGTGTCCAAACAACGCTTACTTTGATAACTGTTGTTTTCAAATTCATTCTTGTAGAATTCCGCTATCAGTTGGAAATCTAAAACAGTAGACGTTCCTATGCGGAATGGTTCCCCTGGTCTCTTTATTGCAGGATTTGCCAAATATTCATACTCCTTGTTTCTGGATAATTCTATCCTGTAAAAATAACTCAATCTTAAGACGTTTATTTGGTTGCTCTGACAACCTGAAATGAAGACAAATGATAATCATGGCTACTTAGACATATGTATGTAAAGATTTTTCTCAGTTGAAAATCAATAGAGAGAATATGATTTTCAGGATATTCCTTTATCGGCCTCAGCTGGAATTGTCTGGTTAGTACAGTCCAGATATTTAATTAAAACAATAAAAACAAAATGTTCTGGTGATCATTTATGAAAATGAATAGCATCAAAACAATTAGATAATAAGCCAATAATATAATCTTTTTTGATGGCTTACCTACATAAATTTTGTCATCAATATTTCACCTTAAAGGAGCAAAGAGTTCAGATTAGTCGATTGGCTGCACTAATGTATGTCGGCACACGTGTCAAGTATTGTTTTAACCTGAGGTGCCATTGGCACATTTTCTAACTGTAAATAGTCTGTTCCAAGGTGTGTCAGAAAATTGGATACTGAAAAAAATTCAAAGTTTGAAGAAGGTATTTATCGAGGCATTTGAAGATTAACAATTGAAATTTCGAAACTAATCTTCTTCGGTGTTTGGGGTTGAGGGATTTCGGTTTAATGTGGGAAAACTGAAGATATTAAAGAAATCACATTTTGAGACTTCAAAAGATTCGGTCTTATGGAGATTTATGCGGTATACGGAGATTTATAATCAAAACATTGCCATTATGGTTCCTAGATTTGACAGTTCTTTAAGTCTAATTGATTTGCTATCAATTCGGTGATTTCGGAGGTAGGAGTTGTTGGTGAAGCAACTATTGTCATTGGCCTTTTCATTTTATTGTGGCTCTTCAGAAAGTAAAGCCTGTAGAAAGTATTAATGTCGATGCAATATATGTAAATAGCACATCTATTATATCGATTTTAGAAGTGTTTTAGAAGTAATAATTGAATGTCTTATAGCCCGTGCATAATCATGTGCGGAGTTCACACCGTCTTCAGACAGGAATGTAATGTAAAGCCAGCCAGGACATAAAATGTGTGCTATGATAATAATAAAGTACATCAGACCTCGTTTCAAAGAAAAAGTTTCACAGTTAATACAGTTATGTGTGTGGTATCTTTTCAGATTCGTCAAATTGTCAGTGATTTTGCAGTTCTCATCGCGATCGTCGCAATGGTCGTCTTAGATGCTGTAGCGGGTATCCATACACCAAAGCTGAGTGTGCCTACAGAATTCAAGGTACAGTAATACCGATTACAACAGGCTCATCAATAGAAAGGACACCTGCTGTTAATGACAACCTTTATGAATCCCTTAGCTTAAGCTGATGGTCGTTTTGTCTTCTCTACAGAGGGCTCGTGTTAATATTAGATAATTTTGATATTTCTTATACTGTTCTTTATGGCAGGTTTAACTATTTTATATTCTATACATATCCTTAATTATATTTATATTTCTTCCCAATCTGAACGATCACCGAAACCATATATGTTTGCGCCTGTCACTGCGTAGTGAAGCGTGAATTTCATTACAGCCTGATATAGCGTTTAATGTAAACAAAAAAGTCTCAAAAACTGATGCATGCAATAAAGTATCATATATCGAATTTATTCTCCTTGATTCAATCATCATTTTCATCATCATCATCATCTTATTATTATTATTATTATTAGTATTATTATTATTTACAATCGTTACGATTATCTTATATTTGTCAACTATTTAATACAAATTAAAGTCCTCAATATATCAAAGCAATGCAATGAAGTAAGCAGCACGAATAAAACGCTTCTTCTGCAAACTGTGTTTTCAATCAAGTAAGCTGTACGAATGAAAAACTTCTTGTACAGCTATGTTTTCAGTCAAGTAAACTGCACGAATAAAACGCTTCTTGTGTCAACTGTGTTTTTCAATCAAGTATTGGCAACGTTAGATCACTGCGCGCACTTCTATTACAATATTTTTTCGTGTGTAGATTATATCAATTCAGTCCATCTGCTCTTTGATCTCACGTGCTGTTAATTCCTGCATGCGTTTCAGTCTGACCTTTTTAGCCGTGCGATTTGATTCCGTTGCAAGTGCTGTTGAAACTGTTAATATCCTTTGCACCTTTCCGCGGTTTGTTTAGGTTAATCCATTCACAGAGTGTATGAAGATAAAGTTTCCTTTGTTGTACATATGGTTTGTGCAATGGCACTATATGCGCAGCAAACATTTATACAGTACACTGTGATGCACATCTTTCAAGCATGTCATGGTAGTGGAAACAAACTGTGCTCTCGGGAGTGAGTTCAATCTTAATTGTAGTTTTTGGTTCGTATACGAAAATACGTGAGAGAAAATATACCAGTACGGTACGGTATACACTTAAAGTGCTGTTTCACGACTTAACACAAAACACCAGATTTCAAGAAAATCTTGTATACCTTTTTCTTACTAATTTCAGCCCACCAGGCCGGACAAGTTATTTTGCTAACGTTATAGCCCATTTCATACCGAATTTAACTGAGTTGCTCCGTAATTATCCGAATAACCTCTCGAGTTACTTTATACTCCAGCCAGTCAAACGCTGGTGGGTACATGTACATAACAAAATGGCGTCCATTGTTGTTTAGAAATATTCAGAAATAAAATTAATGAAATGATTGAAATTTATATGTAAATTATCCACAGACTTTCAAAAACAAATCTGATAAACTCATATGAAACGCATTTTATTATAGTGACGTTTCGGATGCACATAAATAGTTTGAACAACTTGCTCTTTGATTGTCAGGATTAAATTTACTTCTTAATCTGACAATCCAAGAGCAAGTCTGCTTCAAACTATTCTGTGCATCCGAACGGTCCTTAATAAAATGCCGTTTATATGAGTTTACAGATAAAGACTGTGGATAATTTACATATTAAATTTCATCAATATCTGCGGCAGCATCGATGTTGAATATGCATTTTTCAACTCGATAAACGATGTTGAAGTAGTTACAGAAGTTGATGCTCATGCTGAAGCGTTAGCCATATTTTGCCCACCCCCTATCGAGTGGCTATTTCGGTCAGCTGACCACCCGCCACGTGATCAAAATTCAGAGCAAATTACGAAGTTCACCGAAGTCTGCATGAAATGGGCTGTTAGTGTGAAGAAACACTGATCAGATTCAGTGCATTTCCAGTTCTGCTAAATACAATCCTTACAGTCTTACTAATTTCAGCCCACCAGGCCAGACAGAGGATGGTTCATTAATCCTATTAGTGACAAGAATCCATGGTGGCTGTACCTATTAAGCGCCCTTCCAGCTCTGCTAGCTACAATTCTTATATTTATGGACCAACAGATTACCGCTGTCATCCTCAACAGGAAGGAGAACAAACTAATGGTTGGTAATACTAGCATTAATAACCTATTCATCTCACAACTTCTGAATTTCCTTCAAAGACAAACGATGCACTTCATAGATAAATATGGTACTATAATTTTAGCTGTATATAAATATATCCTGAATCAAGCAAGGGCTGTACGCCATAAAAACATACCAAAAGCCACATAACATTTATCAGCGTACCACCAACTTATATTTCTTCGCCATGGTTTTGTCAATAACCCTCTGCAGGTTTGATCGAAACCTAAAAATCCTTTTCTATGATTTAAATCCAATTCAAAATATTTCACTGTTTTTCCTGAACACACGTCCCTTTCTTTTATATATCCTGGTAACGATAATTGGGAGCATTGTTTGTTATTGTCGTCTGTTTTTCCGATGATAACATAAATTTCAGTGAACATATTTTATTCCAGCTTGGTACATGTATTTCCCTTAGCTCATAAATAAATAAATAAATAAATAAATATATATATATATATATATATATATATATATATATATATATATATATATATATATATATATATATATATATATATATTAATTTTGAGGTCAATAGTCTCAAGGTCAATGTTACTGTCATTAAGTATGCAGCTTTGCTATTAACATTTATTTCCGAATGATATCTGAAGTCCGAAGTAGTAGAACCTGGTACTTTTATTCTCTTTAACACCAGAAGAACCCAACATATATGGGGAAAGGGGTGTGGGGGATCAATCTAACTTTATGGTCAAGGTTACTGTTAACTGTTTTATTTGGGATTTACACTTCACATTTCCGAACTAAAACCTATAGTTCTCTTCAAACGATTTCAAAGACATTTGATACACGTATGGTTTGCAATCATTTTACCTAAGAAACGATAGGATCAGTTTGGGTATCTATAGCTTGACGTTCAGTGTCAATGTAAAATATAATTTTCACTTTTATTTCATTTCCCTACAAGAACTTGAATAAGATCTAAAAGATTTGAAATAAACTTTGAACATATATTTCCTTTGCCAGCAAAAGAAACATAAACATGCCAGTTCTTAGGACATATTAGGGCAGGACAAATGCCCAAATGGGTAAACTTAAACTTCGAACCGCAGTAACAGTACGTGTTCCTCCATGCGTTCTTAAAGTATAATGCATGAAATAGATTCTAACAATTAATCATACGTTCGCCTGGTATGGTGTTCTTTTGCGGTGCTTTTGGTTTCGGTCGATGATGTGGAAATTATGAAAAGACGCCGAGTTATTACGTTATTACGACATGAACAAGCAACATAAATGGCTTTTATTGTTCCAAAGCTAATTCGCTAAATTACTGCTCCGTATCATCCCATCTGAAATGTATGCCGTGGGGAACAAAATACTTTGAAATATTTGTTGGACGTCTTTTTCTGGCACATTTCAGCCTGCCATATCCGACCAAATCTGCCTCTGTGTGACATGAAATAAGTTAACGTTAATACCGCGCATGTCCAGAACAGTGGCATACGACTTTTGAAAAAAATGCATTCTGTTACAATTACGCTGTTCCAGCTTAAACGTCTAAACAATACTAACTGTAACTGAAGTTGCGACTATTCACATAACACAATTTCTTGCTATATTTTATTCTTGCCTTTTCTTTCTCTTTTTCTTTGTTTCCAGAAAGGATCCGGTTATCACCTAGACATGTTGATTGTCGCTGTTCTGGTGGGACTATTATCACTGCTAGGACTTCCTTGGTATGTTGCAGCAACAGTTACCGCACTTGCTCACGTAATGAGTTTGAAAAAGGAATCTGAATGCACTGCACCTGGTGAAAAGCCAATCTTCCTCGGAGTTAGGTAAGTAGTAGGATAAAAATAGAACAAGACACGTTATTATTATATGCTCATTTTTTATCCGTTAACTTTACATTGTCAGAATCGTGCAGTATTTTACGATATTGCACACCTTCATATTACACTCACGTGCATGACACGTGTGCCCAACAGTGTATTAGGAACTACTTTGTAAACAAACCATGTACACTTTTGTATCAGACGTTATACGTTTTGGTTGATTAAATTTGATTTTGAATGAACTAAAGCAGATGTTTCGTGGACTGCTACATACCAGCTGTTTTGCTACATTCCGCGTTAACGTTTTTGATACAATGTTTCGGTTTTTGGCGATAGACGCCAGATTTCATAAAATTGGTGGATACCTACAAATAACATGCAGGTAACAAAGCAATATCTGTCTCCTTTAGCTGGTAATAAGAATTACAAAACTATACTTACAGTTTTACATTCTGAATTTCCTTAAAATGTACTTTCTTAGTTCTGCAAATCTGCATATAAATCCAGTCAATAATCACGAAATGTCGTAGAAACGACAAAAATGCCAAATTCTTTTCATTCCAGATCAAATGGAAAAGTTGTTGCAATGCACATTCATTCACAATATGACTTTAAATTTCAATTTTAAGTAGACCAAAACGCCATTTTCTGTCGAAAGGTATGTCTAGCGCGCGACTAAGTTCAAATTTATCTGGGCGGAGTTATGTGCGCATTATTAATGGTGTTGTTGTGTAATGATGAACCTGCGCTTGTGTATTCAGTTTGGAATACGGCATACATTCAGTTACTTTGTTTCGTGTAGTGTATTTTCGTTTACATAATTAAGACTTAGGTAGAATAAGAAAATGAGAATATAATAAAAAAGGTTACTGCATTTGTATGGGAAAATATGAACTCCTTTTGTCGGATGGATATACTGCATTTCCAAGGTCGTGCAGTATTTCCATCCGAAAAACTTGTTCATATTTTCCCATACAAATGCAGTATTCTATAAATATTTAATGCACACGGTTTGGATTATTTTTTGTCTCGACGTTATGTTCAAGATTGCTGAGTTTATAGGAGGAAACTTGAGCACTGAAGGAGCCGACAAAGAAACTTCGTGTTTCCTGCACGGTTTGAAATAATTGCAATATAAAAAGTTGAAGTCAATAGCTTCTTGGCTTCAAGTATTTTTATTATAGATGCAAAAAACAAAGAATACTGTAAGTCAACCAGTCTAAATATATAAATTGTACATAGTGGAATTGAAGAATTTAATGGAACCCCAAAAATAGACTATACTTTATAGAATTTATTTGAATATTAAAATCGATCATACTTACAAATCTAATGGAATATTAAAATCGACCATACATAAGAATTTAATGGATTATCAAAATCGACCATATTTAAGAATTTAATGGAACCCCAAAAATAAACTATACTTCAAGAATTTAATGGAACCCCAAAAATAGACTATACTTCAAGAATTTAATGGAACCCCAAAAATAGACTATACTTCAAGAATTTAACGGAACCCCAAAAATAAACTATGCTTCAAGAATTTAATGGAACTCCAAAAATAGACTATACTTTAAAGTGATGTACAACATTGTTATCTATTTCTCTTCTATCAGGAATAATGAGTGGGTCTTGTGGTGATGTCTGTCGGGACATCGTATCGTATGAAACAATGAAACAAACGACATTTCGATGAATCTTAGTATCTTTCCGTTCAGAAAAATCAATACACAACGGAAGTTCAATTGAATAAATGTAGTGTAACGTGTCGTTGCCGTAAGAATAACTGCCTTCGCATTTGTGTCCGGTGGTTTTCGAAAACGTTCCAAACTGTCTTGAATTGCCTGAGCAATCACATGACCCTTAGGTAGGATTCGTATTACGTGTTTGCTGGCCATGCATCAAGTTGAGGAGGGATTTATTCCGGTCTCTGTTAGCTTATTTCGCGAACACAGAAACACTCCACACAAGTCTCTAGAAGGATAGAGTCTGATACATGTTAGTTCCAATTCGCACACACAAAGACATTCTGAACCAGTCTGAAAAGGAACTTAGTCTAATCCCTGTAAGTTCCAAATTAAAAGCACACATACACTCTTTACCAATATGAGGTGTATTCCAGACCTTACGTGATCTCTGAAGGCAATCTCGACACAGGAGAAAAAACATTAACAATAGGCATAGAACACCAATACCAAATTCAGTATTTATTTCCTCAAGCTTATCGTATCCATGTAATCCCTTAGTGTGTTTATTTTAATCTAACTTTATTAGTTTTTCCCCTATCTTCTGTCAATGTAACTATTTCAAAATCGAACTCTTTTTGAAGAAAAAATTGATCAGATTACACCTTTATATACCCAGACGATTCAACGCTATTGGATAAATACATCCGGGCTTTGGTTGACCGATACAGGACCAACTGCACGAAATGGCTCGAGAGAATCACAACAACAAAGAACCGTTTTAATCCATCTACCATGATCGTTAAACAATAGACTATACAGGTCTTGGAACTTGACAAGAGTGAATATCTATACGGCCGAACGAATTACACTGGACAACAAATTTTTACAAAAGTCATGTTACTGAAATAAAATTAGTCAATTCTTATCAATTTTTATGTGCTGAACACGAATATGACAGTCAAATTGCAAAATTGGCTCTAGTTTTTTTGTAATCTGCAAGAAATTAATGTTTACATAACGAAATGCATTCCAATAGTAAAAGGTCAACTGTAATAGCCTACCTATAAAAAATCAAGTCATTGACTACATCTTAGATTTCTTCGCCTGTCTCTTGTACAGCTGTTCGGGAGCATCTCTGAGGAGTGTCCAGCAGTAGTCAGCCAGCATTGTAGTGGACCATTTTCCCTGGTATCTTTGTTCCATTGTTGCGATATCTTGATGAAAACGTTCGCCGTGTTCATCACTAACAATACCACAGTTGCTAGGAAAGAAATCCAAATGGGAATGAAGGAAGTGAATCTTTAGAGACATATTGCAGCCAAGTTTCTTATACTTCATCAACATGTCTTCTACTAGTTCCTTATAGTTTTCTGCCCTAACATTTCCGAGGAAGTTTGTAGAAACTAGGCGAAAAGCATTCCATGCTTGTTTCGCGTCACCTTCCAGCAAGTTGTTGAACCGGTCATCTTTGAAAAGCTCTCGAATCTGAGGACCCACAAAAACTCCCTCTTTAATCTTTGCTTCGCTGAGTCGAGGGAATTTTTCATGCAGGTATCGGAATGCTGGCAAAGTCCGGTCAATGGCTTTCACGAAGTTCTTCATCAAACCTAGTTTGATGTGAAGGGGTGGTAGCAAGATTTTCTGAGCCTCAACCAGAGCTGGGTGTTGGATATTCTTCTCTCCAATGGCTACATTCTGCCTGTGAGTCCATTCCTTCCTCATGTAGTGCATTTCCCTTGCTCGGCTATCCCACTCGCATAAGAAACACATGTATTTTGTATATCCTTGCTGCAGTCCCATTAAAAGGGCAACTACCTTCAAATCACCACAGAGGTGCCAGCTGTACTTGTTATACTCAATGGAATTCAGTAGCTGCCTTAAGTTATCGTATGTCTCTTTCATGTGGACAGCATACGCTACTGGAATAGATGGAAGAATGTTTCCATTGTGCAAAAGCACAGCCTTGAGACTCAGTTTCGAAGAGTCCACAAATAGTCTCCATTCTTGTGGGTCATGAGTGATTTTTAAAGCATTCATGAGGCCCTCAATATCGGAACAGAATATCAGATTACTTTCCTTTCTGAAGAAAGGCTCCAATTGCTGGTGGCGCTTTCGATATGCAGTAATTGTGACATCTTCTTCTAGAAGATTCCATTGTTGGAGTCTTGATCCTAGCAATTCTGCCTTGTTCTTTGATAAGTCCAAATCACGAATCAGGTCATTTAGTTCTTCCTGTGTTATTCTGTGTGGGGTTGATGATGCACCACAGTGAAAATCTGGATCACTGCATGCTGATGGACCAGGAGAAGAACAGGTCGACTCACCTTTGTCTTCGTCAGATGAATCAAGAGAATATTCTGCTGGAGGTTCTGGAATAGGAAGTCCCTCACCATGTGGAACTGGTCTCAATGCAGACGGAATGTTTGGGTAGACTATTCTCGACTTCTTTCGCTTCGTTATTCCGCCGGAAAGAGGAGGAACCAAGCAGAAGTAACAGTCATTTAGGTGGTTGCTTGGCTCTCTCCACACCATTGGGACTGCAAACGGCATTGATGACCTTTTGCAATTCAACCACTGTGAAAGATGTGTTGTACATGTAGCACAGCATATATGCGGAGCCCAAGGCTTGTCTTGGTCACCAACCTTGCATCCGAAGTAAAGATGATATGCCTTATTCACTTGAGAATTGATACTTTTCTTCTGGTTGGCAAATGTCACTTCCCCACAAATATAGCAAAAATTGTCCGCGGTATTAACACACTTTCGAGGCATTACTGTTCTTTATTGTACGTAAATGGATAAAATAATAAGTTTTATGTAACAGTAGCTTGAACTGTCTCGCACAACGTCTAAAATATTTTAAATGCTGAACCTATCTGTGGGCTTTATATAGTACACTGCTTACGTCAGCTTCAGCAGCCGCCTGGCATTAGTATAATAGGCCTACACATGTATAGTACACTGCTGACGTCAACTTACTTCAGCAGCCGCATGGCATTAGTATTGCATTGCATCAGAAAATGATGCAATCAACTGTGGATGATGTGAGCATGATGGTATTATGCAATGTTACATCATTATTCCGGATGTTGCTGCAGTCCTACTGGAGAAATTTACACAGTGAAACATAGAAAATGAGGTATATGAATATCTTCAAAACTAGAGCCAATACAAATTTTTAACGGTTATATTCGTGTTCGGCACACCAAAATACTACAGATTAGGGCCTTTTCAAGTCAGTAATGATTTCACTGTTGACCAGTGTTATCAATAGAAACATATTAAAACTTAATACTAAACAAATCGCATTAAAGAGTACTAACATATACCGATGATACTGGCACCTTTTGTAAGTACAAAGAATATTTTTAAGGACGTATATTGGTTTTAAATGAAATAGCAAAAGACTTTATTTTTTTAAATCATGTCTGAATAAACTTGAAATTAGATTTCGAACGAATACTATTTTGTTTCAGAGAGCAACGAGTTACTACTCTAATGGTGGGGATATTCAGTGGCCTGGCGGTTTTATTTACGTCAATACTACAGGTGAAATTAACCACTATTCGATCTTTCATGCAAATATGTCTCCATCAACAAACCATTACACACATACACATCTCTCTCTCTCTCTCTCTCTCTCTCTCTCTATATATATATATATATATATATATATATATATATATATATATATATATATATATATATAT
The DNA here is from genome assembly GCA_028554795.2 of Sinohyriopsis cumingii. Taxonomy (NCBI): domain Eukaryota; kingdom Metazoa; phylum Mollusca; class Bivalvia; order Unionida; family Unionidae; genus Sinohyriopsis; species Sinohyriopsis cumingii. The sequence goes on along the minus strand of CM068833.1, from coordinate 4,005,493 downwards.
ATATATATATATATCAAAAGCGATGTGGCAATTATACATTTTTGTTATCCGTCCGCCCGTCCGTCACACCATGTAGCAATATATCTTAAAAACGTTTGCCCAAAAATAGAATATGTTGAGCACTGAACGACCTTGTTTCAAAGCAGTTTACGTCATGGTGACTGTGACCCTAATTTTTTTCAAGGCTAGAAGGTGATAATGTGTGTTAGGTGAAGGATATCAGTTTGGAAGTGTCATTCATAAGGATTTTAGGAGGGTACCATGACTAGTTAAGCTTTTGATAAACATGACCCAGGATCCAAAGTTCTGCGACTGATTTTATATTGATTCATTTGGAGAGGGACTCACACACATTCTTTAAAAAAATAAAAAGTCTGAAAAATATTTGAACCAAACCAGTCATAACCAGACATTTAGATGCCGTGTGACAATGTTGATTTACTTTCAGTTTGTCTGAGTATTCATGCATTTTTATTGGGTTTTGTAACTTTTTCTTTTTCTCGGCGGTAGGGGTTATTCTCATGGAAAAGTTTGATTTATAAATTTCTTAGTCAATAAAACAACTAAATCTGTCCATAAAGATATGCAGGTATGTGTCATTTGTAGACATGTTTGAGCGCTTCTTTTGACACTTGTATCAACATCACTATATGACATCATTTGTAATCACAAATGGTTTCCAAGACATCTTACTCTTTGGATAATATATCACCTAGTAACATGACAAATCCTCTTATGGTAAGCTGGACCAACAATGGGTCAGATTTGGTCCAGGACTACCATAAATATCATTGGTATATGCTAAATTTCCCTTCTTGGTCCAACATGTTGCCCTTATACCTTCAAAATCGCGGTCTTTATAAATCATACTGCCATCAAACATTGGTTGCACTATATTCATTTTGAAAGATGTTTCATTCCTTCTCTGAAGTACCAGTCTCATAGAATGCCATAAATTGTCATGATGGCGAGAAAATAAGATGTGCATTTGCTCTCAAAAACTAATCTCTTCAAGTCTTTTGTGTTTCTCAGTTTTCATACATAAAAATTGAATGGTCCACGATTACTGCATACAGTATTGAGTATTTCTAAAGTTGATATCACATTATTATATTTAATAGAGGCCATTACGACTGAAGGATTTTGACTGAATGTGGATGAATATTTACGTGTCGAGGCTAAGTTTATCCAAACTCAGCGTCTGATATCTGATATCGGTTTCAGCATCTGCTTTAGCAAACGCGGGTCCCGATTTGAATCAGTTTGGCGGGTCCCGATTTGAATCAATTTGTCGGGTCCCGATTTGAATCATTTGGCGGGGCCCCTGGATTTACGCGCGAGGCCACTCGTGAGCACGGCATTTGGAAATAAACTTTTAAACATGTTTTATATTATATTAAACTTACAATTTTCTTCCATAGCTTTAAAATTACTATCTCTATATCGATAATTTAAAAAACAAAATTACTAACGTGCGGGGCCCCTGTGGGTGCATGGCCAATTGGTCTGAGGCCCGCCATGATCAATTTTATTTCAAAAAGATTTTTGAGCTTTTTTATTCCCTCTTCACAGAACAGACTTGTTGTCTTCAGCATTTTAAATACAGAAATCATTCCAAAATACCAATCTTTAAAATACAGACATGATTCTGCGTGGATTTCTTTTGACATCAATTTACTTAGAACAAGTAAAGTGCGTACGACATACATTAAGTAATATTTATCATACCTTTCAGTATATTCCAATGCCGGTACTTTATGGTGTCTTCCTCTACATGGGTGTTGCTGCTTTGGGCGGTATGCAGGTATGTGTAACAGCAAGGTAAATACAATGTATCATTACGGCGCTGAATGGTATGCAGGTATGTGTAAAAACACGGTACAAAATATATCATTATTGCACTGAATGTTATACACATATATGTAATAATAAGGTACAGAAAATGTACCATTATTGCGCTGAATGGCATAGTTATGTGCAATAGCAAGGTACACAAAATGTATCAATTGAGTATGCATGTTTTTGTACCCGTGAGAAAAGAAAAATTCTCCGCCTGCTCATTTGTATAAATAAATATTTATGAACATATGTTTTCTTCAGAAAAAAAAAATCCATCATTGCTGACACAGAACAATTTAGTCTTTGAAAGAACCTTTGAAGTTTGGATGAATTTTGTTGAATTATGGAGATTTGACAATGTGGAAGATTTATAGTGATAACAACCCAAGAGACCCACCCTTCTAAATCGCACGTAAAATCCCATTCAAATAGCCCAATTCCGAGATTTCTGTTTTAACTCGTATTATTGTTCCATACTGAAAAAATATATTCGTTGTTATTAAAACATTGTATTACATCGTTTAATAGTAATTGCGTTTTAAAAAGAAGACCCTCACAAAAATATACAATTATTGCCTGCGCCTGATAGGTATTAGGAAGCGACATATCGCGAGAACAAAGAATTCATTAACATAGAAAAATAAACGAAAAACATATAATAACAATTGTTGTAAAGCACTACTAAAACTTTATATTCAAACACAGACGCACAGTCACGATGTACATTATTGTATATAGACAACAATGAGAAAAGAAGAACGTTAGATTCCTATTGTTGTCACAGTTATCGAGAATAACTCCTGCTGTACTTTGAAATGATAATTGAGGACCCAGCTCCCATGAAATGTATCACACGATCCCCATGATAATTATTTGCAATGTTTAGATCGATGTTTGCTGCTTATTTCTACTGACAAATATATAAAGGAAAAGTTTAATGCAAATATGTGTTTGTAATTCAAAGGGTATACACTTATATGGACATTATGGACTGGTCGGCTTGTGATAAATGACATCCCACTTAAAGTCCCAATGCCGCCATTTATCATAAATTTCACCATTCTTCCAGTCTACCTAAAGCTTGGAAGGATGGATATAACTTGTTAAAAAAGTTATCTGACATAAACCGTTATTTGAAATAACGAAGATGTTAGGTTTAAACGACTTTCAGATATTAAGTTCAGAATAAAGAGGTGACAGCCCTTAATTCAGTCAACGAAGTCGCTCGTAGTTCCCTTCTTTTGCGGGAGTTCTCCAAAAGTAGTGATATAATACATTCGACAAATTCCGTTAGTGACGAATCTAATAAAAATAACAGTCGCACGTAGCGCACAAAATTGATTACAGAGGGAACGCAGAAAGGAAAGACCGGATCTGAGAAGTAAAGCGCGCATTAGATAAAAATAAGACTCGGGTGAATATTGTTGATCAGCTATGACACTCTGAAGCGCGAACTTGGACTGAAGACAATCAGACACAGCGTGGTGTAGACTTCCAATGTTTACAATGGTGACGTCATCCAGATTTCGCCTGATGTAGATTCGCCGCTCGGATGTCGCCTATTAACATCGGATTAATTCGTACACATGTGAAAAATGACCGTGTTTCTCAGTTTGAAGGAGAAATTACATGGCTCATAATGTGAAAACGTCAATTTATCTGGTTTTCATGTCACCCAACGATGTTTAGGACCAATATCTTTCAAGATTCAGTATTATTCACATAATGTGGCATTTACGATCTTTCTGCACGTAACTGCGGCATCATGGCTTTCATTTGAACGGTATATTTCAAGACCTCCGTTAGAGTAAATTTTACTGTATATTGTCTCCATAGTTGACCTTTATTTAATGATTGTCAACCAGCTGGCTATCAGATCAATCATCCGTCAAATGAAACCTTTTACACGATGGTTGAATGACATAGCGCTGGGTGATTCAAATGCGCCAATCAGTTATCTCACAACCCACAGGCGGTATGTCATTATTAAAGACGAAACTGACTGCTACCTGTCGCGGATCTATCTAAATAGTATTGGCATCCCGTCTCTTTTTCTCTCTCTCTCTCTCTCTCTCTCTCTCTCTCTCTCTCTCTCTCTCACGTCTGTCTGTCTCTCTCTCTGTCAGTACATACATGTTCTTGATTATCATGAAAAGGAGAAGACAGCAAAAGCAAGTACAGTATTATAAATATGGTCAAAAACTGTACTTACTGCTTAGGTATTGTATAAAGATGTCTAGTATTACAAAGGGACTGTTTGTAATTCCCAATTTCACTGTGTTTATTAATACGTCAATACAAACAACAATTCCGTCTCCTACTTAAGACCTCATTCATTGAACGCTATTATTATTTGTATATAACATAACACTTGTAAGTCTAAAATTATTATTATGAGTTCGTCCACCATTTTATTTCATATGCAGTTGGTTCAAAGAGTACTGCTGGTCTTTATGCCACAGAAATATCAACCGGATCATGTCTACCTTCGACATGTTCCGTTACGGCGTGTACACCTCTACACAGCAATCCAAGTATTATGCCTCGTTTTGCTTTGGGTGGTGAAAAGCGTGAAGGTCATATCGATAGCATTTCCAACTTTTGTAAGTTTCTTTTTTTCAATTCAAACTATCTATCTATCTATCTATCTATCTAAGATGTTGAAAGTAACAATACAAAAATATTATTATTATTATTATTATTATTATTATTATTATTAAACAAATTATTTCTTGCATACAGAAGCCAAAAATAAAGATTTGTCCATTTTGATAAAATTTATAACTTAAAACTTTGCTTTATTAGCCCGTTTTTCCGATTAATTAACCTTTAAAATTATTTCTTTCATGGTGTTATTGCTTGAAACTATTCTCTAATTAGACTCTTTTTATGGAGCGTCTTTTTATTTCCGGATCTTCTAGACTTTGATAATCCACAATCTTAGTTGTTTGTTCATTTCTCTGGATAACTTTCGTTTGAGCCGTTACACTGTTACAGAGCATGCCGATATTTTATCGTGTTTTATTTATATTTGTATATACAGCTGCTACACGGTTACAGAGCATGCCGATATTTTATCGTGTTTTATTTGTATTTGTGTATACAGCTGTTACACGGTTACAGAGCATGCCGATATTTTATCGTGTTTTATTTGTATTTGTATGTACAGCTGTTACACGGTTGCAGAGAGCAGCAGAGAGACTGAGCCCTCCAACTATTCGTTCCAACAGAATTCTCTATCGAGAACACTCTTGATAGAGGATCTTATTTCACAAAATAAACCCTCTATTCAGAAAACTATGATAAATAAGCCTTCTCTGCTGACTAGGAGAGTTATTTCAATGAAAAATAACTAACTATAAAAATACTTCTTGACGATAGGGGTGGTCGACGAAACACTTGGGGGCTCAGTCTCTCTGCTGCTCAAAATGTAAATATTCTAGGATTTCTGTTGTGAATTAAAAATTTAAGTTGACAATAATGGCCAACATTGGAGAAGCACATTCTGCTAGACTAGCTCGAGAGCGACTAGAAGCAATAAAAAAATTTCTTCCTGTTCGTGATAGTGTCAGAGAAAAATTGCAAGCGAGACAGCAATCCCGAGAAGGTTTCGCAGAGTCTACAGAGGAATTATTCAAACCTGTCACTGCAGTCACTGGAAAGGTTTTAACTGCAATCGCAGGAAGAACTCCCGAGGATGTTGCAATCGAGGGTGGAAAACCACAGCGAGGTTTGCTTCAAGCAATAGAACAACTTAGTGAACAACAAGTAGCAGCCGCAGCTGATCCAGGTGCAGTAGGTCCACTTGAAACTGTCAAAGAAACATTTATAGACAAATTTACTGATGATGGTATCGAAGAAATAAAAAATATTCCACTGAGTAACATAGAGGAACTTAGACAGTTTTCTGTTTGGATCGTCAAAAATTATCATCGCAGACATGAATTTCTAAAACCAGAAGCTATTAAAAAAGGTATGACTCAAACTGAGTGGACTGATTATGTGTATAAAATAAATCGAGGTATCCCCCGAATATCTAAAATTGATGATACTTATAATTTTATAAAAACAGGTGTAATTGGGTATAATAAAGAATTGAGAGATAAAAGAATAAAAGAAAAACAAAAAGAAAAAGAAGCGAAAATACAAGAGAAGAAAGAGCGAAAGCGAGCTCTGGAACAGAAAGCGCAAGAACCTAAAAAACTGGGGAGACCACCAAAGTCTTCTTATCAACTTCCTCCTCCGACGGAATCTGCTGCTCGACGTCCTTCTTCGACTCCAGAGATAGATGTTCTTGAAGATTTTGAGTTGTTTGAACCTAAAACCGGGTCTGGTTTTATTGCCTGTCCTGATAATATCATCAATGATGTATCACGGCTAGAAGTTCTCACAGGAGGAAAACGTGCCGGAAATAACTCTCCGGAAATTATAAATGAAGCCGCAGATATCTGTCAGCGACTATTTCAACGTGGTATCATGGATATCAGCATCTACTGTGAACTTATTAATGAACTCGCAGACGGTTACTACAGCGACTGAAGGTCACAGTAATTTTAGTTAGAGAAACAACAATTAAATAAAATGATTATACACAATGCTCAACCCATTCCAGTCAGATTAGTGAATTCACGATTACCGGTCTATCGAGCAACCTACGGAGATGGTCTTGGTGATATTGCTACGGGTTTGTTTAGAAGAATAGCCCCCAAGGCGTTGCCGATTGCAAAACAATTAGCGATGAAGGCTATTGATGTTGTTAAGGATAAATCCCTTGGAGCTGTTGGTAATCTTGCCGGAAGAGCATTTACGGCAGTCAAGGATAGATTGGTACGGTTAATACACAGACCTCAAAGAGGTTCACCGAGCGCGGTTAAACCACTACCAGTAAAATTACCGAGCACCGAAACTATGCCCGCGGATGTCAGTAAAGTAATAAATCAGGCCGCAAATCAAAAACTCGCATCTCTTGTAAATCAAGAACCCGAACAAATAAATACCTCGTTCATATCAGGAAGTGGAGTTTCCCGAAGTGGTCTTTGTTTTAGACGATAATTTATATAAAAATGTTCAAACGTGTATCAGATCCAGCGTTCGATATGGATGCACCAGTATTCAAAGATGAGTCTGTGCGCGATTATCAGTATTATTCTTATGAAGCAACAACACCCAATCAACGCGGGCGAATTGAATTACAAGTGCATGATACAAGTATATATTTCTTACCCGCTGAAGCATTCCTTGAAGTCGCGGGGGAACTTGTAACAAATGTTGTCGCTAATACACCATACGGAGCTAACGTCCGAGTTGGTTTTGTTAATAATGGCATCATGGCGCTATTCAGAAGTGCTTCATATAACATCGATGGAAAGGAAATTGAGATAATTCAGGATATGTTGACGTTGCTACAACAATTATCGGATTAGCACGATACTCAGATGATTACACTAGATCAGCTGGTCCGACTATGATGTTCGCTAAGGATAATACTGATCATCCTGAACACAGATCTTATGAAATAAGACAACCAAGAAACCGTGCTCATCCTAATCATGTTGCTATTGATACAGTAGAAGATCTATCATTTTCCTTCCCTGATTACAATCTTGGTTTTTCTACACGTAAATCAATGTTAAAAGGTGATCGTAGAAGATTTTCATGTGCAATTCCGCTGTCTCACATCTTTGGATTTTGCAGAAGTGTCAGAAAGGTTATTTTTGGGGCCAAGCATACAGTTGTACTTGTTAGAAAAGGTGATGATAACGACGCTATCTGGCGAGACGGTGATGCTGGTGTTGCTGCCGGTAAAGTAAGATTACTCAAGCTTGCGTTGTGGATTCCAGTAATGTCCCCATCGTTAGCTGAAGAGGAACGGTTACTCTCTTTCATGGATACAGGTGGTAACTCATTGATATCGTGGTTAACAACATCAACAGATTCCATTCAGGGCGCAGGTGCCGGGCAATTCACGTGGCACATAGCATCACAGCAAGGAGTGTCAGCACCACGACATATTTTCATTGCACTCCAGGAAAACGTACGAGTAAATGATCAAACACGGTCGCATATGATATTTGACAAACTTGCTGTCTCTGAAGTTTCGCTGCGAATAAACGGACATCAAGAACCATCCGAAGACATATTGATAGATTTTGAAAACAATCAAGTCGCACGTGCGTATCATCGTCTGATGACATTTATGGGACGTGATCAAAATATTGATACCGGCTTGCAGATATCACAGTTGGATTTCACAACGTATTATCCGATTTATTACTTTTCGCTGGAACATCTTGATCTAACCAAACAATCTGTCGTTGATATACATTTCAAGGCTAACGTGGGTGAGTTTCCTACTGGTGGTTTTAGAGCTGTCGCGGTCATACTCTCCGATAAAGCAATGCTACTTGAAGGTGTTGGTGGACGAATGAGAGTCATCGATGCCCCGGTGGAAAATATGTAACACTGCTAGCAGCAACGTGTAAATAATTAGATCAATCTCTGATAAATAAAATATCATACAGTCATGTTAATGTCACTCTGACTCCTGGTCAGGTGAAGAAATTACAATCGAAAAACGCGAGCACATGTGGGACAACAATAACACTAAAACACGATCAGTTAGCGGGCGGTCCAAACAAACTGTCATTAACTAAAACCCAACTAAAACATTTCAATAAAGCAGCGCAGGCAACGACTGGAGTTCGACTTGATCTCTCTCCTGCAGCTGTCAAGGATATGGTTAAAACCGGTGGTATATTTCCTCTTCTCGCCGCGATACCAGCACTGATAGCTGCTGCTGCTTCCGCAGTCGCGTTAGGGGCTGTTAGAACCGCTGCTGGAATGACACTAAAGAAAGCCACAGGGCGAGGATACAAAAAAAGGGGACTCGCGGATCCGGGCTAAGACTCCCAGGAACTCCGGCGTCATGGTACCCAAAAAGGACCTAAAAACACAAAGTGTTTTCACTCCGATGTCCAATTTTGATTTGCTTGATGCTGTTAAACAATTGCGTATAAAGAACTTCAGAGGCGTCTTTATGCGAGATCAATTACCAGCACGACCGAATAATCCAGAAACCGCAATTATTAATCTCGACAACAAAAACGGTCCAGGAACTCACTGGGTTGCTTACGCGATCGATCCACGTGGAATTGTCTATTTTGATTCGTACGGGCTAGCACCGCCAGTTGAGTTTCTTCGATACACAAAAAACATCCCCGCGTCAACGGCGAAAGTTTGGTTCTCAACGTTACCAACACAAACATTAACTGATCCTACGATATGTGGCCGTGAAGTATTACATGTTCTTGATGCGATCTCGAAATCAGCGAATTCTCCTCACAAAGTCGTGCATGAATATACCACAGATGTGATTTCCAAATTTAAACAACCCCATAACTAATAATGGTTGATATTTACGGAAGATCAAGGAGAACAGCGGAGGAAAAAAAAGATATCGATTTATCAAAGTATGCGACCAAAGATGAAATTGATAATCTTTTAACGTTGATCGGGATAGACCCAGATGAGGTTGTAATTTTTCAAGATCGACATGGCAAGCTAAGAACCAGCAACATTAAGTGGAATGACATAATTCGCAGGGTTATTGGAGCTACCACGGACAACATCGTTGTATTCACTGACAGCGGCAGAATCAGAGATTCGCTGATATCAATCGCGGCGCTTCGAGATGATGCACGAAAAGCCGCAGGGGAACGTGTAGCGAAGACCGGTGATACAATGACAGGTGAACTCAGCATGAACGGTAACAAAATAACCGTTTTAAGAGATCCAACATCGTCGGAAGATGCCGCAACAAACAATATGTAGACACAAGCACTAGCGTCATTGACGGTAAACTAGCCACGTTGCGGGCAGAGTATGATGTTCACGTGGGCGCGTTTACAAGACTTCCAAGAAACTTTCAAAAAACTGATGAGTCCATTGATAAGTTCTTTGGGACTCCTCCAGTCATCGATATGAAACTTTCTGAAATCAAGACCAACATTGACACGATCAAACAAACACAGCAAAACATCGTAGCGGGAATTCCTGAGATCGTTGCCAAAACCAGCTTGATTAAAGTCCCCAATGGAGTTACCCCGGGGCATATCACCAACATAACATATACGGTATCATCGGGATTCGCAACATGGTCCCGACAAAATAATACTATCAAATATACAGCAACAGCCACTGGTGTGTATAGACTGTCTGTATTCAGTGCCGCTAAATTTGAAATCTTCACACCATATCCCTGGAGACATTCCACCGATAAGTATTCCGGGGTTGTGACTATCATACTAAACAAGGAAACCGAAGAAATATTTATACTTGAAGCCGCAGACAAGAAATTAACCGCAACATCCTACTGGTGGTGTTTGGAATTCGTCGCAGAAACACCTCAATTGGTCACCGCGTAAAATAATAAAATGAAATCAGCATCAACGACAATATTAGATGCTCAGCAATATAGATATGATCAGGTACGCGAATGGCAGTCAACGCTAAAAAACACTATTGACAAATGCGAAACAAAGATAAAAAAATACAAACGGCGTGTAACTGTATTAGACACAATAGTGTATTCGGTATCCGCGGTAGTTGCATCCACGGGTGTGTTATTGTCTGCGCTAACTCCGGTAACGACCGCAATCGCGATTACAATCACAATTTCAACATCAACGACGATTGCAGGAGTTGCTAATATAATTGCAAAAAAAATATCCTCGTGCGCGCTAACAAAATTACACGAATATGAAAAGTTAAACAACGCGGCCACAAGCACCTACTCGAAATTGTCCTCGTTGATATCATCCAGCCTTGACGATACAGTTATATCCGATTCCGAATTCACATTGATGTCCAGCGCATACAACGATTACGAGCGCACAAAGAATTTTAATTTGAAAACGATGAAGATAAATAATGACGGAGATAGTTCAAGAGATAGCCGCAAATACAGCTCCGGTAAAAACATTAATGATAACAATATCTTCGACGCAACCAGAGTTTAGTATTAATTTTCCAACTGCAATTTCAGTGAAAGAAACCGCGTTGGCACAATTACGTGTATATCACAGTTGACCCAACATGAAGTCGACATCATTTCACGGACAGTTGCCAAATAATTCATTTGTATTTTCGTATCAGAATAAACCCGGTGCCGATGGCACTGACGGCACCCCCGACTGGAACGTCATTCATTTACCAACAGGGTCTTATCAGATAGAAGAAATCAACAAAGAAATACAGCGTCAAAAATGAAGCGTATCACCACCAAGGAAGCAAAAATATCAATAATCGCACATGAGCCAAAGCAGCAGGGAAGTTCTACAGACCAGACGTTCCAGACCAAATAAAGCCTCCTACGAGAACTTTCTCCGTAGAAGCCTCAGAAAGCAGAAATAAAGCTTCCTACGAAAATTAATTTGCGTAAATTCAACCCCGATTGCAATTTTTGTGTGCAAAATCAATGATTCTGGACAAGGAAAAAACAAGGATTTTAGGGGGGGGGGGGAATTTATTCCGTCGACGAAGTTTGCAAAGTTTGGCTGCTGATCCTAATTTTACCTCGCATTAAAACAATATAGTTGAAAATAATATGAGTCCGAAAGCTAGCACAGTTGGAGAGCCTCATTCTGCCAGATTAGCGCGAGAGCAATTAGCGGCATTAAAGAAGCTTATCCCGACAAAACAATTATTTAAGAGAAATGTTCGTGGTTACGAAGATGTACAACATGGAATTGCCGAGGTATCATCGAAATGGTTGAAGCCAGTTACCGGAACAATCGAACAAGTTGTATTTGGTGACGAAAAAGATCCAGATACCAGGAAAAAGGGAATTTTTCCTATGTTGAAAGGTATCGAGGAACAATCAAGAACATTACCCGAGCGATTAGCAATAGCAGCAGCACAACAGGGGCAACAACTTGCAATTGATTCTGGAGCAGATAAGGGAAAACCTGTAAGAGGAAAACCTGTAATGATAAAAGGGAAGTTTAATATCGAGAATTTAAGAGAAAATTTCACCGATGAGGGATGGGATATGATATCACGACCGCTCTCGGCACTGTATACCATAGATCAAATTGGCGATTTTGCAGAAAATTATTTTAGCGATCGAAATGAATATTTGACTGCAATAGGAAAAAAAAGATACGGAACTCGTGATAATTGGTACAACATGGTATATAAAGTTTACTCGGGGAAAACACATGTGAGTATGGTAACGGATCCGCGTTACAGGAGATTTTTAGAAGCAGCAAGAGACACACAAAGATATAATAAGCAAGTAGCAGAAGAAAGAAAACAACTGGAGAAGGAAGAAAGGCAGCAAGCGAAAGAAAGAAAACAACAGGAGAAGGAAGAAAAAGCTAAAACACGAAAAAGAAAAGTAATACCACAGGAACCAATAATTCAACTACAGGAAGAAGATATTCAACCACAGGAATTAGGAGCTAGACCAAAAGAAAAAATTCCACCTCAGAAAAGGGAGAGAAAATCAAAAAAGAAAAAAGATCAGAGTGATCAGGAACCAGTAACTCAACCAAGCGAATATAAACCATCTGTGTACAATGGCTCATTAATAATTGATCCTAAATTACCCGCAGATAATTATTTGAACAAAGAATACATGGATTTAATCGATGACGATATTAAAAAAATGGTAGTTGCTGCGGATGATTCTCCGGAAACTAAAAATTTATTTTTGAAAAAAAATATTGCTGATAAAGTCGGAGAAATTGATTGGCAGGCGATAATTTATTTTGGTAGTTTAGGAAAACCGATAGTTTACAATGATGAAAATTTTGCAAAATTTTTATTGAAGGTTGATCAATACAAATTAACAAAAGCGGCAGCGGCAAAAAGTCCGTCATCTACAATGGCGAGTGATACGTTAATCCCCCAGTTTCCCTCCCCTTCCTTCCACCTCCCTTCAGAATCATCACCTGAGACAAAAAGAACGGTATTAGATGTAGGAACGGAATATTCTCCCCCCCCCCCCCGCTCCCAGGAAGAAATTGATAGAAGTATTTGGGATTCGCTTGCCGAAGCTAGGCGGCGTAATTTTAATTTGGGGCCTCGTTATTTTCAAGGTGACGAAGGCAGGTCCTTTCGCTCCTCCCCTCCTCCATTACCACCGAAATCTCCTCCAGAACCAAAAACAGGAAGCGGATATACCGTTTGCCCTGACAGTGTTGTCAACGATGTATCTCGCCTCGAGGTATTAATCGGAGGAAAACGAGCCGGAAATAACTCTCGCGAAGTAATTAACGAAGCCTCAGATATTTGTCAGCGATTATTCCGCGGTGGCATCATTAATTCTCACATTTACAAGGAACTTGTCGATGAGCTCATCGATTAAAACAACACAATTGAAATAACATGATTGTTCACAAACATCAGCGCAGACCCAAACAGGTCCGCATAGTAAACTCTAGATTGCCCGTGTACAAATATATCCACGGCAATGGATTCGGTGATATCATTGGAAGTCTCGTTACGCGAATAATACCTAAAATCGGACCCGTGATCAAGCAATTCGGGTTAAAAGCAATAGGAAAGATTGGCGAGACTGCTATCTCTGGTATCGGTAATTTGGCCAGTAAAGGCTTCAATGTTGTCAAAAGTAAAATATTAAATTTAATGCGCAAAAAACAACCGGTCAAATTACCTAGCACCAGAGAAATGCCACCCGAAGTCAGTAAAGCCATAAACGACGCAGCAAATAAAAAAATAAATGATCTCGCAAAGGAAGTTGCTAAGACAAATATAGCGCAGGAAGTTGCTAAGACAAATCTCGCAAATGAAGTTGCTAATACAAGTTTTATTTCAGGCAGTGGTCTTCGTTTTAGATGATATTCTTAATAATAAATGTTCGCACAAGTGTCAAATGAAGTATTTGACATGGACGAGCCTGTAGGTAGGGACACATCCGTGCGAGATTTCCAGTATTTCTCGTACGATGCAGTTGAACCAAATACACCTAATCGCTTGGAAATTCAAGTTCACGATACAACAAGATATTTTCTTCCATCTGAGGCATATATCGAAGTTACCGGGGAAGTTGTTAAAGCGGATAATACCGCCAATGCAGCAGATTTTAGAGTCGGATTTGTTAACAACGGTATTATGGCGTTATTCAAGAGCGCAACTTGCATGATTGATGGAAGAGAGATTGAGTCAATTACTAATGATGTTGACTTAGCAACGACGATAATAGGCCTAGCTAGATACTCGGATGATTTTACTAGATCAGCTGGCCCTAGTATGATGTTTGCCAAGGATAATACTAATCGTCCCGAAAGTAGGCCGTTCCTTATCAGACAACCCAACGATCGCGCCAATCCTGCTGTTCCCGCTGGTATCGAAGATATGATCATTAAACCTTATCCTGATTATAATCTCGGATTTACCACGCGAAAGTCCATGCTATCACCAGGTAACAGAAGATTCGCTTGTGCTATCCCGTTATCCCATATATTCGGATTTTGCAGACATTTCAGGAAAGTTATCTACGGAGCAAAACACACCGTAACATTTGTCAGAAAGGAAAATAGCAACGATGCTATCTGGCGAGAAGGTGCCATCGATTACGCTACTGGCGTGATAGGTCCCAATGATGCCGCGAATAATAACGGCATAGTAAGATTACTAAAATTTACCTTGTGGATGCCAGCGATAACCCCGTCAATAATCGAAGAAGAAAAATTATTGTCATTTATGAACCAAGGCGGTAAATCTGTCATGTCATGGCTGACAACAACAACAGATTCCACAACTACCAATATTAATGGTGATTTTACCTGGCGTATTGCATCGCAGCAAGGTACCTCCGCACCTAGGCAAATCTTTATCGCGTTTTTGCGTGCCAATAGGTATCATCAATTATACAGTCATATGATATTTGATCACATTGGAGCAACAAATGTATCACTGAGAATAAACGGCCAACAAGAACCATCCGAGGAAATATCAATTGATTTTGAAAATCATTCGACGGCTCGTGCGTATCATCGCTTGTTAAGTTTCATGGGTCGCGATCAAAATATCGATACGGGATTGCAAATATCGCAGCTAGATTTTAATACTCATTATCCTATCTATTACTTTTCCCTGGAGCATCTCGACCTGGTAAAACAATCCGTCGTTGATATCCATTTCAAAGCCAGAATTAACACAGCTGGACTTAATCACAAAGTGATCGCGGTAATTCTCGGCGATAGAACAATGATCTTGGAAGGCATCAGTGGCAGAATGAGAATCATCGACGCTCCTGTCGAGAAAATGTAACTTTAAAATCAAAGATTTCTAAATTTAGATTAAGCGATTATTAATATGCCATACGAACACGTCAGTGTAACTCTGACCCCGGGTCAGATAAAAAAACTCCAATCAGCGATATCAAAGCGATGCGGTATGAAATTAACACTGAAAAACGATCAAATTCATGGTGGACCTAACAAACTATCGCTAACTAAAGGTCAGCGTGAACGATTTTCCAAGGCTAAATCAGTAAATTCCGGCGTTCATGTGAGCCTTTCTATAGGCGCCATCAGAGACATGGTCAAAACAGGCGGATTTCTTCCTCTATTGGGGCTAGTGAAAATGGCTCTTCCGGCGATTGGAAAGGCATTCGGATTAGGCGCGCTCGGAGGGATAGGTTCCCAAATAGGTTCCGCATTAACAAGTAAAATTACCGGAGGGAGATACGGTAAAAAAAAGGGAAACGGCCTTTATCTAAGACGCCCCCCATACGGATCCGGCCTAAGTCGAGTCTACCAGCCTCAAATTTAGATCTACTTAGCGAAGCAAAGAATAAAAAAATAAAATTTTTCAGAGGCGTATTTATGCGGGATCAACTACCAGAAAAACCAAACCCTACCGAGACAGGAATAATAAATCTCGATAAAAATACCGGCCCTGGCACGCATTGGGTTGCCTACGCGATTAATCCTCGCGAAGTCGTTTATTTTGATTCGTATGGATTAGCGCCACCAAATGAATTTATCAACTATGTGTCTTCGCTGAGACTTCCGGTTTGGTATTCGACTCTTCCAACACAAACATTAGCGGATCCACCAATATGCGGCCCGGAGTCAATTAATGTTCTTGACGCAATTTCAAAATCATCCGGCCCTTATAACAAAATTGTATTTGAATATACCGTAGATAAATATCATGGTTGACATTTACGGTAGATCGCTCTTTAGGAAGGAAAAAACAGAAACAGGCGACATCGATACATCAAAATTTGCAACCAAGAGCGATATTAACAATCTCCTATCGCTGTCAGAAGTAGATCCTGGCGAAGTTGCTGTTTTTCAAAATACCGAGGGAAGATTACACACCAGTAATGTCAAAATAACTGATATAATCAAGCGAGAAGAATATAACGATCATATCAGTCAATTTACTCGCCAGTCTGAGATGGTATTAAAATCTATCGCTGATATCGCCGATATTATCGCGGAGTTCCCACCAAAGGCCGATCTCGTGGATATAAAACAAAAAAATAGTGAGTTATCAGCGGCGATGCTTCTAAAGTCCGATAAGGCAACAACCGATGATTTCCAGGACAGAGTGACAAAAAGATTTAGCAAGCTAAATAATGATCTTAAAAAACTCGAGGAGGTATCAAAAAATCTCAGTAAAAAACTCGACGAGGATATAAAAAAGTTCATCGATACCTCCTCAACTACACACAGCGATCTCATCGAGAGAGTAAAATCCATCAACGATGAAATTACTAGTATTCATGGCGAAATTAACGAAGTAAATATCGCGATGAGTCAGAAAACAACAATCGACGATCTCAACAAAAAAATCAGCGAGAAAATTAATAAACTCAGCGATGTTGTTGTTCCCGAATTTACCAAGGGGTTTAACGCGGCGCGTGAATCGACAGATGAGAAAATAAAAAAAATTAACGATGAAATTAATGTAGTGCGTGAATTAGCGCGTCAAAAGTTAGATGCATCAGTGTACGACGGAGAAATTAAAGATTATAACGCGAAACTTCTCGATGCAACCACAAAAATTGACAAAAAGGTCGATATAACATCACACGACAATCTCAGAGAAATTGTGAGAGAAATACACGTGGATGTTTCAACGATGCGAAGTTTGAACAATAAACTTCTCGACGCAGCCACAAAAATTGATGATTTAAAAGAAACAATAGTTAGGGAACATATTGGATTATTAAAAAATATTACTTTTCCACCGGAGGTAAGAACAAATAATCTTATTTGTTCAATACCGTTTGTGGTGTTCGGTCTGGGGATGAACATATGGAAACCCGAGGAAAATTTATTTAGCTTCTCTGCGCCAATTACTGGGTTATATCGAATATATATTCTCTCAAGGATAAAATTTAAGATAACAATAAAAATACATAAATGGTACCATACCTTCGATGAATCTTCCGGGTGTTTAAATATTTTACTAACTAAAAATATCAACGAAACATTTACGTTAGAACCACCAGATAGAACCACCATGGGGCCGATCAATTATTTTACAATTTTCGAATATGTTTACCAAACACCCGCAATTGATTGGATAAACTAACTAATAAATGACCGCATCGGATTACCGTTATAATCAAGCGCGATCATGGCAGGATTCGCTAAAAAAGCTCCTAGACGAGTATCAGATAAAAATAAAAAAATACCAGCGTAGATTAGTTATCATTGATATTGCCGTGTACGCAGTATCCGCTGTAGTCGCCGGTGCTGGAATAATTTTATCCGCGGTAACAACAATAGCGCCAATCGTAGCAACGATAATAATCTCGTCAACAACGACAATCGCTGGTGTTCTCAATATCGTAGCGAAAAAGATATCCTCGTGCATGAGTGAAAAGTTATCATTGTACAAGAATAAATTATCCCAGGTCAACGACGCGTATTCGAAATTATCATCGCTTCTTTCTGAAAGTCTCAACGATGGCGTTATCTCCGATCCAGAATTTTCGGCAATGATCAGTATTTACTCGGAGATTGAACAAATGAATATTAATAATGTCCGAACTAGCCCAGATCGTGACAAACACGACACCGCCGACAACAACACTAATATCGTTAAGCTCCACCAAACCTGAATTTAGCATTAATTTTTCAACACCAATCAGCGTCAAAGAAATTGCGTTAACGCAGCTGCGTGTCTACAACAGCTGGCCCAATGTTAGATCGAAATCATTTGGCAAATTATTATCAAACAATTCGCTTGTTTTTGCCAACAAAAGCAAACCTGATGGAACTCCCGATTGGATCGTCGTTGGCATACCAACAGGCAGTTATGAAATTGAGCAACTAGGTAAGGAATTTACCAGTAGAATATCAAATATAACCGGCGATGCTACTCCGGGAATAAAGATATCCTCGCACGATCCCACGCTGTCATCGATGATAGAAGTGAAATCACCGTACATGGTAGATATTTACCAATCATCGATTAGGACCATATTAGGTTGGCCTGAAATCGCACCTCTGGCAAAACCAGAAAAACCAGATGTTTTTATTCCAGGTTTTCACGAGGAAGCTCCTCCAGAGCAACCGGAGCCAAAAAAAGAAGATTTTACCACCGACGAAGGATGGTACGGAGATATCAAACACAAGTCTCTAATCCACACTGCCATCAGCTTCGTGAACATCCACAAATTTAACATGTTAATGTTCGCTTTTACTTTTAGGGACGAAAAAATTCTCTCGTGGTTGGTTCTTCCCAAAATTTCCCCCGGCGTGGAAATCTTCGACGCTACCCACATTAACAGGAAAATATTCCCCATAGACGGTATCTTGGTAAGAAGAACCCTCGACGAATTTAATCAAGAACATAAATTACAATTAAATTTATTGCGGGAATCCTTTCATGAATGCATCTTAAATAAATCAGGCTCATGTAGCGAAATTATCAAACGCGTGAAGATTTTAAATCAACTCGCGAATGATGTTGAATATTATCATGGTATGTTTATTCAGGCGATAGTCGACGATATATCAATTGCCGATTATGTTCTTCCTATTAGCAAATTCGAGTTGATCAGAAATTCAGGAGAAAAACAAAAATTCATGAGAGTATTTGGTTTAACCGAGGAAACGCTACCAAATTTCAAATTTCCCGATTATGATGTTGATAAAATGAGAAAATCTGTTACTGATACCATCGATGATTTATTTCCGAAGTTACATGCCGCGTGGACTAAAAAAATACAATCAGAATCGATTCTCAAACACAATAACGATCCCGCCGGGCAGGGGCGGCATATCTCGCCAGGTATCGTTAACATAACGGAAGTTATCGCGATTTATCTTCACGCGGATGTTGTCGAGGGCAGCTACAATGTTGATTCGTCAGAGTCAAATCAAGCACAGCAGGGATTCATCTTGTATTCGTTTTCACCTAGCGCTTCTCCTGGTTATTTGATAATAAAAGAACCAGTAAATCCGTTTTACCTGCGATGCCACAATCGATTATTGTCGAGGATAAATTTCAAACTAACAGATCAGAAAGGAAATTTGCTTGATATACGCGGGGAAACGATAAGTATCAATCTGCTGGTAAAATCGTGAGAATCGCAGATTTTTTGAATCTGTACACCAGGGAAAAATGGGCCAAAAAAATAAATAAAAACCGGGGAAATTTTCAAAATTGGAAGATTTTTTTAATTTTTGTTTTTTTTTTGTTTGCGGAAATCTTCAGGAAAATTCAAGGATCAGAAATTTCCTTGGCCTTGCTCTCATCGACAAGTTTTTTCAGTTGTCTGACACGCGAGCTTGTAATTTTTTTTGATTCATATGCATCCGATAAAATCAACCTAGCTTTTTCCACTAGCGTAGATAATTTAACAAAATCCTCGATTTGATCATCGCTGACTGTCGCAAGTGATTGATACATGGCAATTTGGATCTTTTTTATTAATTTGTACTCTGACGGCAGCGTGTATTTATATTCGAGTTTTCCCTGAACAATCGTCTCGAATTCGGATCGGATTTTATTCGCGTCCAACTCCGAGGGAAGATTTATTTTTTTCTTTCTCAGGTCATCGATAGCTTCGATAATATTGCTTATGGTTTGTTCGTCCATGTTATATTAATTTTGTAATATTCAATTAATTTTCATCTTCATTTTTCCGAATCAAATATTATCGGAATATAGGAAAACTCGATCCACGCACCGAGGTCATATGAAAATGTCGCGTTGATTATTCTTTCTGCCACTCGCCACACCGAGGCATGATTGACACTGAAATACTTTGCAGCTGCATGCATCGACGTGAATATAATTTCTTCATTTGTTTCTCGATTTATTGATTTAACCACCCTGGAATATTTTGGAAATCTACCAACGTTACTACTGCGAAGTAAATTTTCACTCGGAGTTACCGCGTGAAGATTGGTTATTTTATTGTTGAGTTTATTTCCGTCAATATGATCGATAACAAGACCATCCCCGATAGGTCCTTTGTGACATTCGAACACGAATCTGTGACATAAATAATTTGTGCATCTTCGTTTCTTGTTTTTACTGATGGAGAACATAAGATAACCCGAATTACCAACTCTACCAACATTTTTCTTTGTTCTGGTATTTCTGACAACACCATCCGATGATGCCTCGTATCCCTCGATGGTTGGGTGAGATTTAAACTCGTATGTGATTTTCATTGCAGGAATCGTCGATTTCAGTTCCATATACAATATTCTGTTTGTTTAAATCGTAATTTGCCTTGAATCGATTAATATAATCTTCTTCGCAAGTTATTATCGAGGAAGATTTCTTTTTGTAATATCTGAGCAATTCTCGATAATTCTTTCCTCCGCAGGATAAACACAATCGAGTCTTTCCTCGAGTGCCAACTTGGCAAACTAAACACCGTTGTGGTCCTTTACTACCTCGTCGAATCGCATATATGTGAGCACCACAATAATCGCCTCTGCAGGATTTGTCGCATGATTTTGTTGATCCGATTGGTATCCACGAACATTTATTCATTATAATTTAAACATTTGTCTAAAATATAATAATGGATACATTTGATCTTGATGAGGCAGAATATATTATACCTGAGGTTGATCGTGCCAAAAAAGAATTTTTCGATGATGGGGGGATTCATGTTTGGTCGACATGGAAAACTAACTCTGTTGATGCTACGATGAATCTGGAACGGGCCAAGAAGATAATCGAGCATATAAAAAACTCGCATTCCGAGGAGCGATTTATCTTTGGAATAAAATTTATTGCACAAATGCCTGACGACACTTGGATTATTCGCGATAAACGAGATCCCGTGCGTGGCGGTAAGAAAAACGTCGTTCTTGATAAAAATTCGAAGCCAGGATTATTATTGGGAATTGACGGTCCTTATTATGCTAGGGCATATCCATCTAGTGCAGTTGTTTATGGAATTTATCGGCTAAATAATAATCCTGACATGAAAAATCTACCTGCGATGAAAGAATCTCCAATGATAAACTGCGTGGCTGAGCGTGTTATCGAGCACATGAAAAACGCTCGTCGTGGATCTGGATTGACTCAGTTGAGGTTGGATAAAATTAACGCGTGGGCGAAGACAGTGGTTGATGGCGCATCGATTGATGATGTTGCTGTGTTGAGTAAGAAACTTAAATTTCCTATTACCGTGAAAACGCTATCAGGAGAAATATTATATTCGTCGCCGTATAGATCTCGAGGAGTACCAATCGAAATTGTTGATCATAATTCACATGCGTGGTCACAATCGGTAATGATATTTCCGCGAAATCGCGCTGTTAAAATTTATCCCGTGGAAGGCGCAAAGGATAATTCCGATGCCATGTTCCGATATATCAAAATATTAGCCGCATCTGATCCGATATCGGTTTGGTTATTCTCGAGCGAAGAAAAATATGATCAGTTTATATTGCCACGAGGAGATATTTACCGTGATGAAAAATTGCATGAATCGATGAAAAATATCGCGGTGAAATATTCGTCAAATCCCGATCAGTTATTAACGAACTGCTTTACTGTTCCGTCTGTTGCTGCTCATGCTGCCAGAGAAAGAAACTCGTGGAAACCTACAAGGAACGAATTTCTCACTGATATTCAACTTAGTTGTATCGAGTATGGCCATGGCGGATTGTGGAATACCAAGTATTATTTCGAAGATATGATCTCCGTTGATATGAGCGCGTGCTATCCTGGAAGTTTCCTCGGATATGGTGATTGTGCGGATTATTTTGCTAAATTTGGCCATCCCACCAGCGAGATGACGAGAGTTGCAATTAACGGGCCGTTGCCTGATTTTGTCATGACCGGATTCGCTTATGTTACTTCATTCGAGTTTGCTGAAAATTTACATAAAATTTGTTATATTTGGTTTGGTCGGCATTTATCTCAACGCAGATGGGTCCCTACGGTGTTGTTGAGATATATGCTGGATTCGTCAATGTTAGTATCGTTGACGGTGAGTGAGGCGATTATATCATACAGGAAACAAACTGAAGTGTGGTTGCCGACGGATTGTGAAAACGCGAAAGATATCGGAAGAAAAATAATTGGCAAATTTACTCAAGGAGGATCCGTTGATCATAAACACCGACACGCTAGGTTGTTTATCAACGATGCCGAAATGGACTTTATTATTGCCGATACGGTATCGCGAGGAATATTCTGCAACAGAGAAAATATTATTATTGACGGAGAAAAATTAGGTACCGTAATCACTTATCTCGATGGAGAATCAGCGCAGTATACGCATTTGAGATCATCGATGCTCGCTTATGTGAGTATAAATTTACTGTCGATGATAAATAAATTTTCTGATATCGCGGTAAGGGTCGCAACGGACTCGTTTTATATCGATAAGAAATACCAGTATAGGCTGGATAATTTAATCGCTGATGGTTCTTGGGGAACTTGGAGGATAAAAAACGAGGATATCCTAGATTACTGTGAGGACGCTGATGTCGAAGATTGCGATAAATTTCATCGAGATAAATGCGAGGAAATATCGACGGCTGCATCTGCATTTGACCCGATTTCACGTAACAAATTCGTTTACATGAATGGTCCTGGTGGTAGCGGTAAAACAACGAGAGCGATAAATTTATTTGCGAAATCTGATATGATAGTATTGACTCCAACTCACAGATTAGCGCGAGAAATAAGGCAACGCGGCGTTGGTTCTTGCACTTATCACAGTTATTTCAAATACAGCGGTGGATTGTGGGATTCGGCTCGTATGGGAAATAAATATATCAACAAAATTATAATATTTGATGAAATTTGCACAGTAAATTTAGTTGTATTAAAATCTTTCCTGACCTGGCTGGAGGAGAAAAATACAGCCGTGATAATGTGCGGAGATCACGGCCAGCCTGATCCGATTGATGGTGAATCTCCTCACGAATGGCTCAGGAACTTCGTTGACTATTATGAGGAAATCGACGCTGATTATAGATCCGATGATATTTTACTGACTGAATTTAAGAAAATAATTCGATTACAACCGAATAAGTTTCAATGCGATGTGATGAGAAGAATAATCGACGAGACTCCAATGGATATTTTTCTAAATTTGTGGCGTCCCGATCATCTGATTGTTGCTAGTAGGAAAATTGTTCGCGATGTTATTCAGGAAATGTTATTCAAGCTTCATTGCGAGAAATTTCCAACATTACAGGTGCCGTTGTGTTACAGGCCCGCTGATACCAGGAAACAAAATATCAGTGTTACTTTACCCTGCGGAGAGGAAAAGATCTTGGTACTGAACGATATTATTCTTGTTGATATTAATCTTGTTAATGACGCGATAAACGCAGAAAGATCGCCATGGAAACTAGGATATGCAACAACGATACATTCATCGCAGGGATTAACCGTGGATGGCCAAGTTTGGATTGTCGATGATAGAATTTCCTGGTCAAATTTAGTGTATCTGGCCGTGTCAAGAGTAAGAAAATTATCTCAGTTAGGTAGAATTCGGTTTCATATTAATGACGCTGGCGGTAGTTGAGTATCTTTCGGTATTATTTGTAATTCTTCCTTGGTAAATCCGCGTTGTGGCGCTAGCGAATCTAGAAAATAAATTGCTGGTCTCCCTGACGATCTTGTTACGGCTGATATTTTATGTGTTGTAACGCTCCAATTTGGATCGGTTGCTCTTTTTCTTCCTCCTTCGGCCTCGCCTTCTTTATATAAATACCTGACAGTGACGCTACCTAGCACAGGCGGAATTGTGGAATCTCGCTTTAGAGGTATATTCGATTTTGTAATTGCAATTGCGGGTTTCATTGCTATTGTTCGAGTTACTTCGTTATTTAGCGCGTTAATCACGTGAGGTAATCTTGTTACCCAATCATGAGATCGATTATCTTGAATAAATTCGCGCGCGTACTGATATCCGAATAATCGTTCTGCAAGAGTTTTATTGAATCTTTCGACGATAGCCTGATTGTGATGAACACCTACAATACCGCGACGGATTTTAACATTATTCTTTTTCATCAGTGAAGTAACCGCGCCAAGAAATTCTCGACCTGGATCAACCTGGAGAAGCTTCGGCCATGTTAATGGAGATCGTGAATAAATTTCGCTAAACGCCTTAGCGATCTCCGTTGCTGTTTTATTCGATAACGGCTCGGCTTCCTTGTATCTGCTTGCGATATCAACAACCGTTAACACGTATTTATATGTGACTCCGTCGACGGTGTCGTAAGGAAGAAACATAAGATCAGCCTGATGAACTTCATTAGGGACACTGACAGAGAAACTCGCGTACGGTATTTTCTTAGGCGGAGGAAGATATATTTGCCAGACTGCCTGTTTCGATAACCACGATTCAGCGGTGGATTGTTTTACTTTAGCGGCTTTAGCGAGTTTGGCAATTGCTGATTTTCCTCGCCAGAATCCTCGCGGAGAATAATATATCTGCTCCATTATTATTTACCAGCACCGAATACTAATTTACCTTTCATCGCGCCTTTTATCAACCAAGTTGCCAATTTTTCTTTGAAATTTTTGTCAGGAATCGCGTCTATTGCATGAATTAGCCTAATATCAGCGAGATGTCTTTGTTGTAAATCCCCGCTACGATACGCAAGATCGTGATAGTAACACGCGTTATCGATGGCGTTTACTGGATCTTCGCCGGGATTTGGTTGATTATTATCGTTGAGTCTTATATCGAGCCTCGTACCAGGTCCGCAGTAATTGTATCCTGGCAAATGCATTTCTCCGGGATATTTCGCCCAAGGCAGCCCAGGTAGATTTTTCATGGAGGCGGTAATGTCTCCTCCGGTTCTTCTATTTTTTTTTTTACAAATCTGAACTTGCGTGTCTTACAAACTTCGCATTCTCCTGCAATTGCGTTCCTGTTATTGCGTGTGACGATTTCGGTTGGATTTATCGTAGCTGTGCGCGTGCGACACTTAACACAATATAGATCCATGTATTCTAGTAACATGAATGTAATTGATTTTTCCGCCACGAAGAAACGCGAGCAGGTGAAACACAACGCGGTGTTACCAAATTCGATAAGGATGATAATTATTGGCCCGTCTGGTTCTGGAAAGACGCAGTTGTTGCTAAATTTGATAATGCGATGGCTAAAATGGGATAAGTTGTATTTGGTTGCACCGTCCGTTGATGATCAGCGTTGTTATCAAGTACTAAAGGAATTTAGCGACAATACCGACGAAGGCACAATCGAATTCATCACAGACATCAATGAAGCTCCATCTGTGGAAAATTTAGATGGCGATGTTAATAATCTTGTTGTATTCGATGATGTTATGCTGGATAAGCAAACTAATCCGGCTAGGATATTCTCGCGTGGCCGACACAAGAACACCGATGTTATTTACGTGACGCAGCGATATACGCAAATTCCAAAGGTAATTAGGGACAATTGTAATATCTTATCAGTGTTCAATGGCGTCGATACTCACACGCTAAGAAATATTCATCAGACTTGGTGTAACGCCGATATGGACATAAACAAATTCAAAAATTTCTTCAGCCGCGCCCAGGTAACACCGCACGGTTTTATCACGATTAATCTTCATGATCCGCGTAGTAGATATCGAATCGGTCTTGATCAAATTTATTCATGAAAAGGCAGCCAAATCCTTTGTGCAAAAAAACACCAGAATAAATTCCCCCCCCCCCTAAAATCCTTGTTTTTTCCTTGTCCAGAATCATTGATTTTGCACACAAAAATTGCAATCGGGGTTGAATTTACGCAAATTAATTTTCGTAGGAAGCTTTATTTCTGCTTTCTGAGGCTTCTACGGAGAAAGTTCTCGTAGGAGGCTTTATTTGGTCTGGAACGTCTGGTCTGTAGAACTTCCCTGCTGCTTGAGCCAACGTTGTCAACGATCATCGAAGTCGCTTCACCGGGTTACGCCGTAGATATCTATAACAGTTCAATCAGAACAGTATTAGGATGGCCTGAATCAAAACCACCGACACCATCGATACCACCAGAACCAGCGAAGTCTGATTATATCACTGACGCGCAGTCATATCACGGAATGACACCGCCATACAAACAACGTCTTGATGAGATAAAAAGGGACAAGTTACATGGCAAGATTTTCCCTGTTGAAGGTGGCGTCGATATTATATTGAATTTTACTCGTGAAGTGGAATCAGGGGTGGTGCGTGTTGGACCTTATGTTTATCTAAACGACATTATTGAATACTTGAAACTTATTAATGTGGTGCATGGAGCGCAACGAGGGTATCTACGGCAACGCTTCCAAGAACATGTATCCTCGGTGACAGGTTCACGCAGCGAAATTATTAAACAAATTGAGATATTAAATCAACTTGCCGCAGATATGGAATATATTAACCAGCAAGTAATTCAAGCAGTAATTGGTAGTAAACCCC
The DNA here is from genome assembly GCA_028554795.2 of Sinohyriopsis cumingii. NCBI lineage: Eukaryota > Metazoa > Mollusca > Bivalvia > Unionida > Unionidae > Sinohyriopsis > Sinohyriopsis cumingii. The sequence continues at coordinate 3,978,769 of CM068833.1, read as the reverse complement.
GTGAACGACAACAATTTTTGGATAAGTACTCGCTGAAAGAAGCTGAACTACCGAATTATAAATTACCAGGATATGTTTCCCCGGTCATCTTACGAAAATACGTCACTGATGTCATCGATGAATACTTCGATGACATACTTGAACAGCTCAAGCGAATACTACCACCGCCAACTATCCTCAGACACGATAATTCCACAGCGAGCGATGGCCGGCATATTTCTCCGGGAATCGTAAATATCACTGATGTCGTCGCGGTCAATCTTGTGTGTGACGTAATCGACGGTAGTTACAACATAGACACAACAGTATCAAATCAAGCCCAGCAAGGGTTTATATTGTATTCATTTACTCCTAAAGAACCACCTGGGTTTTTGATTGTACAAGAGCCAATCAATCCAGTATTTCTGCAGTGTTTAAATCCAACTCTGACAAGGATGAATTTTAAAGTCACTGACCAACAGGGTAGACTTTTGGACCTGAGAAATGAAACTATTAGTATTAATTTGCTGGTGAAATCGTAGACTTTCAAATCGTGAAAAATCTTCCAAAATTTTTCAATTAATAATGTCATATTATAATAATGTCCAAAAAATCTTCGAATTTCCGGAAGTACGATGATGATGATGATGAAGATGTCTCTGACAGTGATTTTATTGTTAGTGACAGTGAAACACAAAGTGTTTCCGGAAATCCTTCGGATTTCAGCGCTAGTGTTTCCGACGACAGTGATTTTATTGTTATTGATGAAGATGAAAATGTCTCCGACAGTGATTTTATTGTTAGTGACAGTGACGACGATGATGGCATTGTTGGTAACATCACCATCAATGACAGCACTGTCACAATAAATTATATTAAATGATAGCGAAAAACATAGCAAATGTACCAGCACGTGAAATGTTTCATACCTGACAAACAAACACTTGAAGAATATATCCGGAAATTATTCAGCGGAGCGTCGTCGATTTCATCAATGATGAGATCGGGTAAAGTTAAAATAGTTATTGATAAATACGGTAATGATGATTTTTTACTGACAGAATCGCAGTTGAAACAACTACAAGAAAATCATATCATAACGATCACATGTTTTCCAGACCAAATCATGAATTATGCTCAATCGTGCATTTCACGGGATCATCTTGATAAGATACTGCAGTGAAAGTCAACGGGGAAAAAATCACAGAAATCGGACGATAATTTTATTTTTTTGTGCAGTAAAAATATTTGAAAATTCTAAAGAATTTTTACTGTGCAAATATTTTTTTGAAAATCGAAGATTTTTCACTGACAATTTCTCCTGGTTTTGATAGGGTATCAGCTAGTAAAAACCAACGAAATTGTCCAAGTTGCTGATTTTGATAGGGTATCAGCTAGTAAAAATCAGAGAAATTATCCAAAGTGCTGATTTTGATAGGGTATTTGCTAGTGAAAATCAACAAAACAGTCCAAAGTCACAGATTTGATAGGGTAATTGCTAGTAAAAATCAACAAAACAGACCAAAGTGCTGATTTTTATACGGCAATTGCTAGTAAAAATCAATGAAATCGTGCAGGTTGTACAAATTCCATATAATAATTATTTTTCCTGCGGGATTTTATTTTTTATTATAGTATTTTTCTGCAACAGTCCAGCGTCGCAGATTTGATAGGGTAATTGCTAGTAAAAATGATAAAAACAGTCCAAAGTGATCATTTTTATAGGGTAATTGCTAGTGAAAATCAACAAAACAGTCCAAAGTGCTGATTTTGATAGGGTAATTACTAGTAAAAATCAACAAAACAGTCCAAAGTCACAGATTTGATAGGGTATTTGCTAGTAAAAACCAACGAAATTGTCCAAGTTGCTAGTCCTGATAGGGTATCAGCTAGTAAAAACCAACGACATCGGACAATTGCATAATTTACGCAGTAAAAAAAGTAATATATTTTTGTACTTCCTTGACGAAGTCAAGGATTTCACTTCCCCTTGACAAGTCAAGGATTTTATCAAGGTATTTGACTTCACTGACGAAATCAAGGTGAGGTATTTACTTCCTCGTCAGTGATAAAGTCAGCGGACATACAATGCTTTAATTTCCGGACCCGATTATTTATTATCTTCTTTGTTTCATACTCGGCTGCTAATGCCAGCCTGATCTTTTCGATTGCACGAGACAGTGGAACAAATTCATTTATTTGTGCCTCCGCTACGCTGGCCAGTGATTTATACAAATTATTTTGGATCATCTTTATGAATCGATATTGAGCAGGAAGAATATAAAGCCCTGCACATTTAGCTTCATATAATGATTCAAAATCAGACAGCATTGTTTCAGGATTTAGTAATATATTAAATCTTTATTTTTCTAATTTTTTAATAGCATCAATCACATTATTGATATTTTCTCGATTCATATTTATATATATTTTTATACATTTAAAATAAAAAATAAACAGTAGCCGCTGATTGGCTTATGGGTCTCCACGAGGTCCTTTCAGACTTGAGATTATTTACTTTGTGTTTTAGGTGATTTTGTTATTTTTCAGATTTTTTTATCTCAGTCTTACAGAGCTTTTCTTATAGCTTCTCGGCATCCTCGTGATCGGTTCTTTTAGCCGTATTTTGTTTTTGACCGTAGAGCTTACTGTTTTTTTATTTTGGGTTTACATCAATTGTATTTACAATTATATAACTTATCCTAGGACGGTACAAACATATAACTTAATTCTAACTTATCCTAGGACGGTACAAACATATAGATGCGGGGTTATATTCTACGTCTAACAAAGTTGCACCCCCACCCCGAAAATCAATCCCGTTTTGGGGTAAAAGACAACCCCTGAACGGGGCGATAACGGAGAAAGTTGTGCAACTTCGTTGGGTTTCGAAACCCCGTATAGTATTAGGACGATATCGTATATAAACCGACTGATACTTGGAAGTTCAGAAATAGCTCAGCGTGATTTGTTTAAAATATCTTTTCTTAAATATGATCGTGTGAAAAATACAGATGAACCATAAACCCGAACAAGTGTAATAAAATAGTGATATTGTTTGCAAAAAAAAAGATAAATACGCGTTTATTCCTTGATTTCATCAAGGGATAAAATCATTCTTGCGCTGTCACCTTGATAGCGTCAAGGGAAATAAAGGGAAGTTATATACTTCCTTGTGCAGAAAATCGTCTGCTGTTACCTGTCAAGGTGACAACGGGGAAATAATTGTATCATTGACTTTCACGCAGTCACTGCAGAGTTATCTCCATAAGAAAATATGATCCAGCTATCAAACTTACGTGAAAAAGTTGATTTGATAATATTTTCTGCAACACGTTGAACCGAACGGGGGTTAATACCAAAATACTTCGCAGCTGAGTTCATTGAGCGAAATATATTTTCTTTATTAGTATTTTTGTTGAGAGATCTTACAGCTCTGGGAATTTTTGCAAATTTACCAGTGCCACCTCGTGCAGAATTCTCGCTCTGAGTAATGGCTTGTAAATTTTGGAGAGAGTTATTAAGTTTATTATTATCTTTGTGATCAATTACAAGACCGTCTTTGATCTCTCCGCGAAAACACTCAAACACAAACCTGTGATTATAATAGCTTTTACCCCCAGAAACACTAAATTGGAGATAACCAGAATTAGTAACAACACCAACTGGTTTTTTCAATCTACAGTGTCTCACTATTCCCTCGCGAGATGCTTCGTAATTTTTAATGGTTGGATGTCGAACAAATTCTTGGCTCATTATATAATGTATTTGTCTAATTTATAATTTGGCTAATTTATAATTTGTATGAAAACTTAGTTATATAATCACTCTCGGATTTTAGCGCGTCTCCGTTATTTTTTTTTATTGTAGTATCGCTTGAGTTCCCGGTATCGTTTCCCCCCGCATCCCGCACACAATTGTGTTTTACCCCTGACACCAATGCCACATCGCAGGCATGGTATGGGTCCTGTGCTTCCTCGTTTGATGCTTTGTATATGTTCACCGCAGAATTCCTTCCTGCAGGGCTTACCACAGACTGTTACGAATCCAACTTTTAACCACTTGCAGTTATTCATTGTATATATAATATTTCTTATTTAAATATTTGTCTTAAATATAATATGAAGGGTTTATTTGGCACTGGGAGATTCGATCTTGACAGGCTAAACAGAGACTCACGACGGCGGAATCTAACTGATCTGTTTAATATTATCAACGAGGGCAAAAAAGAATTCCGCGACGACGGCGCTTCTCATGTATGGTCGTCATTTAAAATTATCCGCGACACTGACGAAGTCATCGATGCTACAATGACTGATGCCCGAGCAAAAACAATTATTGATTATCTATTTGATATTCATCAAAGCGATGAACACAGCAAGAAATACTTTTTCAGAATAAAATTTATTGTGCAAATAGATTCCGATGAATGGATTATCCGTGACAAACTCGACCCTGCTCTTGCTAACGGAAAGACCATTCTGTTAAGTAAAGATTCCAAACCAGGAATGCTGACCGGGATTGATAAACCATATTACGCTCGAGCGTATCCTGTAACCGCAGTCATTTATGGAATATATCCGGTAAAAAAACCAAAAGTTGATAAACTCGCCCCGATGAAGACGTCATCAATGACTACACTAAATTGTGTAGCCGAGCGAGTAATGGAACATTTTGAAAACGCAAAACGAGGAAACGGTTTAACCGATCTGCGACGTGAAGAAATAACAGCATGGGCTGAATCGGTTAAGGATACTGGGGCAATAATAAATGATGTTGCTGTGCTATCAAATAAATTAAAATGTTCAATAACAGTAAAAACACTAACCGGAGAAATATTATAAAATTTGAAGCATTATAAAAAGTCAGGATCACCGATTGAAATTATTGATCATAACTCTCATGCCTGGACTGATGTAGTTACAATATTTCCACGAGATCGTGTTGTCAAACTTTATTCCGGAAATATATTTGATGCTATTTACACGCTGAGTAAAACCGACCCTGTGTCGGTGTGTTTATTTAGGAGTTCCGAAGACTCCGAGTATGATCAATTTGTAAAACCCAACGGGGAATTATACCGGACGAAGTCGTTGCAACAACAAATGAAAAAACTCGCAGAGAAATATGCGAAAGAAAACATTAAGCAGTTATTGGTTAATTGTTTTACAGTTCCAAGTGTTGCCGCTCACGCCGCCAGAGAAAGAAATTCGTGGAGACCAACCCGAAGTCAGTTTCTTTCGGATATACAATTAAGCTGTGTCGAGTACGGGCATGGCGGGCTGTGGAATACCCGGTATGACCACCGGGATATGATTTCCGTGGATATGATTGCTTGCTACCGAGGAAGCTTTCTCGGGAACGGCGAGTGCAGCGAATGCTTTGCGCGGTTTGGACATCCCACGAACTCGATGCCACGAGTCGCCGTAAACGGCGTTTTACCCGACGCTGACCTGACGGGATTTGCTCGTGTGACTTCGTTTGAATTCGCCGCGGGACTTCATCCGTGCTGTTATGTTTGGTTTGGCAGACACTTCAGTGAAAAGCGCTGGGTACCAATAGTGTTATTGCGATATATGCTTGAAAGCCGAATACTGGTATCGTTGACTATCAGTGAAGCAATCATATCATATCAACCGCAGACCTCAGTTTGGTTGCCAACACCGGAGCGTGTCAGTGTAGATGAAGTTATCAGCGAGTATGCACGAGAGAGTCCAAATACCCCGATGGATGTCATTGTCAGTGAGGCTCCTAAAGTTCTCAAGATCAAACTCAGCAATAGTGAAAAAGCAGCAAAAGATCTTGGACGAAGAATAATCGGTAAATTTACTCAGGGTGCAGCATTTGATCATAAATTGTATCACTCGCGGTTGATTATCGGTGATGCTAAACTAGATTTTATAATTGCTGACGCTGTTGCGAGAAATATATTTTGTAATCGGGAGGATGTGTTCTTGTCCTACGGGAAAAAGTTGGGCACAATTGTAAGTTATATCGATGGAGAATCGCCTCAATACACACATCTAAGATCTTCAATGCTGGCTTATGTTTCTATAAATTTACTATCAATGATAAATCGATTTCCTGACACCGCAGTTAGAGTTGCAACGGATTCATTTTATATCGATAAAAAATATTCAGAATTACTGGCTCGTTTTACAAGCACTGATGAATCATGGAGTTCGTGGAGAATAAAAGCGGAGATGTTACACGAATATTGTGAATCCGCCGATGTTGCAATTAAGGATGATTATTGTAAATCAGAAATGTCAGAAATATCTTCCGCACCATCTGTGTATGATCCAATCACTAGACACAAAACCGTTTATTTAAACGGGCCGGGCGGGTCTGGTAAGACAACTCGAGCGATTGAATTATTTGGAAAATCGGATATGATTGTGCTAACACCTACACACAGGCTTGCTAGGGAGATGAAACAGCGAGGAGTCAATTCTTGCACTTATCACAGCTTTTTCAAATACAGCGGCGGTGTGTGGACGTCAGATCGAATGGGAACAAAATATATTCCCGAGAAAATAATTTGGGATGAGATATGTACGGTACCGCTGGAAACGTTAAAAACATTTCTTGATTGGCTGCTAACGAAAAATACTGCAGTCGTTATGTGCGGCGATCACGGTCAACCACCTCCGTTTGTCGGAGCATCTCCACATGATTGGTTAAAAGATTTTGTTGATTATTACGAAGAAGTGTCTGGTGATCATAGAGCACTTGATGCAACGTTGAAAGAATTTTAAAAATTGATCAGATTACAACCAAAAAAAATTCAATGTGAAATTATGCGCGAGATGATTCCTGAAACTTCGATGAGCGACTTTTTACGCGTATGGAAACCAGACGATTTGATAGTAGCAAGTAGAAAGATAGTCAGAGACACACTTCAACAGCAGTTATTTCAATTACAACAAGAAAAGTTTCCAATGCTGCCAACGCCGTTATGTTATAGACCAGCTGATACGCGGTTACAAAATATAGATGTTGATATTCCTGGAAAAACAGAGAAACAGAATTTAGTATTGAATGATATTGTGCTAGTTGACATCGATGCTGTCAAAGATGCACTAAAAATGAATAAATCCCCGTGGACGCTAGGATACGCAATGACCATTCATTCATCTCAAGGACTGACTATCTCTGATACAACTGTATGGATTGTTGATGATCGAATCGAATGGTCGAACTTAGTCTACTTGGCGGTGTCCAGAGTCAGAAGAATATCTCAACTGCGAAGAATTGTCTTGGATGAATCAAACGCTGATAAAATCAATAATGAAAACAACAGCGATGGTGATGTAATAAGAAAAAAACTCTCTGGTTACAAACAGAGTGACAAAAAAAATAATCGCGATTTTGATCTTGATGTTGAATTTATTATTGAGTTAAAACAACAGCAGAATAATCACTGTGCGAGTTGTAATTGTATAATGCTATGGCAGTATTCGAATAAAAATCCAAGACAATTTACCGTAGACAGAAAAGATAACAATCGCGGTCATACACGTGATAATATCATGTTGACCTGTCTTGAGTGCAATCGACGTCGGGGTGCTAGTTAAGTGATCGAAATCACTGAAGTGATTTTGGCGGTAATTGCGTATCCTCGGGAATTACCTGCAGTTGCTCACGTGTGAATCCACGTTGAAGAGCAGTTGAATCCAACCTGTAGATTGCTGGTCTGCCTGACGATCTTGTCACAGTGGATATCTTGTGTGTGGTAACGCTCCAAATGGGATCAGTTGCTCTTCTTTTACCACCTTCAAGTTCACCCGGTTCTTATAAATATCTTACAGTGACATTACCCAATATTGGCTGTGCTGAAGAATCACGTCGTACGGGTATATGTTTTTTTGTGATCGCGATGGCAGGTTTCATGTTGGTTGTTCGTGTGATCTCGTTATTTAGTGCAGCTATCACGCTTGGTAATCTTGCAACCCATTCGCGAGATCTCGTATCTTGAATAAATTCCTTCGCGTATTGATATCCAAATAACCGCTCAGAAAGTGTTCGATTGAATTGCTCAACAATTGCCTGGTCACGGTGAATTTCAGTATGTCCTCGTCTGATGGTGACGTTATGTTGCTTCATCAACAATGATACTGCACCCTGAAATTCTTTGCCAGGATCAACTTGTAATAAATTTGACCAACGTAGACCACGTTGATAAATTCGTTTAAACGCAGAAGCAACCTCGGATGCTGTTTTAGTCGTTAACGGTTCAGCATCTTTGTATCTACTTGCAACATCAACTAGTTAACGCGTACTTGTATGTACGTCTTCGGATAGTATCATGTGGCAGAAATAATATATCAGCCTGATGAACCTCATCTGGCACACTAACATCGAAATGCGCAAAGTGAATTTGTTTAGGGCGCGGTAGATAAATTTGCCATATTACCTGTCGGGATAACCAATTTTTAGCAGCAACTTTTGTAACTTTTGCTGCTTCAGCGAGTTTACTAATTGCTGCGTTACCTCTCCAGTATCCGCTTGGGGAATAATAAATCGACTCCATTATAATTAATTACCAGCGCCTAATACAAACTTAGATTTCATTGCAGTTTTTATCAACCAGGATGCTAACCTCTCCTTGAAAGATTTATCAGGGATGGCATTTAACGCGTGAATTAATTTCACATCCGCGAGATGGCGCTGTTGCAAATCCTTGCTTCGGTAAGCTACATCATGAGCATGACACGCCTTATCAATAGCGTTTATCGGATACTAACCTGGTTTTGGTTGATCCCTGAGCATCAAGTCTGATATCAAGTCGGGTTCCTGGATCACAGTAATTATATCCTGGAAGATGTTTTTCTCCTGGGTATTTAGCCCACGGTGTTCCTGGTAATTTTCCTAACTTGGCTGCGATATCACCTCCTCGCTTTTTTTAATAATAAATCTAAACTTCGCTATACCGCATCGTTCACACTTGCCTGTAAGCGCTTGTCGATTATTTTTTGTTGTAATTGTTGTCATATCCGCAGTTGGGGTATGTGCTCGGCATTTCACACAATATAAACTCATATTTATTTTATGATATATCTAATGGAGATCACTGACTTTTCCGCGTCAAAGCGACGAGAGCCAATCAAACTTAACTCAGTGCTACCAAATTCAATTCGAATGATTATTATAGGCCCATCTGGGTCGGGTAAGACACAGTTGTTACTTAATTTAATAATGAAGTGGATGAAGTGGGATAAATTATATTTGATAGCCCCGTCTGTGGACGATCAGCGGTGTTATCAGGTATTAAAAGATTTTAACGAAAGTGCAAAATCGATAAGTGAAGAAGATGTTATTGATTTTATAACTGATATCAATGAAGCACCGAGTATCGATGATATTGATGACTCCCATTAATAATTTAGTCGTGTACGATGATATCATGCTGGACAAACAATCAAACCCTGCCAGGATATTTTCCCGCGGCAGGCATAAAAACGTTGATGTGATTTATGTAACTCAACGGTATACACAAATCCCGAAAGTGATCAGAGATAACTGTAACGTTCTTGCGGTATTTAATGGCGTTGACGCACACACGTTACAAAATATTCATCGGACTTGGTGCAGCGGTGACATGGACATAAATAAATTCAGAAATTTCTTTAGTCGTGCTCAGGCAAAACCACACGGATTTGTAACGATAAATTTACATGATCCTCGGACACGGTATCGAGTTGGGTTGGATACAATTTTTAACTAGAAATCCTAGAATATTTACATTTTGAGCAGCAGAGAGACTGAGCCCCCAAGTGTTTCGTCGACCACCCCTCTCGTCAAGAAGTATTTTTATAGTTAGTTATTTTTCATTGAAATAACTCTTCTAGTCAGCAGAGAAGGCTTATTTATCATAGTTTTCTGAATAGAGGGTTTATTTTGTGAAATAAGATCCTCTATCAAGAGTGTTCTCGATAGAGAATTCTGTTGGAACGAATAGTTGGTGGGCTCAGTCTCTCTGCTGCTCAGAGGATGCCGATATTTTATCGTGTTTTATTTATATTTATATATACAGCTGTTACACGGTTGCAGAGCATACCGATATTTTATCGTGTTTTATTTATATTTGTATATACAGGTGTTACACGGTTACAGAGCATGCCGATATTTTATCGTGTTTTATTTATATTTCTTAATCCTTTGACAGTTATTAGCAACAATATTTGTAAGGAAAGGACTCGACAAGGTCTTTACGCAAAGAGAGTTAGCATGGTTGGATGAAATTTTGCCACCGTTCCGAACAACTAAGAAGAAGGAAAAGGAAAACGAAAAGGTATTCAACCATATCATGTGGTCAGCGTGTACAAGAAAATTATATCAAACACTGAATTAGACAGAAACTAAAAAATAATTAATTATATTAAGATTCCAGTTAGTATAGAAAGTTACGCTGCATGAATAAACAAACTCCTTTATCTTGTGTTAGTAACACGGAACTAACACCAAAAATACTTTTCGTTAATACGTCGTGAAATTATTTTATTGTATTTTATCTTTTGCTGATTCATTACAGTTTCTAGTGAATGTAGGCTAAAAAAACTGATAACGACCAATAAAGCAAATAGGTTCAAATCTGTAGTTTCATGACTGAAATGGCAGAAGTAACAATTTATTGATGTACAGTGTGGGTGCAACTATATTGTTACGCGCCTATGCTCCTTAAAGCAAGTAACAGAAAAGAGTGAAAAGCAACAAGGTTTGTAAACTTCGCCAAATAATTTATTATCCAAGCATACAAAATGAATATAAAAAACTTACGGTATTGCGATTTAATTCCCAAAATAATCATAGAATTACAGACACAAGTTCTAATAATAATAAAGCTCTAAATAAACTTTAATGGAAATCCAAATTAAGTTCAACGCTGAAAGTGTTGATGTCCCTCCGGTGGCCTGTATCGTGTTGTTGTACTTACAGTCCTTTGTTGAAACACAGTAATATCATTCCAGGTTTGAATTCACCATAAATCCCAGTGAATATTTATGTCTAAGAGTATTATTATTTTACAAGCACTCTGTATTTCCAGACAAAACAATCATTAAAAAAGTCACTGAATTACATGATATAGAAAAAAAAAAATTCCAGTCGTCCAAATGTAACTTCTGGACACAACAATAATACAAAATTGATTCTGCTAGATCTTAAAGCACAATGAATAATTTTTCTAGTGACAAGATTATTTAGTCCTCTTCTTGACCTCAGGTCATAATTAGTATTTTCTAAAACCATAACTATTACCTAATGGAAAATAAGCTTCTAGAAACGTCTTAAAATTTACGAAACAAAATGTAAGTTATAATTGGAAAGTCTGTTACTAATATGTATGTATGTATGTATGTATGTATGTATGTATGTATGTATGTATGTATGAGGAACCACAGACCCTCGAGAAGCTACTGGCAAGCTTTCTCACATACCCACATTGGCCGAATCCGAGGCTCGAACCTACGCAGACAGAGGTGAGATGGCAATGATCCGTAACGGAGAGCGCTTTAGACCACTCGGCCACTCGGGGCCCCTATATCATGAAATAATATTAAAAGAAAACTAACAAACAATGCATATGAAATATACATAACAATATAGAAAAAGGTTTGATGACTAAGTTTCCTTTTTCTTATTCTTCACTGAAACGTCATCAAGGTTATGTCTTGATTAGTTTTCATGGCTTTAGCTAGAAGCTCAGTGACAGCTCCGGTGGCCTAGTGGTTAGAGCGTCCGCCTCAGAAGCTGGAGGTCGTGGGTTCAAACCCCGGGTGGGACATCATGCTACATGTCCGCAGCATGATTTTGGAGAAAGCACTATATCGAAATCTGTGACTCATATGAAGATAAATTATTTGCTTCCTTGGGTAACGTATTCTTTCATGACTTCTTTAGCTACATTTTATGCACAGTTAACCGAGTTTATTGTTGTTGATGTTTGTTGCTGTTGTTTTGTTCTTTGTTGCTGTTCTTCATCGTTTGTACCTAACTGTAGGATGTTATGTTCCATTTTGATTTCTATACTTCCTTTTTCGATCGTTTAATTGTATGCAGCCTTTGACTGCATAATCGGTTTGTTTACTGGACTAATATTGTCTGATAAAGTAAATTAATGTTGCGTGCTGTCCTTTTTGTTGCTTTTTAATATTATTGTTAATGTTAATATTCTATGATCAAACACAGAGTTAATTGTAAGAAGAAAAATTACTGGTAGGTCCATAAACATCTTTCCTGGCATTACATTCTTTATTCTATCACATTATTAAATTAGAGGTTGCTGGTTTCTTGTAGGGTTCCAATAAAGGCGTTTATAATATTTGATAATATCAAAGAATTTTAACGGAGAGATGCTAAATGATGTCCTCATGAACATAACAATAGCTCGTCATTTTCTAATCTCGGTCACGTGTTGATTATGATGAGATTTAGGTAGTTAAATGCTGCACGTTTAGACTTTGTATGAAGGGATATTTAATATTAACATATGGAATATCTACTTATTCTTGAGTACAAAAATATGCGTCATATTGTTATTTTGTATCTCAAGTAAGAGAAGAAACAACACAACCCCGTAACGACTTAGCTTACTATAGCAGGCAACAGAAAGAGAATTTAAAGAAGTAAAAATCTATGAAGAAGTATTGACGAGTCAAGCTTTTGTAGTTTTCACTGATGATTTTTTTTCTTTAAATGGCAACACTTTGATGAATACTGAAACATCATTGGGTACACTGTATATATGGATGCAAGTAACTGCATTAAATGCTATCACACATGAAAAAATAATAATGAATTTTTTATGTTAAACTTTATTCTTTTCTTCAGGGTGTTGGAGATAGCGAGGGAGAATGTCATGTACCTACTTCGCTTCAATCAATATTGGCACCCTTGAAAGAAAAAGTAATTAGAAGAAAAGATGCTCTCTACAATCGATATAGTTGCCCTTTCATCTGCAGCACCGACTTGGACGCCATATTAAATAGCAACAAACCTATTGATCAACAGGGAAGGACTTTAAGCGTACCGTTCATTGACAGAAAAATCTCGGCTCCCGTTCCCCCGACCTTTTACATAGACAAGGAACGGAATGAGAGAACTATAATGAACGACATGAACACTAAAATTGAATGATAGAGAATGCAATTTATTCCGAGCTGCAAACCAGAGGTTGGGATAATTGCATTCGATGATACTGGACTTTGAATGGACACTGTTTGAATGATTTTTAACCAGTGACATAATTGATATTATTTTTTCAGAACTTGTCTCACATACTGTAATCATGTACATATGTAAAATCACTATACGACGTCAAGGTGCAACATACACATTTGGTATATTTCCTGTGAAGTTTATCTTCTGTGTTTCTATAAACAAATTAGTTCACAACCTTAGAAAGCTGAACATTTTCCAAAATACTGTTTCTAAGAATATTGGTTGGGCACACATACACGATGTTATATATTAATGTTTGATAGATGTATACTTATTGCAGAAAAAACAACAACATGAAATTAGGAATTTTCGACAGCATTAGGACTGTACGGCAAATCACAGACCTATTGATTGCTGGTAAACAAGATAATAAATGTAACACATAACCTATTTCTCTATAAAATTCACTCGATAAGACAGTTCTTTTGTTTTGTGCATAGGATTACACATAATGTTAAGAAAAAGAAAACATGGTATGAATTTAGGGAAACAATGATCATTTCCCTGCCTTAGCTTCGTCTGCCTGTGTTTGTTATTCTTCTGTAGCACCATTTTTGGTTTTTGTACAATATTATTTCCAAACATAAAAACTACCTTAAGTTCAAAATTTTATTCATATACACATTATAAATGTTTTGCACTGAAATTTACGACATACATTTTGTTCTAGTTCAGACAGTTAACTAATGTTCATACACCTAGTTTATGCAATACAATATTCCAGATAAAATATTGATGAAATGTTTACCGTAAGGTAAGGTGAGTGACAAAAAGGTAAGAATGCAGCAAACGAAGGATTTTAATATTGAATGACACCAAGCTTAATTAATATGCAATACTGTACTAATTTTTTTATAAAGGAAATACACTGTATATTATTTAACCCTGGCGTCAAATTTGCTTTTCCATGACTTCTTCTTTGGTTACAGCCAGATCTAAAATTTGCCATTGCTCAATCGAAACCATGATATGTTGTGCTGACGTAATCAACACAACCCCACTATTGTGCTTACGTAATCAACACAACCCCACAATTCAGTTCATTGGATTATTCGTTCATCTTTTATTTGTTTGCCTTTTGAAAACATCCTACGTCATTACTTTTCACCTTGTATCATGCAGGACTACATTTATACGTTTGTCGGCAGGTGTTTATCGTTCTCAAGAATTTTGCAGTTTGTATTTCTATCTTTACATTTCTTTAACAAACTTTATAATCACCCAGTCTCATGCCGATGTACCGTTGTTCAACACACATATATCGTCATGTCACCTCCACACCACCTGACCTGCATGCACATAAAGAAAAATGGTGGTCATTAGTGAAAAGAATATTGTCAGACGAAACTATTTTAGTATAGGAGATGATGTTATGAAAGAAAGCAGCGATAATAGAGAATCTACAAAAACAATAAAAAAAAGGTCACTGCGATCGTAGAAATTAATGAGCATCTGTCCGATAAAGATTATTCTTTACATTTGGAAATGGTGGAAACGAACCGCAAACCAAACGTACTTTAGTTGGAAACACCTTGTTTGAATGAGGATGACCTGCTATGTCAAAAAACTAAACCTGGTGTTTGAAAGATAAACCTCGGATAGCACAAGAAAATCAAGATTCTTATAATCTTTTTGCATTTGGCAGACATACATTTGGTTTTGTTCCTGTTTTACACAAAAATCTACCAGAGTTAAACACAAAACTTTGTTTTTCTATTGACATTCCGTATCCCAGGTTTCAGTTCGAAATATTGGATACCTTGATAACAATCTTGTTTATTACAAGCTGTCAAAATATTACAGAAACCTATCTTTTCTAACAGTACCTTAGAATATTGAAAGATGAACGATTTTGGAAAAACTGGGTTTGGCAAATTACTTATTTTGCACACCCAGAGAGAGACGTATCTTTCGCAACGACTGGATGGTGATATAAGGGCATGTATCCGCTCCAGTTTGACTAGAAACGAAAATGCCCTAGACCGGTAATCAATAGTTGAGGTTTCTATTCCAGCCAATAATTAGCTATATGACTAACGGTTAAATTCTGAGAAGAAGTGATAACATTCTATTGAAGGCATGTCAAAATGCTATAAATATGAAATTAATTTTAAGCAAAACGCCGTGAAACTAACTCTGTGTCAACGCCCATTAGCCACGAAGTTAGCAGCAGCTAGAAATTCTGATTCTCCATCTGACCTAGCTTTCACCAAAGCTTCTATAGTTTAGCATCTACTTTTATTTTAAAAATTGCACATCATCAATTCGAATATTTCATACGGTTACACACTGACCTCACAAAACAGCAGGTGACAGAGTTTCCACATCCAAAACTTTAACAGAAAACTAAGTACATTTGACTGCTAACAATTCATTGTGATTGTGAATATTCGTTTTGATCTTCAGTTAATACCATGTTTTTGTTCAACTGCCTTCATAATTCTTAAATTGTTTCAACCAGACCTTGCTGACAATATCATAATTGCATAATTCATCATCATCATCATCATCATCATCATCATCATCATCATCATCAATCCATTAACCCAAGAGGTAGTTGGGGCACCACAGTTGACTTTACAACCAATTCTCTCCATCTTTCCCTGTTCTCTACTGCCCTTTGGGAATCTCCAAATCCCATGCCTGTCTACTCCTTAATGTTATCTTCCCACCTCTTTTTCCCTCTGCCTCTTCTTCTGCATCCTCGCACTGTGCCTTGCAAAATTGGTTTTGCCAGTCCAGATGATCTAGATACATGACCGTACCACATCATTTTGCGCTTTATACAGTGGTCAAGATGTCTTCATAGGGTCCAATGGCTCGTTGAATCCTGTTGTGGACTTCTTCGTTTGCTACATGGTCAATGTATGAGATGCCCAAAACCTTGCGGTAGCATCTCATTTCGAAGGTTTGAATCCTTCTTTAAAGATTTGATGTGAGTGTCCATGTTTCACAAGCATACAGAAAGATGGATATGGCTATCGAGCGCATCAGCCTTAATTTAGAACCAAGAGCAATGTTGGTATCTTTTCATATTGGTCTCAACCTTGTTATTGCTGCTCTTGTCTGGGCAATCCTGAAAAGTAGCTCTGGTTTGGATCCCTCCTCTGTGCTAAGTACTTGAAGCTTTTCTTTCCAGCTTCTTTCCACTGGTCATTATTTCTACACAGATGCTATTGGTACTGTTTGTCATCAGTTTTGTTTCTTCATACCGTATGCTGTGGAGGTTGTGTCGAGGCGTTCAACCAAGTCAGCCAGTTCTTTTTCATTTCCTACTAAACCATCAACATCATCTGCGAAGCGAAGGTTGGTGATTGTTTTTCCTTCGATGCTGACAGTGCCTTTGTGGTCATGCAAGGTATCCTCCACGATCCTTTCCAGGAAAATGTTGAAAGGTGTAGGTGACAGTATACATCCCTGTCTGACTCCAACTGTTGTTCGAAACCAAGTTCCTTTGCTGCCATTGATGAGAACAGCACTGATGGCTTTGTCATAGACGTGCTCAACCACATAAAACACGTATGAGCTGATGTAGTACTTAAACACAGTTGCCCATAATGCTGCATTCCATACCCTATCAAAGGCCTTTTTGAAGTCTAATAAGACATGGTATAGATTCTGCTGATGATAAAGGTATTTCTCGTAAAGGAGTGTGAGATTGAAGATTTGTTCTGTGGTGCTCCTTCCTGCTCGGAAGCCTGCCTGCTCTTCATCAATAATTTTCTCTGCTTGAGGCTTAAGTCTTCGGCATGACTTTGCTCGGGTGACTTATAAGACTGATGGTTCTGTAGTTTGGGCATTGTTGTAAGTTTCCATTCTTCGGGAGCACGATGACCATTGATAGAGTCCATGTGGTGGGCCATTCTCCTGTCTGCCTTATCTTGTTGCAAATTGTTGTTAGGACCGTGACTATCTCTTCTCCTCCTGCTTGAATGAACTCTGCTGGCATGTTGTTAACGCCGGCTGACTTTCATTTCTTTAGTGACCTAACTGCTATTTCTAATTACCCAAACAAAACATTTGAGATAGAAATATGAAATTTACTATGCCTACTTGTATTGATGTATAGATGACCCGATCATAGTTGCAGGTCACAACATCAATTGCTTCAATTTTTTCACACAATTTTGAGCTTTTCAGACATGGAAATATTAGACTAACACTCAAACATAAACCACTTGAAGAAGATAAATGTTTCCTTGGTAAATGTTTACATCGATCTCTGCGTGCCACGACTTCTTTTCGTAGGAATCCATAGCACCATCGATCTCTGCGTGCCACGACTTTTGTCGTAGGAATCCATAGTACCATCGATCTCTGCTTGCCACGACTTCTGTCGTTGGAATCCAGAGTACCATCGATCTCTGCGTGCCACAACTTCTGTCGTAGGAATCCAGAGTATCATCGATCTCTGCTTGCCATGACTTCTGTCGTAGGAATCTATAGTACCATCGATCTCTGCGTGCCACGACTTGTGTCGTAGGAATCCAGAGTACCACCGATCTCTGCGTGCCACGATTTCTTTTCGTAGGAATCCATATTTCCATCGATCTCTGCGTGCCACGACTTCTGTCGTTGGAATCCATAGTATCATCGATCTCTGCTTGCCACGACTTCTGTCGTTGGAATCCAGAGTACCATCGATCTCTGCTTGCCATGACTTCTGTCGTAAGAATCTATAGTACCATCGATCTCTGCGTGCCACGATTTCTGTCATAGGAATCCATAGTACCATCGATCTCTGCGTGCCACGACTTCTGTCATAGGAATCCATAGTACCATCGATCTCTGCGTGTCACGATTTCTGTCGTAGGAATCCATAATACCATCGATCTCTGCGTGCCACGACATCATTTTGTAGGAATCCATAATACCATCGATCTCTGTGTGCCACGACTTCTGTCATAGGAATCCATAGTACCATCGATCTCTGCGTGCCACGACGTCTGTCGCAGGAATCCATAATAGCATCGATCTCTGCGTGCCACAACTTCTGTCGTAGGAATCCATAGTACCATTGATCTCTGCGTGCCACGACTTCTTTTTGTAGGAATCCATAGTACCATCGATCTCTGCGTGCCACGACTTCTTTTTGTAGGAATCCATAATACCATCGATCTCTGCGTGCCACGAGTTCTGTCGTAGGAATCCATAGTACCATCGATATCTGCGTGCCACGACTTCTGTCATAGGAATCCATAGTACCATCGATCTCTGCGTGCCACGACGTCTGTCGCTGGAATCCATAATATCATCGATCTCTGCGTGCCACAACTTCTGTCGTAGGAATCCATAATACCATCGATCTCTGCGTGCCACGACTTCTGTCGTAGGAATCCATAATACCATCGATCTCTGCGTGCCACGACTTCTTTTTGTAGGAATCCATAGTACCATTGATCTCTGCGTGCCACGACTTCTTTTTGTAGGGATCCATAATACCATCGATCTCTGCGTGCCACGAGTTCTGTCGTAGGAATCCATAGTACCATCAATCTCTTCGTGCCACGACTTCTGTCATAGGAAATCCAGAGTAACTGTGTTTCTTAGATAAGAATTAAATACTGGTTCGATCTGCTAATGTATCTTCTACGCACAAATAGGTTTTTTGGGGATGTATTTGTTTTGTTTTGTTTTCTTGGGGGGTGGGGGTACTTATACAAGTAGGTATAGGTTTAAAATTTACTAATATTTTACAGCACATGACACTGACATTTTACTGCGCGTAGCGCTAGTACTTTAGCTCACGTGGCATTAATACTTTAGCTCACGTGGCGTTAATACTTTACCTCACGTGGCGTTAATACTTTACCTCACGTGGCGTTAATACTTTTGCTCACGTGGCATTAATACTTTAGCTCACGTGACATTAATACTTTACCTCACGTGGCATTAAAACTTTAGCTCACCTGGCGTTAATACTTTACCTCACGTGGCGTTAATACTTTTGCTCACGTGGCATTAATACTTTAGCTCACGTGACATTAATACTTTACCTCACGTGGCATTAATACTTTAGCTCACGTGACATTAATACCTTACCTCACGTGGCATTAATACTTTAGCTCACGTGGCGTTAATACTTTACCTCACGTGGCGTTAATACTTTTGCTGACGTGGCATTAATACTTTAGCTCACGTGACATTAATACTTTACCTCACGTGGCATTAATACTTTAGCTCACGTGGCGTTAATACTTTACCTCACGTGGCGTTAATACTTTTGCTCACGTGGCATTAATACTTTACCTCACGTGGCGTTAATACATTACCTCACGTGGCGTTAATACTTTACCTCACGTGGCATTAATACTTTACCTCACATGGCGTTAATACTTTACCTCACATGGCGTTAATACTTTACCTCACGTGGCGTTAATACTTTACCTCACGTGACATTAATACTTTACCTCACGTGACATTAATACTTTACCTCACCTGGCGTTAATACTTTACCTCACGTGGCGTTAATACTTTACCTCACGTGACATTAATACTTTACCTCACGTGACATTAATACTTTACCTCACGTGGCGTTAATACTTTACCTCACGTGGCGTTAATACTTTACCTCACGTGACATTAATACTTTACCTCACGTGACATTAATACTTTACCTCACGTGGCGTTAATACTTTACCTCACGTGGCGTTAATACTTTACCTCACGTGACGTTAATACTTTACCTCACGTGACATTAATACTTTACCTCACGTGACATTAATACTTTACCTCACGTGACATTAATACTTTACCTCACGTGGCGTTAATACTTTACCTCACGTGGCATTAATACTTTACCTCACATGGCGTTAATACTTTACCTCACATGGCGTTAATCCTTTACCTCACGTGGCGTTAATACTTTACCTCACGTGGCATTAATACTTTACCTCACGTGACATTAATACTTTACCTCACGTGGCGTTAATACTTTTGCTCACGTGGCATTAATACTTTAGCTCACGTGACATTAATACTTTACCTCACGTGGCATTAATACTTTAGCTCACCTGGCGTTAATACTTTACCTCACGTGGCGTTAATACTTTTGCTCACGTGGCATTAATACTTTAGCTCACGTGACATTAATACTTTACCTCACGTGGCATTAATACTTTAGCTCACGTGACATTAATACTTTACCTCACGTGGCGTTAATACTTTACCTCACGTGGCGTTAATACTTTACCTCACGTGGCATTAATACTTTACCTCACATGGCGTTAATACTTTACCTCACGTGGCGTTAATACTTTACCTCACGTGACATTAATACTTTACCTCACGTGACATTAATACTTTACCTCACGTGGCGTTAATACATTACCTCACGTGGCGTTAATACTTTACCTCACGTGACATTAATACTTTACCTCACGTGACATTAATACTTTACCTCACGTGACATTAATACTTTACCTCACGTGGCGTTAATACTTTACCTCACGTGGCGTTAATACTTTACCTCACTTGGCGTTAATACTTTACCTCACATGGCGTTAATACTTTACCTCACATGGCACTGATATTTTAACTTACGTTTCAGCTATAAATAAAAGTTGCATAATGTGCTCCCGAATATTTATTTAGTTTTACTTTAGATGCACTGTATTCTATGCATTTGAATGCAGTTGATTAATTATGTACTCTTTCCCGAGAAATAGAAAACATGCTCGCCATATGAATAAATTATCATAATATTCTTAATGACAGTTATGCAAATTAGTTGATGATTGATAGGAAATGGACAACTAAAGCTTACATTGAAATACGGTATGTAGCGCAATATAAATGGAATTCAATAGCTACGAAATACACATTATATAAAATTGGTTGACATCTAAGAACCGAAAGTAAGTGCCCACTGATGAAAGTATTTATAATAACTTTGCCCATTTTTGCAGAATACAGCGATTTTACTTTGGAAAAAAAATCACGTTGTCATGGATGGAAAAGGTAACCCCCCATACCAATAATTTTTACTTATTGATATGTATTCATATCTTGGTTTTGTAAACTGTATAACCTTGTGTCAATCGGTATTCCATGTAAATCCTTTTTATTCATTCAGCATTTGTAAACGTGTATTCCAGAGAAGAATATTGGTAACCTTTCGTTAATCGCATCACTAAAATATAAAGAATATATTTTTGTTGGTTCCTGAGTAGAGATATAAATAAGATAACATTTGTCCAGTCCTTGATATATAGATGCACCCCGAATATATTGATGTTGATAATCAATAAAAAGTTTTTAAAACAGAGAAAACCACCATCATTGTATTTATTTGCTCCACGTGACACTTACATGGCTGTTAGTTTTCATTATCGATATAGTAAGGGCTCAATGTCAACATGTTTATATTGCTTCAGTTCTTAAGTCCAGTAATTATTCCGTTTCATGTTTATCTACCTCCTTTGATTTACACCTTGATATATTCATCGAACAAGGAAAAGGGTTGATTGTCAGAGTTTGTTGAATAATGTATAGCCTATTATTTAGAACTCAGAATCATTGTCATCCATCTCGATTCTTAAATTTGCACCATTTGAGTTCTGAGTTGGCGTTTCAAAAGCGGCATATGACGATACGATACGATAATGGATTTTTGGTCGTTTTTGCTCTGGAGCATTTGCCATCTGTTTATTCCCGCAGGATGGTATTCATTATTCGTCAAGCTGGGCACACTATCTGGCATACTGGTCGTTCTTACCACGGCAAGGGGGGTAGGCGGTGGTAGGGGATAACGGGGGGAGAGGCACACGACGCCATATCAAGCACTCCAGAATATCCGGGTACTATGATCGAATGTTGTCTCCCATGCAAATTTTGATTTGGCGTATGTGCTCCTTTCAAAGAAAGGTAGACGGTTGGTCTATCATACCCCTATAATACTGATTAGGAATTGCCGAAGCGTTATTGCGTAGTGCGTTAATTCGGGGAACCTATGTGGGTTTTATTACTTTAGTTTCGACTACTTCCCATAAGTTTGGTTGCCAGATTGTGCTGCGGGACCTGCTGCGCCTGAGTTAAGATGCACATGATGATATGTTAGTTTAGATGAAATCAACACAAAAAGGCATCTTACATCTGCCAGTAAGAGTTTGATTTTTATTCCTTTCTTGATTCCGTTCTTGTCACCGCCTTGCGGGCCGTGTCTGAATACTTTAGATCACAACTTAAGTTTACAATAGCCAGATCTTTGTTTATGCATCAATAACGCAATTAGAAAATCGAAGCTTTTCCTGTCAAATTTCTATAGCAGATACACGAGACAATCGGTTTTATGCAAGTTTGGGTTTACCTGTAATCGTCAATGGATGTCCTCTGGGAAAGGTAACCGAGAACTCAAAATTATTCTTGAAAGGGCCTATTCTAGTATGAATAAGTGGTAAAAATACTTACAGTTATGCACGAGGCCCCGTTGAGTCACAAGCAGCAGTCATGACACGTTATTTGGTATTAACATGGGATCAGTGCAATCACTAACACGACACAGGCAATTTAGTAAGTGAAAAAAATCACTTTCTACAGACATAGTATTCTCCGTACAATATTTTCTCTTTGGGGACTATCAGAGGCTGCAAGTACGCATCTGAAATTATTTATCAGGATATATAGACAGAGAGATATATGCGATTGCATACATCCATCTCGGTTGTCCAGCACAATGCTTAGTACATAAAAGAAAAGGTTTAAACATATTTTTTTTTACACAGGACTATGGTAGACGAAACATCTTCGGTGGAATTTCAAAATATATTTAAGGTCATATACGGTTAACCCATATTTCTCATTTCCTCATAGCCACTGTCAATCAGTAGATGTTGTGATAGATGTAAATCACACCCACATGATCGTTGCTACAGTATATGCAAAACTGTTTAGACATATGGATTATTTCCCTTTGGATTCGCATGTCCAGAAAGTGTTCCTCCATCCAAGAGCGTAAAATGGCTTTACATTTATCTGTTTTCAGCATTTGTATTATGTCTCAATTAATTTGAAAAATCACACAAATTACAACTATTAAATTTACACTTGAAACAAACAGATTTGTCGATACGGTGGTTGGGATCTAACTAAAATGTCCAATACGGTGGTTGGGATCTAATTAAAATGTCCAATACTGTGGTTGGGATCTAACTAAAATGTCCAATATGATCTTGTACATAATTTGTTAGTTTAAGATAGGTCCATAAAGCAGACAAATCTGTATCGCAGAGAGAGGATGAAATACTTACCTCGCTCTGACCGGAGCAGTAATGTAAAATTTGTCAATACTTTGGGCGAATATAAATGTTGATGCATCCACATTGAAGCTCGTGTAACCTTGAGAGCAAACACATCGCTTAAATAAATGTATGTACACTCCGCATGATCTATGTTTACTACAAGTTTAGCGTAACGAACTTGTGTTCCATTTGCCGTCAACATCACTCTTTTCGAGATAATCAAAGATGATATTCTGAAATTCTTTTTAGAAATAAACGCTGATACCGTTGTTTTCGAGGATACACCAGCGGTTTGTTTACTCTTCTCCGACTGCGTTAGCGTGATCGCGTACACAGCAAAATTGTATTAATTCCAATCTCATATTTTGTTAACATCAGAAGAGATCGTTGAACTAAAGAAGATAACTCATGTTATTCTTGGAAAGAAACGCACGTAAATAGTCTTTTAAACAAGCTTTATATGCCGTTTACAAGAGGTAAATGTTTTAAATACATACAACAGATCACTAGCATGATAGTTATCATAATAATATGCAATGCATTTTTGTACTTTAACATTTAAGAACTCAACAGAATACATCGAAATTCATCAAATATATTTTGTGACGTAGTGTACCATATGTCTCGTTATAGGCAAAGTTTGTTAATCGAGTAGTTTCCGGATTAAGGAATATGACCGAGGTGAGAAATGAGTATCGTCGGTAATGCTTTCGGAAAGCACGATAATGTTCTGAACTGTCCATGTATAGTTTCCTTTTTAACACTAATTCAATATTTTCTTTTATATTCTCTCGGTGAAATAACATTTACGTGAAATAATAAACATAATTACTACTATAAATATTTTGCATAGCAACTTTATTATCATTTAAATAATTATCGGACATTATGCAGTTTTCTTACTTTAGATCATATGAAGTAAAGCAGAACACGTTCTTGTTAACTCTGATCATTTAACAGTTGAATTTTGCACAACGCAGCAAATCCTTCATTATGTAAACAAGTAACAATCAACTTTGTATATTGATTATACTACAGTTGAGTAAAGATTAATTTATGTAACCGTCAATTTTGCGTTTAAAATGCATTTGGATTATTTAAAACATACATCTAAGATGCAAGAGGAAAAGCCTTTGTCAAAGAGAAATCGGATTTTCCATCAAGTTTACACGTTCAATGTTGAACATCGAATTTGACCCTGCTTTTCTTAATATAATAGAATTTGCTATCGCTCATCAAAGCTATCGAATGGAAACTACATTCTTCATGATAAAGCACAAGTTTAAGTCAGCAATATTTCAGACTGATAAGCCAGTCATCTTGCACTGTTTGTATAATGACAATATCAAAATTTATTTCAATACATCTATTCCTTCCCAGGTTCTATTATTTGCATCGTGATAATGTATTGGAGTAACCGCTCATAATAACTTCTCAAACAACCCGACAACATGCACATTTGATCTCCGTACCACATAACATTTGCCTTCTTGTTTGCCTGCTAACATCAAAGTGAAGCAATGTTTAAAATCCAAGGCGAATATATCTTAAATTGTCCCATTTACGGGTAAAACACTGTCAGCAAGTGACGAAGACTAGTATCACAAAAGTATGTATATATCATCACACAGAATATACTTTATTAGCATCTGCCAAAATGATCTTTTATTTTTTTCTGAAGTCGTTTGATGATCAGCGTAATGAAGAATTTTGTCCTTATTTATGAGGTCCTGATCACGATAAAGTAATGAAAAAATATTAATCAACGTACAGGGAATTGACATGGAACAAACACACGCTTTCCGGTGCTTTTCAGATCAAACTAAGTAGGTTGTAATTAGTTGGTACGGTGGTCCCGATTAGTCGGAGTGTCGATGGATGATAAATATATGAAGGTATTGAAGACGGCTATGAAGAAAGCTACAAACGATTGTGAATAACACGTTTTCATGGGTAAACAAACCACGCATAAGTAATCTGCTTCACAAACGATACTGACCACAACTTATATGTATCTGAAATTCATAAGAACTCATTTTATATACTTCAAAGCTCATTGCCAATTTCAAAAGGCCCTGTTAACAGTGAAACCTGTTTATTAAGGAAACTCGATGGAACAAACACATTGGACCTTTAAGCAGAGATAGATTATGAAATTTAACTTATAATAAAGTTAATATGAGCGTCTTTTATCAATCCGTGTTAGAATATAATTAATATGTCTTTTATCAATCATTGTGAGTGTCTGTTGTCAGCCAGTGTTAGAATAAACTTAATATGAGTGACTTTTATCAGCTGGTGTTCTTATGCAGACTCAAATAAAAGTCCACCTCCCTCACCTAAGGCTAGGAATTAAATCCGTAGATCCAGATTCTGTGGAAAATATAAATGATAAGATGTGAGTAGCAATCTATTGCTACACCGAATACACTCCATTGTTAAACTGATAATTAACTCTGCCAAGAAAACCTCTATATCAATCATCATTTTTCTTTGGGCTTTGAGTGACGCTAGATATTGACCAGCTGTCGTTGACTTCTTAAGAATTCCTAATTTAAACAGCGGATATGGTTTTCGACAGATATTTCTGGATGGAACTGCAACTCGCAAATTTAATGAAAACTGATTTTGCAAGATATATAGTATTTCTAACATTAGACCAGAATTGATTTCGCAAAGTCCTGATAAATGAAGAAAATTTCTCCTTAGGATATCTCTGCCCTGATATTTATAAATATTCCAAACATGCTGCTCAATTTCGACAATTTTGAAGAAAAAATCTTTGAGCTAAGGAGTTTGCTTCTTTTCTTTATGGGCTGCAGTCGACGTCAATAATACCTTATTTTAGTGTCAGTAGAAAGAATAGTCATAAAATAATGTATACACAGTGTGCGCCTATCTTTTGTTTAGCTCAGCAAGCTCAGGGTCTTCGACGCTTTTATAAACATCCTGTACCCTTGTGATATATTGTTAAACCAAATGTCGGCAAAATATTGGCACAATGCATCTTTAGTTATAAGAAGAAACTTTTACAGATTGTTCCCGTTTACGGGTATAACCTTACCACAAGGAGGTAAACTATAATTTCATTATAAACTGTACATAGTGATAATATATAGAGCAAACGTTATTAAATGTGCAAACACATATTTTATTTCCATTCTTGAACTCCTTTAAAGCTGATCTTCACGGTTAACTTCTTCTTTTTGATACATTTGTCACAGCAATTGAAGCTGTGCCAGTGTATATAGCAAGATGCAGAAGAAGAGCGTTTGATGAACATGAGTTCATAACTTATTCGACAAAAATGGTAATGACGTTTTCCACAAAAAGTGTGATGTAGTTGGTAATGAGTCTGATAATTTAAACGTGTACATATGGCTGCTTTACAGGTATATCATAACGCCAGGGACACATTTGATAATTCCCGTACAATAAAAAAAAATATTAAATCTCAAATCTATATAATTCACGTAATATTAAACGAAATTTGTAAAGTAAATAATTCGTGACAATATTCATCAAAACTGTAAATAAAGGGTCTTTTTAGAAATATATAGCTGTAAATGTCAATTGTCATTCAACTATGGTTGAAAATTATATAATTATTTAAAGAGTAAACTGTGAAACGAACGTCCCTAAAGGACACAGCCACATAAAACTCCGATATAGAAATATGAATGCTTACACGTAAGTAGACTTAGGCCGAAAATTAAAGAAGCTCTTATAAAAAGCTTAAATTGAATTTGCTGACTCAACAAATTTTGAAGGCTTAGGTGCCAATCTGTCAGTATTGTTCATGCTGCATGCTCCAAACCGGAGCTTTGATGACCTAGGCCCTTAATGAAAACTATTGTAGACTCCGTGGTACACATGATACATTCTTGGCTTCAAAGTACATTTTTGATCTGAACTTCTTAAAAAGTTTCCGAAATACATTTGTGAATGGCGTTGTGAAACGCAGACTTCGACAAACACTGTGGTATGCTAGAAAATATCTTATTTGAAGTATTGTACAGAATTAAAGGTAAATTTTACGTACTATTGTCTTGACAATGATAGAATACCTCACACTAATATAAGTCTAATGTTATAGTTGCGTGAGTGATACTATTTCCAATATAGTACACGTTTAACAGCAAACGGACAAGTATACATTACCGGTTGTAGGTTACATCTTAAGCACTCAGATCAGACTATTTTGCAACAAACGCTTACTGTTTGTACGTTCTTGATCTTTCGTCTTTACACCCCAATAGTCTACACGCTTTGGTCATTGTACCAACGAACCTCTTGTTTCAGGCGTTTCTGATATCAATCCAACTTTTGAAAAAAACGAATAAGAGAAAAAAATTAAAAATAAGACAGGTATACGGAGAGATCACTTTCTCAAGGAGGCAAATATCCTCATTTTAGAAGACAACTATATAATTCTACACATCTAAGATGAAAATATTCTACACCCCTTTGATTGTTTTCCCCCATTAAGGATTTTTTCTTCACATGTGTATGGAGCGATTTTGCTCCTTTCTTCTCGTGTAGGCATCTTAGGTCTAGCGTGAACTTGCGTGTGATGTGAGGACAACGTCATGTGGGGGCTGTACCCCAAGCAAAGGCGCTAATAATTTTGCCACTTACACATTGTGACATACATTCCGTAGACGTTAGAAATTCATTTACAAGGAAAGACTCGAGTAAGGCTACAAGTACATGCACTATTACATTATAAAGTGTATCCATGTCCACACTCAACTGTCTACGCCCATGATCATGGTCACGATTTGCACCAACGCTGGTATGCTGAATAAACCAAACGCTGTTACTGGAATTCTACTGCACACACAACTTATGCCCTCAGTATAAACGTTCTTAGACATTAGCAGACTGCAAGCCGATTGATATAGCTACAAACTAGTACAACCCTGAGTTATTTGTCAGTGAACAGTACCGGCTTCTGTATAAAGAAGTATTACATGAAGAAAGTAGCCAACTTCTCCCTGTCTTTTAAACTTTCAAGGAAGAAATAGCAAAACTTTGACTTTACCAAGAAATGGACTATTCTGACGTGCCAATTATTGTTAGCAGAATTTATCATTTCAACTCATTTTACAAGAGACTGTCAAGTTAATAATCATCACTACTCAAAATGTTGTACGTGCAACTGCTAATCAATATTTGAGACCTAGACTTATTAATTCGGGACTAGGTATGGTATCCATTATACGGGGCCATCTATGGATCTGTAATATATATATTAAGTCATACAATGTTTGATTCAAATGCCTTAATTTTCATATTGGCTTAATATAGTTGGGATGCACAGGCATGTTTTTCACCAACACTGTTAATTTAAACCATGAGTTATTTTCACTTACTTGCTTGGATTTTTTTTGCGAACTAATCAGTTACTCTGTCCTAGTCCTAATTGATATAATGTAGGCTTGAATCGTTCTCACTATTTATCTTTAATAACTGAGGAAACGCAGGACCTATGTTGGTTGCATATGAAAATGAAAGTTAACTTGACGATGTACGTTGCTGTCAATTATATTTACAGGAAATTAATTCTTCGAGACGTAATTTGGCTTGAAACAACCTCCAATCCTTCTAGTTTGTCACAAAGACACAGAAACCACTAATGAGGAAATAGGCACAACCTTTGCAAATAATCTAGACACGTTGGAAATATACACCAACGCAGGGTCCGTATCGACTGTGGACTGATGCGTGGAAGTTCAACTATATATTAAAACTTCAGCATGTAAACAATGTGACAAATGGTGAAAATCTTGTCTTGAATGGGCGCTCTTATTCGCGCTGCACTCTCGAACGAGAATAAAGACCTACCTAGAAAACGCAACATTCTGTCGAACTTATGTCCGGTAACATCGAATTTTCTGTGCAAGTTACTTAGATCAGTAAACGTATGCGACTCAACAAGGACGTCATCGTAAATGTGTTTCTTTGGAATAAAGGCCTGCAAACAATTAGATATCCACGTTGAGAAGCGCGCGGTAAAATATTGATTTACATGTTCCTGTTTCGCGGTACAATTATATGTGGATGACAGATTTTCACGCATGGTATACCGGTACATTAGTACAAGGGTAGGACATTTCATATAGGAACCAACGTCTGCTCGAAAGCCATGACTTTACCGCAGGGGAATGGTGTGAAAAACCGCAGCACACTAGTATGCCAGAGCGTGGAAAAAATATTTCTTAAATATTTAATTCCGCAACAACGAAAAATGAAAGCCCCATATTCAATCTACGTAGACTTAGAATTTCGGAACAATAAATGGACGCTGATAACATTGTAGCAAAACTCAATCCAAGATGCCGATCAAATCCAGTGTGAGTTTTGTTATACTATTGTTAGATGCTACTGGCATACTAGAAAACCAATGTTACCGCGACAAGAACACAGTAGAGGTGTTCTTAACTCATTAGAGGTCACGAAATTTATCTGATAACAGCTCTCCTCGCCAGCGCTCATGATGATGAACCGCGATAACATTGGTGAGTGTTCCGTAGCAACTGAACGCTACATCTGCAATGGTTGTTAGCTCCACAAGCAAAAACTACGCGATCACTGCCACATTGTGAATACGCAAACAAAGGCTGATCCGCATTCGAATCCAACAACATAAGTGACTATCACGATCTGTATTTGAAAACACGTGAGCTTTAGCTCGTGGATGTCTTTGAGATTTTGCGAGATACGACATGGATGTGTCCAGTCTCGATCCGGCGCACTTTTTCTTATTCCTTGAGCTGATCTCTCTAACTAAACTCGTATTGGAGATGCTGACAAGCAAACATTAGCATCTGTTTCTCGACTGTGGAATGCGAAGCAGTATTTCCATGGCGATTCATCGTTACGCTTGCACTAATAACCCACTAGTGAATGGAAAGGCCTCGAATAAACCGTCATGCATTATCCGCTGGCCCAGGAATTGCTGTCTGGTTGTCACCGTATAAATCGAGATTACAAATGATGCTGGCCGTGAGTGTACGGAATATACCAAACTGCAGGAAACCTGCCTCTCAAGCCCAAACACGTAGTTCATGTGTGTAATCTTCATCTGCATCTGCGGAGGGGTATGCCTATATGCAAAGTCCACATAGTGGGCCAGCTTCATAAAGATGGCGCCCTACACACAAATGAATACAAATCTGTACGCTGGCAACATAAATGAATTTTCACAAGGGTTTCTTTAATATCGTGAACAAGGATGTGTTTGAGACACAATCGAAAGCCTCCTCTAACGTACCTGCATTGATTTTGATTTAGGAGAGCAAAAAAAGATAAACTTCGCAGGCCTATTACTGGCCATGCATTCAGTTCCTGGAAGATATTCGATGGCGGACTCATTGCCGTACACGGTAAACAATCACAATTGAAACTAATGACACCTATTTATGTTGACACGTCTATGTTAAACTTACATAAACTGCTCATGTACTAGTTTTATAATGATACGATCAAGCCGTGGTACGGTGAGAACATCAAGATGGTGTACACGGATACAGACTCCATCTTGATGCACATCACAAACGATGACGTGTACGCTGACATGTTTGTGAAGCGTTGATGTGAAGCAATTTGACACCAGGGAGTATCTGAAATATCATCTCCTGTTTAGTAACATCAAGTAGGCCCATCGATGAATACGTGTGACTGCGCCCACAAAAGTACTTAAGTGTCGTCGGTCCACAGAGCTGTAAGACCATCAGAAAGTCTAAAGGACTTCCAAATATGACTTTGCAACATGGTCTCCTCAACAAATTTATATCTAGTTAATATTTTACGCGATCAGTGTAAATTTCGAAAGCGGAGCTTCTGTAAGCGTACGTTCTCAGGGTTATATATTGCTTGGGCTTCCCCAAACGTGGAATTGGTTAATTTGCTGTCGATTATTTCCGAAGTGCCCATGTATTTTCCATGACACAATGGCCGGTTAACATATATTGGTTTTTCACTTGTGTACCAGGCATACAGTGGATCTCCGCGTGGAAACCTTTTCAATATGGAGCAACCTGATATTTAAGTACAATGGTGGTCGTTTGTGGACGTGTGATACCAGTGCGTGGTGTCAACACAGAAACACATATTTACTTGACATATTATGGAAATGGTCCTGTTGATGATGTCAAGTGATTGTTTACTAGTGCAGCAAAAGTGCTTGCAGCTCTGTCCTCACGCGCTGCACAAATTGCTAAACAATTTGCAATTCAATTCGTTGATAGGATCACAAATCATGCCGCGGATAGGTTGAAAAATATAGGATTTCAAGTGGTTCAATCGACTCGGGATTGAATGCGACGGTTAGTGACTTTAGTACCAGTACACGAAATTACACTTTCATCGACAGCAGCAATGCTAGCTCAGTTTTGTAAAATCCTCAATGAAGACGATCAACAACGTGCAGCTGATCGAACGATTACATATTTGGATATGGGAAGCAGACTGCAGTTGTCTCACCAAATCTATTAAACGAAATCAATAATGTCCAATTATAAACGATTTCCCAATTCAAAGATGTACCCGATGCGGCATGGTAGATCGCAGCTCCAACGATGTTCAGCATCCTGCTAGGGACCTCGTGCCATGAAAAAAAGAATTTCAAGAGCTGTTCTTCTTGAAAATCGAGGAATAACTGATGCATACCGACAATAGCTCCAATTCCGCCTTTTCCGTTTGTTAGCAATGCATCACGGCCTTGTTAGATACAAACGTTATACCATCGATAGAAAGGAAATTAAATTAATTCTCGACAATGTTGACGCTGCCACGCCGATTTTTGAACACGGAAAATACAGCAACGATTAAGGGAGATCAACTGACCAGTCGATAATATTTTGTGAGGACACAAACGGATATGCAGTTCAGATGCCGCATATTCACCATCAATGTACACAAACTTGCAACCCTCTTATTTGTTTGAGAGACCTAGTGCTGCTATAAAAAGTACAAACCCGAAAACTAAACCTTAACCTTGCACAGCATCTATATAAACTTCATGGAGTTCAATTCTTGTTTTCGTGGGCAATTCCCCTCAGTTTTGTGGAGATATTCGCAAGTTTTGTTGGTGTTTTTTTTTGTGGAGCTAAACACACATTCATGTTAATCCATCATGTATAACCAACGTTGCAATTGTTGGTCAGGCTGTGTTGTCAACGTTAAATTGTGGATGCCTGCGCTAATCCCTTCACTGACCACAGACGAGCGTTTGTACCCGTTTATGCACTCGGCGATGTCATTTCTCGCCGTTACCACGGACTCGAAGCCAGGCCGTACTCTTCAGGGATAGTGGCATGGCAAATAAGTAACCAACATGGCATTAGCGCACTACAACACGTGATCATGGCGTTTAAGATGAAGCTCAAGTTGCTTACCAAATCCGTAGTACAATGATATTTGACAAAAATATTAGTGTCTGAACATTTGTATGGTTAAATGATTAACAGGAACGAACCGAAGAAATTCTGTTTACCTTTACACACAATCAAGTCGCCCATATATATCTCAACCTATGGTCGTAAATGTACCGGAATCAAAACATTGACACTGATCTTCAGATTTCCATATACGAATTTCCCCACGTTGTACCCGATTCGTTCCTTTTCTTTGGAACACACATAATTGTTTGAGAGGTCAGTGGTCGGCTTGTAGTTTCATGCACGTGTTACTGATATAGCTGATATTTGTTGTTGGAGGACACACGTGCTCGAATGAGGAATATTGATCAGCTTATAGAAAGTTCTTAACTTAGTAAATGCACCTGTTATAATTTCAGATATTAATGTCCTATCACGAAGTTAAGGATACCATTTTAGTTACTCACAATGGTAAAGTCAAGCAAGCAGTTGCATGTATGTGGAATGAACTCGGAGACAAAAGCACTCAGGCAATGATCCTCCACAAGCGGGGTCATGGATTGCTAATCTGGATTAATCAACAGGACCTAGAACTGACTGAGTTGCATACACAATGACACTTCGACATCTATTATACTTTAACTCATAAGAGGCTTGCACCGCTATTTAACACAACTCTGCCGTTGCAAACTAGGTTGGAGTGGCCAATATGTGAGCATTCTGATGTTGAAGCACTGCGTGTAATCACCAAACAGGAAGCACGCTTACTGATGTTACCTTATCACTTAGAAGTACCCTTCGTAATATCCAAAATGTCTATTACCAATCCGATGCGGAGCTGATGTAGATTTGACTGGGTTTAGCAGCCAGCTTGATATAGACGTACTCTAAGGCGTGATTATGATTTTCCAAATTCAAACTGGTAATTTTAATACTTCTTACATGGACATAAAAGATGTTATTCTGAAGCTGCGATTCGCTGCTGAAATAATCTGGCCGGATCAGAGACGCTTGTGTGTCTCTTGTTATAATCAAAGATTACGTCGACGCTTCTAATACAGAAATGAAAAATAAGTGGATACAAGAATTGCAAATGTGCCATCAAAACCACGCCAAGTGACTTCATGAACGCAATTATGGAAATATTAAACAAAGAAGCAGAGGAAAGAAACTGACGAATTAAACTTAGCAAATTGTCGATGTTGTTTACGGTTTACTTGAAAAAAGTTTTTGTAGACCTAAACGTGACATGCTAAAGGTGCGTGAGTCAGGATTATACTTATTTATCATAACCGTATATAATGGCGATTAGAGTCAAAATACTATGCTAATAAAATGATCAGGGGCATCTTGATTTGCTAGCCTATATATCACGTATCAACAAAGCTAGAATTGGCTTCGGTGCATACCTTTTTACATTTCAGTTTCAGCATCATTAATCGCGAGGTGAAAAGACGCAATTGGTGTGTTTCTAATTCAACGTGGTGCCAAATCACCGGAAGGCATAAATATTCCCCAGGAAGGTATTTTCTATGATTACATGCTAGTTGTACCATTGCAGAAAAGTTCTTCATTCGTAGTGCGTGTACTTGTAGCAGCTGGGCTATGCCAGCACGACGACAATATTAGTAGAAGAACTGTAATGAACTCTAGAAGCAACAAGATGAAATAAAAAGACAACCGCGCAACTCACAAAAGTAGAAACTCATGTTGTGTTGTTGTATATGCGATTTGCAAAATCAGTGCCACGGCCACTGATGGTTTTGTTGTAGCTGGAAATCTAATCACGGATATCGTGATATGTAGACAAATCAGATTTCAGGTTGGAGGCATATCGTTAGCAACCGCTGCCGCAGGTAGTGACAGAAAAATAATCTCGGCACGACTGAATTCACGAATACTTGCTTATTCGGAACTCTCACGGCGGCACAAACAGTTTCAATACAATTACCAACCCCTATCAGGGACGTCATTTCAACTTTTTCGGGGGGGGGGGTGATTGATTTGGGGTGAGCCATTGAATACCGGTACGCCCTGGAACCCTGAGACTCATACGATCAAATTTTCGTCCAGTTTTACTATTGGACACTTACTTTCCCAATAATGTGTGAGCCACCTATGCAATTTTCCAAATTTTGTTAGTTGCATAATTTTCTTTATTATTTTTAACAAAAGATTGGAATTTTGTGTACATGGTGGACTTTTATTTTTCCGAAAAGGTGCCAATCAGCTGGGTATCAGGTACCCTGTATCCCCAATATCTACTATCCACACAGAGGAAATGAAAAAACTACAATATTTACTATCCACACAAACTTACGCAAACGCTTACAAACCCCAAAATCAACTATCCACACAGACACTTTACTATCCACACAAACGTACGCTAGCTCATACAAACACACACACACACACACACACACACAATCACATCAGTAAAGGAGCGAGTGTTTATAATCACACTACTCCACACTCGCGCAAATAGCAATTTGAATAGTCTCTTTTCTAGAGATTTGCTTAGCTCTGTAAAAGGCTCTT
Source organism: Sinohyriopsis cumingii (assembly GCA_028554795.2). Lineage (NCBI taxonomy): Eukaryota > Metazoa > Mollusca > Bivalvia > Unionida > Unionidae > Sinohyriopsis > Sinohyriopsis cumingii. Next base: position 3,943,410 of record CM068833.1, on the reverse strand, counting down.
TTTTAACTTCAGATGCACTTGTCAGTGATAACACCTCCCAGGCCGGGCACCAGGGACACAATGCCGGCTCCAATCGTTTTCCCAATTTACGATTGTGGTTGGGAGCGCAAATGTTTCTTGAGTGGCTTCAGAACACCAATCTTCGGTTTCTGGGATTCTGAAGATTTGTTCCCTCTGTCTTCTTCTTCTATGCCACAAATGGGGATGCTGTCCTTTTCGTGCCCCCCCCCCCCCCGCAGTCCCTCCAGCTCCTCCTCCCAGTTTTCCGTCTGTTTAATGACAGCTCTTTGTACTAGTGGCAGACGTTATGGCTGTATTTGACGTGGCAGTGGCGCTAGTGCTGCCTGTGGAAATGTTCTCACCTCAGTCTTGACCTCACACAGAGATCTAAGTATGAGATAAGGCAGTGTCGTTCTTTTCCTTTTTTCTTTCTCTTCTTCTTCAATCTTAGCTTCCTTTGCAATAGCCTCCATGGCCAGTTCATCCAGCAAGAGCAGGGCGTACTCTAGATGCATCTGAAGTTCCAGAAGCTTGGTTAGTCTGCTGCTTATATTTCTTAGCTCACGAATCAACAAAACGTAAGAGACCCATATCATCACCCAAAACAAACATGGAACGCGCGGACCTGAAAGAAAATCTCACTCACTTTTTACTTACAAACGATAACTACAAACACAAACAAATACACACTATATTTGACATGCTGCGGAAACGAAGTGCTTATATGCACACTTCTAACAAAGTCAAACTAAGTGCTTATAGGCACACTTCTATTTTTTAACTTACTAACATACAATCGGCAATTGAATCATCTGTTTTCTAGAGTGTTGAGGTAGCCCTGAAAAGTGCTGTTTTTTGTGGACGGGGAGTTACGGCAATCTTTTATAGTCTGAGATTGCGTCCCCGTCAAGCGGCAGGCTTTCGCAGAGGATAGAGCCTGTTTCTTCGGAAAGAGAGGGAGAATTCTTTCGTGTCTACATGACAGTCGACAAAACCTCTGTATGTCCTGCTGTTGCTGCTGCTGCTGCTGCTCTCTCTCTCTCTCTCTCTCTCTCTCTCTCTCTCTGCTCTCTGCTCTCCTATTCAAGTCTACTTCTCCGTCCATTTTCTTTCTCTTTCTTGATTTCCTCTCTGAAGAGCTCAACTATCAGGTCTTCGGTCACTTTTATTATTCTGACATTATCTATCTCTTGAGGCTTTGGTATCAGACTTTGCCTGACACGATGTAAATTCACGCAAGCTTCGCAAAGCTTAGCTAATCTTGAATCAGCAATGGATGGTCAGACTGGAGACTTCCTCGCTTTATAATGTTCAAGCGTGGACGCGATAGAATACATCCCTACAATGTTTAGAGTCGGAACACTAGGATTGTTGATTTGAGGGTGAGGGATAGAGAGAAGTCAAAGAGCATGTATCATACAATTGAAAACAAGAAACAAACAATTTTTTCAGAGCAACAATTCTTTTATTCAAACAACAATTCATAATGTTTCTAACAAAGAAACAAACTAACAATGTTTTCAAATAACAAGCTATTTTTGACAAGGCTGACAACGTTGTAAAGTGAAGCTAGACTTCCACTAATGAATGTCATTGGGCCATTGATGTACACTACGTTTCCTAGCTAAAGACAAAATATAGTCATAATGGTCACAAAACCATCGATCTACTTTGTCATCATTTCTAGAAGAGTGACGATCAAAATAACTCACTAAATGTTCTAAAGAATATCCATGACGGCATTTGATGAAGAAAATACACACAATAGTTTCCACACACCATGGAATATGTGCCTTGCAGTTTCGCATTATTGAATCGTGTCGTCTGGGCATTTCTTCTCATAAAGTCAATGATGACGTCTTTCAAAGGCGGCAATCCATAGGAATCAAAATACTCCAACAACGATCACGGGTAAAGTAGACAGCATCCCAGTGGGTTCCTGGGATATGAATGTCATCAGTATTGATGACATAAGTTTGATCGTCTTGAGGTTTGCGATGATGAAGTTCATCGTTTTGACACACAACAAAATTCCAAGAAGCAGTGTACGAACTGTGTTCCAACAGGTAGTACAGTTCCCAGATATCCAATTTTGTTATGTTTGGTTGTTTATTTTGGGTTTTTATTCACAGTTAAAGATAAGTTCAATCCGAACGTTTTGTTTGAAAATGTCCGACAAGTAACCGTTTCTTCGTTTCGTCTCCGCACTCTGAGCCAAGAGAGCTTCGATGTGATGGATCTCTAGAGCAATCAGTGGAGGAGAGGATTATCACGCAAATCTTTATAGCACTGATGCAACACGGCTTATTCAGAGATGAGACTCCACGCTTCGTCCAGATACTCGTCTAATGTTTCTTCTTGACTTAGCATCAGATATGTGTCGTGTTGAATTTGACTGGGACGATCGTTTTGACATCCATAGCAATCTTTCTTATCAATTCCGCAATTTTTTCTGCCTGGTGTTTGGCAAAACAGGACACTAAATGTTGTTCTTCTTCTGGCCACCTGGATTCCATCACTATGTCCTTTTTGTCTTTGTCTTGGGGTCCTACTTCCATTGTATCTTCACATTCCTTTTCCAAAGAATCTCCAATATTCCAAGAGGGATTAGTCTTCAATAGCTTCTAATAGTCTAGAATGACTTCTCTCAAACTGTTGATTTATATGGTATTATCGAATTCATCATACAGGATGATATTCACTATCGTTTTCATCTCTTCTGCAAACTGAAGTTCCACACGAATCTCCCTGAATTTTATAGGGTGGAAATGTCCCTCGTCGCAGCCTTGGTCCGGAGTGAAATCAAAACCCCACAAAGCATAACCGCTTGCATAATCGTCGTACGTAATACCATGCACCAGTCAGTTAGATCCTAACTATCCAGTGGTTTCGTACAGGGACAAGTATGATCTCAAGTAATTCTGCTCTTTAAACTTAGGTTAAAAGAGTATGATACACAAGGTCTTGCCATCGCGACTGACTTCGAACTTAGACATGTTGAAGTGCTTGAAGTTGAAAGGATTTTTATTGGAGGTTCCGTTGAAGGCTTCATTCTAACGATGCGAAGAATTAAACGTTTGGTTAACTGTCCTTGGAACAGATGATTCACGAGTCATATTGGATACATGGCGGTCGTTCTGCTCAAAGTGTGACTCATGTCGTTTCCCAATTTAGGTAACACTTCCACGCGTCCTATGTAGAGTAGGACTTCTTCGATGATGGTTTTGTATTTGGTAGCATCATTAGTTTTCAATTCGATTCGGTCTCAGACAGACATCTACACAGTACATCAAATATGTCTCTTGCAACCACATGTCCAAATGCAAACGATCCATCATTTCTAATTTGGTGTTCTCTGGTGTGCGTTTGCTTCGACGGTCGAGGAATCCCTTTTTTGCATCAATTATATCGTCTAAATTCTTCGTGTCAGGTTTCCATAGCACGCAGGGATCCAGATGGGTGTTCTTGGCTTCTATTCCGTACATCAAGAGAATTTCCAGGTACGCTCAGTAAGGGTAAGTATCCATGCTGCTGACCAGTGTGTTATTCAAGTACAAATCCACTTCACTGCACAAGGAACGCATGAAATTGCTGACGTGGGCTACTTTATCGGTGTCCTCTGGATTACTGGTGTCTTCCTTTTCAATCACTCTGACTTTCAAATACAAGTAACTGATATTCAGATCTAATAATCGGGCTGTCCTTTGATTTCAAACTCGACGGGAACCGAATCCGTCAAAGAGGAAAGGTGATGAAATTCGACCCATTGGTATTCTTGCATCATCGTCATCATGGTGGGTGGCATGGCAAACAGATCCAGTTCCGACTTCGAACAGGCGCATGACTCTCGGTGCATCATTTTTTTGTCTCTGTAATTTAATAATTAAAAACCTTTGTCTCGGACGGTTCTTCCTTTCTAGGTCTTTCTAACGTTATGTGTCAAGAGGCTTCTTAAGTTTAAATGTTTTCGTCGTCTCTTTCTGCCTTGTCCTTTTTGTGGTGTAAAGGAAGCAAGAATGCCTGACTCGGCAGTTTCCAGGGCATTTGTAGGAGTTTCTCGTCGGCCCAAAATGTCTTTGCCCGTTTGCAGCAAGACATTTTTGCCTGCTCTCAAGATGGGGTTTGTTTGTTGATGATGACATTTTGGAGAAATTCTTTACCGTGCATCGGTTTCAACACCAGGGCCACCAAAAGAAAGGCCGATTTTTAACATATCTCATAAACCATATCTTCGCTGTCAAGCGACGTTTCTGTACACTGGATACATGACATACCAGTCGTTAGAGAATCTTTTTCAAAAATGGAGTTTCATCGTGACTTTCCCTTTGGTGAATGAAATATTTTGTCCCAGATCTCCTTTTATAGCAATGTTGACGGTGTCAAAATACGACTTACTGACTGACAAATAATGAGGATTTACCAATTCGCAGTCAACGTGATAGGTGTTTCCACCTTTAGCGTCAGCGTTTGTGGTAGAATCTACTTTGAAAGGAATGAAACGCAGTAACGGTACGTAGGTGTGTCCAATAACGTTGTACTCCACCACATCGGAGTACACAAAAACCAAATTCAGTCCTTGGTTCAGTTCTACCGGGAAACGAACACATTTTGCAAAATCGAGGTTGTTGGTATGATGATCTTTTTGGTAATCTTATCGGTGACCATACTGAGTTCTCCACCCAAAATGTTATACAACTCAGGGCAAAATCTAATGTCTATCACTTTCCCTCACTTTCAAATTTCATCAGTTGGCGACGGGCCACTTTATGGTACTCGATTGTGACAGACGTTTTCTCTTTGGGCAGGACTTTGTCAGATGCTGCATTGAATATGTCAGTAATCGTGTCCACCAGACGTTGACCGCTAAAATAATAGTCTGGGTTAATTTTAAACTCATAGACGTACAATGTAGAATTACTGCCGGCTACTGCTCGATTTGCAGTTTTGATGTTGTTTAGTGGTAATTATGGCTTGTTGCATTGTTTCGTCCAGAACTTGGACCTCAAATGTGCTTTTAATTTCAAGGACATTTAGGACTTGTGTATGGTGAATCATTTCCATCAAGGCCACTTCCCAAAGAGCTTCCTGATCTAATTGGATGGCCTGAGGTAATTGTTGGGAAACACCTCCATGGAACTGTCACTAAGTAACGTCAAGAAAACTTAGTTATTATTGTTCATAATTCCAGAGTTCAGATGCTGTCCATGGGTGACTTGAAGTCAGAGGAGTGTCTAAAAGAGGATTATTTTGGTGATTTTTGTTGTTATTGGAGTGGTGACTGACGTTGGACACAAGCCTCCTATTGTTCCCGTTCAAAGAGTATTTCAGGGAAAGATTGGGAGGAAGGTCCACAATAATTTGCTCCTTGTTGCAAATTGGCAATGGCTGCTTAGATGATATAATAGACCAAAAAGATTTGGCAGAAAAAGATGATTTGTGTTTTAGGCACACGTTCTCCACACCACACACACAAAGGTTGCTTTTGTAGATCTTGCATGGAAGAACTCGGTGAAGGAACGGTCACGTTGGTAGTTGCAGCTGAGGCTGTGTGGAAGGGAATGATGATCACTTCTTTTTATAGTCGATGACTTGCCAAGAATGAAAATTGCGAAGATATCCTTTCCAACGCACTTTGACTTCTTTGACACTTTACGGGTTCTTCGTCTTTCTTTTTTTTGGTTACGCGTTGTAACTAAGACAAAACGTTCCTTTTAACACTTCCCCGTCCATATCTTCCACTTTATAAACAGAAGGATGACGGCACTCGTCAAGTGACACAAAACAATTCGGTGGTCCAGTTGGGTAAGTAACCTTTGTCGAAAGTGCATTTGGTTTTGCCAATGCGCACCCACTCTTCCGCTGCCAACACAACAGGCGATCAAAAATGGTCACCTCGTTATCAGGAGTCACTTCGGGGGGGGGGGGGGGGGCGCACTTCCGATGCTTCGATGGTAATATTGGTTGTACGCTTGAACCAAGTACGGTAAGATGTCAATGTATTTGAGAGTGTGTTGATGCGATAAATATTTCCACATGCATTCTTTCAAAGTGCGTTGAAAACATTCCATGATGCTGGCTTTGGTTTCGGGGTTCTCGGCGGTGAGAAAATTAATGTTATGTTTCTTTAATTATTTTTGGAAAGCTTGTTCAGAAATTTGGTGCCTTTGTCGGTTGCATCGAAAATGGTGACGACCGCTTTTTTACGGCAACAGTTTGAGGGCTCGCACTAATTCACTGCTTGATTTGGAAGTCAATAGCACGACCGATACAAATTTAGAAAAGACATCAATGACACTTAACAAATATTTGTATCCACGATTGAAGGTGACCAAATGAGAGACATCAGCGAAATCAACTTGACATTGAAGATCGATGCCCTCCAATTGGGTGCGACTTGTGGAAAATTTACGTCGAATGGGTTTGTGTAAAGTGTACGTGGCTTCTTCTTGTAACCATAGTTGCACTTGAGGTAAACGGAAACTTGTCAGACGAGTTTTGGCAGCACGATACAATTTCTGAACTCCTCCGTAATCTGCAGAATGGAATGGATCGTAGTAAATGCTGGCTAACACCTTCTCCATTTTTCAATACGTAACACACTCTTCGCTGATGCTACTTTGCCTGGAGCGAGATGGAGGTTTGGAAACGTCTTTACGTGTCCTATATGCCACGGGAGTTTAAGTCAAGGGTAGTGGCGGTGGTGGAGGTAGTAATGGGATGGCTTTAGTCTTCTTTTCATTTTTCACTTCTGGTTTCCTTTCTTTCTTTTTGACTTCTGTCGAAGGAGGAGTGGACGTTATCTTCTTAACCCAAGCTTAGGAAGAGTGGACATCATCTTTTTAACCCAAGTTTTAGGTTATTCTCGTTTGAGAGTTGGGGAACGGATCAACTTGGACTAAGCAAACTTACTAGGAATTGGAGCTGCTGACCGTGTTTGAAAGACTTATTGTTTTTGGAGGTGCGAGTTTCCATTGTGTCATCAAATGAGGAAGAACGGGTGTCAAATTGGGTCTGGCTGGCATCACCAGCAACGGAAAAGAGGAAGAACCTGAGGCTACTGGAGACGTGGTCACCGTCGCTGCCGGTCGTAGTTTACGAATGTAAGGTTGTGTCCTGGCCGAAATGTCTCCCTTGCGGTAGAAGTTGTTTTCTGGAAGCGTTTCTTCTTTGGGGGACTTTTCTTTTCTTTTTCTGGGGCTGTAACCTAGTCTTGATACTGCTGCTGTTTTTCTTCTTTTGGGTTTGTTTTATTTTTTGGGAGTGGTTTTGTTCTTGGCGAGAACTTTGGGGGCATTAGGATCCTCTTGTAAGAGGGAGAAAAAGATGACACCTCATAGAAAACCACTACCTCCAGGGTTCAAAATGATTTGCTCTTTGGTTTGAGTGTCGATGCGGCGATCGGCCAGTTGCATCAAGGCTACCTTGTTTTTCTCAAAAAAGCGTTTCATTTCATGAAGATTGTGAATAATGCCTTGCAGTAATTGACGTGCTGTCATCGTCAACCATCGTAAGACTTCTTTGAGGCTGGCTTCTAAGACAGGGGCACGTATCTGAGGATTTGTTTCGCAACTGATGTCGTACAAGGCACGAATCAATTCGACGGAAAGATGAGACTGAAGGGACGTCATGTTGACGTTGTGTGAAACAGACTCAAAGTGTCCGAGGTTTTGATATATTTTTGTGAGGTCTACGACAGGGACTTGTACACGACAGGCCCTCCGTTTTGGCCCCAGTGGTGAAACAGATGGATACGAAATCGCAAATATTCGGGGATGTGGGTTTTAAATCCACGAGTAAATAGGCGTGTGGGGTTTGAGTGGCATCGTCGTACGCATGAGTCAGCCAAGACGTTCCTAACTGTTTGGCTAAGATTTGCACTTGCGATTTATCTCCAGGGCTTTTAAACAAGACCACGTAATGAGCATTGAGACTCATGGTGCGATGGTCATTACTTTGTTGAAACAAATTTTGAGTTATGTCAGTGACACTGGCTTTACGATGATGCCCTTTGCGCGTAAACCACAGTTTAATTTCTTCTTCGTCTTCTTCTCATAACATGCCGTCGAAAATGACCGAATTGGTTTGACTGGGGTCTTCGCCAGGAATGTCTTCCACATACACAATCCAATTGCATTGACTTTCTCGCCGATTGCAACTCTTTGTAACACCATGCAATCCACTGAGGTGAACAATCGATCAAATGATGTTTATGTTCGATCAAACGTTTGAGAAATTCGGTTTTGCTTGAACCGTTGGGACCGGCAATTAACATGTTAAAGGGACGTCTAAGATACAAGGCCTCCCATCTAGCACAATCTAAGTGTTCGTCGATGACCTTGAAAGTTGAAGAAGAAGGAGCAGAGACAGCAGAGGTAGCCATAGTGCAATGTATGTCACTTTTGACACGAAGACAGACAAGACAAGAGGATTTCTACTTTTTTTCAGGACACGTTTATTTAGTTTTTAAAATGGAACAACACGAAAGACACAAATACATAAAAGCGAAATCGTTAAGTACAGCGATAACATACACATTGCAATGATCAAAGTGGAATATAAACATGTGACTGTACAACATGAATTTGGTAACAAAGGTGTCATAGGGACAGTGTGTAATGTTCTTAAAGTCTCTACATTTTGTACAGGCACACAGGTGTCTTCCCGGAATGGTCGTTCGGGAATTTCTATGACAGTCCTGTCCTGAAGGGAGTGGTTGTCTTCGGTGACTAGTTCTTCTTTTCGCACTATCACTAACACAGGTTAAAAAGTTAATTTTTTCGCTGGACGTTTGAATTGAGAATCACAACTAATGGGCATAATTGGCCACTTCTTTGGTACAAACCTCAAATCCCCAACTTTTCCAGTCACGTACATCTGTTCAATGGACACAGTTCATGTAATAAAGGTTGGTAATCCTCCACTTTTGAATACTCTCGTCGGTTTCCTTCCACGGAATCTGTTGTATCACCACTGATAAATGTCGTGCATGATAGCCCGTTTTATACTTCTTTAATGTCGGAGGCAATAAGTGTACTTTCTGCATATAGATGATCGTACTTCACTTTTAATTGACCCTATTTTATTTAAAATCTTCTCCTAGAGCGAAAGTAATGGAGATATTAATTTCTGACCACTGCCATTCAGGGTAAATGTGAAGACTCTCAATAAAATCTTCTAATCTAAACGGTCTAAAGCGGACTAATCGGATGAAAGCAGACTTGATCCAGAGAAATCTGACGAGTTTATCGACATTTGTCACTTTCCTCTTGTGAATTTCTCAACACAAAAGTTCTACAGTCACCAATTGTGATTTTGCTCTGGCAAGTCTCTGCCTAAATCCTTGTAGTTCATTTGGAAATCGTTGAATATTATTTATTAAATGGAGTTTAAATACCTGTCTTGGTTTTGTCCAACGTTTGACTCCTAGCCAAGCTGGTATCTTAAACGACATTGTATGCCACGTCAATGACTAGGTCCCACTAAAGGTAGGTAGTGACAATCTGGAGACTATCGAGCATGTTCCAGGTAAGCCGAATCTTTCTGCTCCCTCTCTTGAAGTGACACATCTCAAATGAATCACTTGACATTATCCTCTTCGCCCAAGTAAAAGACTTCAGTTATTTAGGCCATCTTCCTTGAAACGTTTGGAATCGACTTTCAATGATGCAGTATTCAGGCACACGCACAAGGAACGAATATTCGTCTTTCACAGATTCATTTCGATGAAGGTACCGTGAAATCCGCAAGGGTTTGCTCATTTTTGGACGACATCCATAGGGTGGTAGCTGCATGGTGCCACGTGGAGTATGACATCCACCATGAAAACCAGTAAAGAGTCCACGATAACGAGTGGCATTGCAATCGCATCCGTCAGGTTTGAAACGCACAGCATCACTTAAGTACACAGCGAACACACGTTCAAATATTTGATTTCTTCTCCTTTGTCCTCGTGGGTTTGGTACATTTGGCATTCGTTCGTCCTCCGTACAAACTGTCCAGTGGGTCCACCAAGTTGTAGCTTTCCACGATACGGTTAAACTCGGGATCTGTTTTCAAACGGTTATCGTACTCGTATTCCTACACTTCCACCACTTGGTATCATTGCTGTTCTAACTTCATTCGCCGCTGACAAGTGCCCTGATACAAGTCTTCCATGGTCCATTGTAAAAGTTGATTTTTAGTGTCACATTTAGGGTAGCAGATGGGACATCGGTGAAATCAGCGACCCTTAAACTCGTACACGATATTGGGGTTTTCTAAGTCCAAACCATCCACCGAATACGTTCTGATGGTCTTTTCGCCTCCACCATTGCGGGGATATTGTATATATTTGTTTTCCTTGTCGCACAAGTAATGTAGCCAGCGTAGGGATTTGACAAAGTTTTGACGATTGCCAAAAGTTAGTCATTTGAGGGCTGATGACAGCCAGCGTGTTTTCGGGCATGAACCGTTGGAGGTACTCTAAAGAACATGCTTTGGCAATGGTGCATGTTTCTTTCAAAGAATCGACCTCTCCATGTTCCATGAACAGTTCTCGAAATTTCCTACAGCAACGCCTTAAAATGTCCACATCGGAACGACAATACTTTAACATTTCTTCTTGAGAGTCGAAGGGGTCTGAGGCGTGAGTCTGGTACCAAGCGTAGAAAGCTTATTGTGCGGTACGCATGTTGTCAGGGTCGTAGTCGTGAGCCTCAGGCAAATGGGGTAGAATGGCATGTTGATTGGCTTCGGTACTGAAAAAGTGCAGGAATTAGCCTTCTTCATTTCTGTCATTTCAAACGTTTTAGTCATTCGACTCAAAGGCATGGCCAAGTAGCTCATCGAATCTTTAAACTGTTCTTGTCCAACTTGAATGGAAATGATTTTGGCTCCGTTCAAAAGTCACTTTAGGATGTTCGGTACATTGCTCCGTATACTATCTCAAAAGAAACTGTCCATCGTATCCCGATAAATTGTGAGCCATTACCGTGGCATGGTGATGACAATCTCCATAACTTTCGATGTCCTCTTGGCTCCACGTCTCGTTGATAGGGTCTAAGATTCATTGGGCAAAATCGGCTAGTGTGTTCGGTCCTCCATGAATCTTGATTCAGTTAATGCAATGACTAAAGATAGGCTATTGGATGCACTTCTCGCACGCTCGATGAGCCACGCGGAAATTAATAATGTGAATGCCAGTCTCTTCATGCATTCAAAATTGAATAAGATAAACTTGCCTGTCTTCTGGCCATCTTCCTCTTGTTGTGGTTGGTATTTTTGAATGTAGCATTCGTGTTTCAAGTCCACTATTTCGTGACAAATATGACAGCGTTTCTTTCCTCGACATACCTGTAACTTGGCACTATTGGTACGTATGCCTTGTCCACAAGTAGGGCACAAACTCAGCAGTAGACAAGCACTTTCCTGTTGTTAACTCGCGTCTTCAGAAGTTGTTGGTAATACGCACGGCTGACAAAAGTGCAGTGACAAGCAGGGCAATGCACCTGTTCTTGTCCTATGTCCATACAGGGTAGAGAGGAAAAATATACTGAGCATTTCGATCCACAATGCTTATGTTGTTCTCTAATGTTATAGCAATAGTCAAATTTCTCACAGTAATAACCATATCCCAGGTCTTCAATGATACTGATGATGGCATCGAAATGTTCGTCTTGATTATAGACGTGAATGTATTTTCCGACTGTGAAATCTTTGCCTCGAAACAATAGAGGTCCGAGCACTTCTTGAAGGTTCACATTCAAGGCGTAGCGTGGAACCAAGACGTTTTGCAATTTGTGAATTTCAGGAATGCCACAGGGTGTATCTTTGGAAAACCCCATTTGCTGTAATAGGAGTTCTGCTTCTCTTCGTTGTTTGGCTCTGTTCGATTTTTGAATAGATTGCCAAGCTCTTTTCCATTCTACCGTGTCGTTCTTGTCGGCATACGTTCGTGCCACCACGATGGCCTTGGCTAAAATAATCTGGTCTAGAGGTTTGTTAATTTGAACGAGGCTACGCTTGAATAAGTCGTCCACTAATAACACTTTTGTGCCTTGTCCGGTCCCTTTGAGAAGAAACACGCTATATCTGTAAGAAGAAAGGGCATTGGGCTACAGAGTGTCCAGACCGTCCAAAAAGCAAGACAGGTACCATAAGAGGCAAAAGTCAAGATACCGGTTGTCATTGTGAAGAGAAAGGACATTGGTCTTGATAATGCTAATAAAAACAACAGGAGTCAGAGGCATATCTGAGATCAGAACAGGAAGATGAGTTATTCTCCTTAAAGGAAGAATCCAGATATGTAAAAAAGAGGACGAAAAGAAGACGAGGAGAAATTGAGGTAGAAGAAAATGAAACACCTGTGAAAGTGAAGAAATTCAAAAACAATGACAGTAAACAAAGGCATAGAAGTCAATGAACTTATTAAAAAGTTGTGTTTTGAATTGGATTGTAAAATTTGTACCAGAATAGACCTGATAGAAAACGTAAGTGTCTTTTGGTTTTGATTTTTTAGAACATGGACCTACATTCACGCATTCACACAAGTACATCATGGAGCAAAAAAAAAGGTTTCCAGTTTTAAATGACTTAGGCAAAATGAATGGTATCTCTTTTCGAGACAAGTGTGTGGCCCTGAAAAAGGACCGTTCTGTGATTGTTTTTTTTTATATATAAAACAATCAGGAACTGGAAGTACTCCGCTTTAACTGCCTTAAGCCTTTGCCACGACCAAGGCCTTCTTCTGGACTTGCTCCTGTCAATGATTGGTAGAAATCACTAAGGTGGTATCTCAGGTGTAGCAACAGGGTTGGGCTGTTTTGGTCGGGAATGTCTTTTTCTTTAGGATTGTAGTAAAGAAGTTTGATACATTTGTTTCAGACTCCTTGGGTCTGCCAATATATCAAACTGTACCGTTACCGTTTGACTTTCACTGTTGTCGTCCTTCTCTCTTACACCTTGTTTCTTCTATGCTGCTTCTTCTTGTCGTTTCATTCTTGCCTCTTCTTCTTCTCGCTGTTGCTGTTGAAGGAGAAGAGCTTGTTCTGCTTCTTTCTGCTGTTTGTAAAAATGTCTCCAATTCTTCTTTATGTCTCTGTTTAAAATCTGTGGTAAAGAAGGAGAAGGTGGTGAAGGTACTGGTACCGGAACAATTTCTTGCGAAGAAGAAAGACAATCGACTAAATCCCAATTTAAATCAGTCTGTTCTGGAAGTAAGACTGTGTTGACTTTGGTAGCCGCTGTTATACCATCGCTTCTCGTCTCCACGGCCGGTGCACCCAATTCATCGTCTTCTTAGTTTCTTTCATGTTTGAAAACTCTATCACATGGATTCACTGCGCACAGACGCTAACACATCTATATAGAGATTGTAACGTCACAGCCAGGTCTATTCAGATTGGAAGACAGACTCCGAAACTAAATTTTATAACTCGTGTTTGGTTTGGTGAAAAAACTCAATCCTTTTCGATCCGGTCTGCCACTATAAACTACAGCGGTTCATTTCATTCCCTTCATCTCTTCTCGTCACAAGATGTGGACTAATGTTGAATCATCAACTCTCGTATCTTCGATGCTTTTCGGTACAGACTTACCCATGTATTTCAAATCACCAAGAACAATTATTCGAAAGAAGAATATATGTGGAGAGACAAGACTGTTTAAAGAGAGTCCTCATTTACGGTCCAGAAATCAGAAGAACTTTGAAGAAGAGAAGAAGAGCTATGTGTTAACGATTGATGTCAACATAAAACCAAACGCCCTTTTCAGGGCCACTCATATGCCTCGAAAAGATTTGCTTTCTTGCCTAAAATAATTTTTTTTACTCGGTTGTATAGTTGTTTGTGTGATAGATTAATTTTCATTCATCTATGTATGTATGTTGTATGTGTTATATATGTCTATGCCCAGCCAGGCCCGTTCCCGCCAAGCTTTGTAGGTATTTTTCCCGCTGTTAGGTCCGACTGGGATCATCCCCTTGCTACATTGTTACCAATCTTCAGTACCGTGACGTCACCTCACCTGTTCCATTCCTATGGTCCCTATACAACCCCACTGTCCCTTGTCCGTATGCAGTCCTAACCTTTTGTCAATATATTCCTTGTCCGTATATCATCCCAGGGGGTCTTGTAATGCTAATTCCTATTGTCCGTATAAATCTGGTCCGTATATCGTCCCAAGGGGTCTTGTAATGCTAATTACCAATGTCCGTATATCGTCCCCCTATACTAATAATACCGTAACATTATGTCTAACAGGAGTAAATCACCCAGAAATTCCTTACTGCAATTCACCTCTTGTATTTCGCACCTATCTTTGCTACCACCTTACGCGACTTCCTGGATAGCAACATTTTATATTCTGAATTTTGTTATTGATTGTTTATTTGTTGTTATTTTTTTATAGCTTTTCCTGTGATCATTTTATTACGACTCTGACGTCTTAAACTCAGTAACAAAAAAAAGCAAAAACCAACAACATTGATAAAATTCAATAAATATTTTTCTCAACAGAATACAACTTGAAAATGTATTTTTTTCTTACTGTATTGTGTATTAAATCGCAGATCTAAATGTATAGGGTTCCAGTTGAATCCTTGTGGTGTTACAAAGTAATTCCAGTATTCAATCTGCTGATGTGCCTTTTGCCTCGAATGTGCTAATATACTAATGGGTTGAATGTGGTGATGTGTTAAAAATCTTGATGTAACAAAATAATATAATCCAAAAGGTCCGTGAATGAATTCACAATAATTATAAATTAATGATTTAGTCCAAAAAGTAATAATGATCACTTTGTAATTCCAGTGAATAAGTTTTTAAAAAATATACATTCAAATTAAAAACTGAGTACATCAGTAAATATATTCCACTTTAAATGTTAAGATCGAAATGAGTAATTTTGATGTATAAATCATTCATATAAAATGCTAAGACAATAATAAAGCCAGGAAGTATGTCAGTTTCCGTTTTTATATATTCTAAGTTGTCAACAAGATCAGGAATTTCCAACGGAAAAAATAATATCCTACACTCAGATTCAAATAAACATGTTTACTCTCTATAATAATGACTTGAATATTTAAGAAATATTAGCTATTTGTCATGTTGGTTATAAAGAAATATTACCAGTTAGGTAGAACATCAACTTGATTTTGGACAAAGGTTAATTACAAAGTAGAGAAATACATGATATATGACCAATAGTAAAGCAACGAAAAATGCAAATTAAATATTCATAACACGTTTCAAATCTGTATATATCGAACTACTTTCTGCTAAAGACCATACCTGCTGGATGTCAGTAATATCAGTGTAGATATTATTCATGTTTGTGTATATGTCAGTAATATCATTACTGTTTGTGCAGATATCACTGGTCAACAGTGAAATCATTACTGACTTGAAAAGGCCCTAATCTGTAGTATTTTGGTGTGCCGAACACGAATATAACCGTGAAAAATTTGTATTGGCTCTCGTTTTGAAGATATTCATATACCTCATTTTCTATGTTTCACTGTGTAAATTTCTCCAGTAGGACTGCAGCAACATCCGGAATAATGATGTAACATTGCATAATACCATCATGCTCACATCATCCACAGTTGATTGCATCATTTTCTGATGCAATGCAATACTAATGCCATGCGGCTGCTGAAGTAAGTTGACGTCAGCAGTGTACTATACATGTGTAGGCCTATTATACTAATGCCAGGCGGCTGCTGAAGCTGACGTAAGCAGTGTACTATATAAAGCCCAATCAGATAGGTTCAGCATTTAAAATATTTTAGACATTGTGCGAGACAGTTCAAGCTACTGTTACATAAAACTTATTATTTTATCCATTTACGTACAATAAAGAACAGTAATGCCTCGAAAGTGTGTTAATACCGCGGACAATTTTTGCTATATTTGTGGGGAAGTGACATTTGCCAACCAGAAGAAAAGTATCAATTCTCAAGTGAAGAAGGCATATCATCTTTACTTCGGATGCAAGGTTGGTGACCAAGACAAGCCTTGGGCTCCGCATATATGCTGTGCTACATGTACAACACAGCTTTCACAGTGGTTGAATTGCAAAAGGTCATCAATGCCGTTTGCAGTCCCAATGGTGTGGAGAGAGCCAAGCAACCACCTAAATGACTGTTACTTCTGCTTGGTTCCTCCTCTTTCCGGCGGAATAATGAAGCGAAAGAAGTCGAGAATAGTCTACCCAAACATTCCGTCTGCATTGAGACCAGTTCCACATGGTGAGGGACTTCCTATTCCAGAACCTCCAGCAGAATATTCTCTTGATTCATCTGACGAAGACAAAGGTGAGTCGACCTGTTCTTCTCCTGGTCCATCAGCATGCAGTGATCCAGATTTTCACTGTGGTGCATCATCAACCCCACACAGAATAACACAGGAAGAACTAAATGACCTGATTCGTGATTTGTACTTATCAAAGAACAAGGCAGAATTGCTAAGATCAAGACTCCAACAATGGAATCTTCTAGAAGAAGATGTCACAATTACTGCATATCGAAAGCGCCACCAGCAATTGGAGCCTTTCTTCAGAAAGGAAAGTAATCTGATATTCTGTTCCGATATTGAGGGCCTCATGAATGCTTTAAAAATCACTCATGACCCACAAGAATGGAGACTATTTGTGGACTCTTCGAAACTGAGTCTCAAGGCTGTGCTTTTGCACAATGGAAACATTCTTCCATCTATTCCAGTAGCGTATGCTGTCCACATGAAAGAGACATACGATAACTTAAGGCAGCTACTGAATT
Source organism: Sinohyriopsis cumingii (assembly GCA_028554795.2). NCBI lineage: Eukaryota > Metazoa > Mollusca > Bivalvia > Unionida > Unionidae > Sinohyriopsis > Sinohyriopsis cumingii. The sequence goes on along the minus strand of CM068833.1, from coordinate 3,926,654 downwards.
CCATTGAGTATAACAAGTACAGCTGGCACCTCTGTGGTGATTTGAAGGTAGTTGCCCTTTTAATGGGACTGCAGCAAGGATATACAAAATACATGTGTTTCTTATGCGAGTGGGATAGCCGAGCAAGGGAAATGCACTACATGAGGAAGGAATGGACTCACAGGCAGAATGTAGCCATTGGAGAGAAGAATATCCAACACCCAGCTCTGGTTGAGGCTCAGAAAATCTTGCTACCACCCCTTCACATCAAACTAGGTTTGATGAAGAACTTCGTGAAAGCCATTGACCGGACTTTGCCAGCATTCCGATACCTGCATGAAAAATTCCCTCGACTCAGCGAAGCAAAGATTAAAGAGGGAGTTTTTGTGGGTCCTCAGATTCGAGAGCTTTTCAAAGATGACCGGTTCAACAACTTGCTGGAAGGTGACGCGAAACAAGCATGGAATGCTTTTCGCCTAGTTTCTACAAACTTCCTCGGAAATGTTAGTGCAGAAAACTATAAGGAACTAGTAGAAGACATGTTGATGAAGTATAAGAAACTTGGCTGCAATATGTCTCTAAAGATTCACTTCCTTCATTCCCATTTGGATTTCTTTCCTAGCAACTGTGGTATTGTTAGTGATGAACACGGCGAACGTTTTCATCAAGATATCGCAACAATGGAAAAAAGATACCAGGGAAAATGGTCCACTACAATGCTGGCTGACTACTGCTGGACACTCCTCAGAGATGCTCCCGAACAGCTGTACAAGAGACAGGCGAAGAAATCTAAGATGTAGTCAATGACTTGATTTTTTATAGGTAGGCTATTACAGTTGACCTTTTACTATTGGAATGCATTTCGTTATGTAAACATTAATTTCTTGCAGATTACAAAATAACTAGAGCCAATTTTGCAATTTGACTGTCATATTCGTGTTCAGCACATAAAAATTGATAAGAATTGACTAATTTTATTTCAGTAACATGACTTTTGTAAAAATTTGTTGTCCAGTGTATCAGTTATATCAGTGTAGATATCAGTAATGGATATATATATATATATATGTGTGTGTGTGTGTGTGTGTGTGTGTGTGTGTGTGTGTGTGTGTATATAACATCAGTGTAGATCTTAGTTCTATCAAATTAAATATCAGTAATATCAGTGTAAATATGAGTAATGCCTGTATAGATATCACTACTATGAGATTATATATCAGTAATATCAGTGTAAATATCAGTAATACCTGTATAGATATCACTACTATCAGATTATATATCAGTAATATCAGTGTAAATATCAGTAATGCCTGTATAGATATCACTACTATGAGATTATATATCAGTAATATGCGTGTAAATATCAGTAATGTCTGTATAGATATCACTACTATCAGATTATATATCAGTAATACCAGTGTAAATATCAGTAATGTCTGTATAGATATCACTACTATCAGATTAGATATCAGAAATATCGGTGTATATTTTAGTAATATCAACGTAGCTATCAGTATTGTCACTGTAGATTATATAGTTTAACTTCTATTTAATGTGCATCATATTCCTTTACCGCAAAAATTTATGTGGAACGTTTGCAAATCAATATATTTTTTATTTGTCTAAAACATATTTTTTTCTCTCAATCGCGCTAGCTCCCTTCAAAATAGTCTAGCCTTATCCCAACAAGACGCATAATTTCAAGCAATAAATCATCTAAATTACCTTTGAGTCATATCATTAGTTAGACACTCTTTCGGTGTAATCCTTGAAGGCAGCTCTTACATTAAAATTGTATTTACACTGTTTTTCCGTTTTTATCTGAAATGAGAACATGTATTATCATCTTACATTTTAGCATCTCCTGCTCTATAAAGTAGATGACATATTGTTTGCACTGTATCAGACCCATCACCAAACAGCGATAAACGTAACATTATGGGACATGCAGCGAAAAGTGTGTGTGTGTGTGTGTGTGTGTGTGAGAGAGAGAGAGAGAGAGAGAGAGAGAGATAATATGAATACGTACTCAATGTCTCAACTGGTCGATACTTATTACTAGAAGTACCCGCGAGCGGTTACACGGATCATGTTCAACCTAATATCTGTGTTGCACAGGGTTATATAGCAATAGCGCATAATTATCAATACATACAAAAATAATACTCAATACCTACATAATAAATACTCAATATTTAATACATAAATAATACACAATACATAAAAAATACTCAATACTTAATACACAATACTTAATTATTTTTGCATGCAATATTTGAATATTGTTTCTGATGAATATACCGTGGTAGTGTGGAATGATTGAAAACAGGGAAAGTTGATACTCGAATGACATACTTTTTCGAAGAGTTACAAATCCACAGTAAATTCTTTGAGTTGAGTTTCATGTAAATCATTGTCATCACGTTATGACGTAATCGCCACATGCACCGCTTGGATCGACTTGTCGCTACAACCAATGGCTGTGCACTGCATTTGCAGAAAAAAGTAATGCAAATAGATGGAACATTCTTAGCCCGGAGCCATTCAAACACACCTGGGAAATTGCATAATATAAGTCGCACAGTATATTCATTTACATAGCCACTACAAAAGGTTTGATACAGGTGTGATCGAAGGATTTTTGTGGAGGAATATTAGACTTGAATTGACGGTGAGTGGATTTTTACTTTCACATGAATTAGAGTCAGAGATCAAGAAATAGAATCCATGTCGGATAACGGAAAATATCGCTGAAACAAAATTCTTCAGATGGCATAACTTTGTACTCCTTTCTCAACTGATAGTACTGATCAAACGATAGAGTCAGTCTCTCGTGATGAGAGACAAAATCGCTGCTTGAACACTTTTATTATTTCAAAGTATGTTGTAGAGTGTAACAGTGGATAACATTGAATATCTAATAGAAATAGTTCATGTAAGTGTAATCAGTTTCAATGTTCACAATACATGTATCATATCGTAACACGAAAGATGATACATGTAACCCAGTTGAGATTATTTTCAGTCTGTTTTAGGCATTATGTCATGGCACATCCTCGTTGTTATTTTCAATCTGTTTTAGGCATTTTGTCATGGCACATCCTCGTTGCTTAAATAAATGTATTCCAAGATATGTTCATCAAGATGGAGAGAAAGAGAGAAGAAAAAAGATGAATTAGACTTAAAAATTGAAAAATAATACAAGTAAGGGTGTATATGTTCTATAAGCAGGGAAAAAGCAGATTCAAAGGTGAAATCGCCTTAAAGGCGATATTGTATTATGCCCGATGTGGCGATATTGATTTTTCTAACACTGATGCATTTCACCATTTCATTATGAATTATATAATAAAGAGATGATATGTACGTTTCGATCGCAGATGTAAGAAAATACTACGCGTCATGCACTAATAAGAAATGTTTCAATTTCACAAGTGACATAACATCATTACATTTATTCGAAAACTGTATAATATTTGTTTATTCAAAAACATTTCACTGCAGAAGATTTCGACTTGCATGTTTTTTTCTCTCTTTTGTGCTAATCCATCGATACAAATTCTGAACTTTTGCAACAATTTATAAGAGCGGCTTTTCGAAAGTTTATCTCCCACAAATATTGCCTTAAATTGTCTTTTTTTATAAAAAAAATTAAAAATTAAGTACTTTTCTCCTATGAACTTTTCGTTGACATATTTATTAATAAAGGAATCGTCACTTGGTTGGGCTGGCGTAAATGCAGAACGGTAACGTTCTGATAACGTTCTGACATTCCTTAATGAATTTAGACTTAACTATAAGAATTTTGTTTATTTTAGTTGCTTATTGTTTCATCCCAAAATGATTTATTTCTCATACCAAGTTTGTAGTGTGATTCGGTAGCATACATTGGATTTAGCACGTAGCTTTTGTAACTAATTATAATGTACAACTGTAAACTGCTCAACTTATTATAATCGTATATTTATGAACATTTTATATGTCAGGATTTGTCTACATACACATATCCACGTCTTAATATATGCTGTCTGGAACGGACACAGCTCAGCATCTCTTTACCACTTGTCAGCTCCCTGTTAAGGGCATAAATGACACAGCATTGTTAATCTTTCGTCTTACGCTGGATTAACGGCTTTGAACCACACGTAGGTCAAGTGTATGAATGAGAGCACACTGTTAGTCATTATTTTATGCGCATTCTATCGAAACTGACGCGCGTTTTCCCTTATCTTATATATGAAATAAATCATTACGAGGGTTAACCAAAGTTTACCTTGTCTAAGATATATATAGTCAGCAACTGTTTCGATGTGCATTACTTCATAACGTCACTGGGACAAACTTTCGTTCTACTGACTTCTCATCAAGTTATAACCATCGAAGTTTTGTTAACATTTTGCAACTTAGTTATTGTACTTCTTTTGCTATTAATGGATGAAGACGTGCATGAGACGCTGTAGAAAGATTGCATTATCTTAACGTTTTATGATCGAACTTACATCAGTTGCTAATCTGTATCACACGCAACGTTTGACTGCCATGGCTTAACAAACATTTTAAAGGTATGTAATCGTAATGTTACAAAAACATTTTTTTAAAAAAAGAAACTATTGTGGACGTATGCTTAACGTAAGTAGATACAAGTCCAGATAGAGTCCCAAAATAGCCTTATACGAAACAAGAATGAAAAATGTGATTACCTACCTTTTGTTTCGGTCACTGTCTGTCTGTCTTTCGGTTTGTATGTCTCTCTCTCTCTCTCTCTCTCTCTCTCTATATATATGTGTATATATATATATATATATATATATATATATATATATATATATATATATATATATATATATATATATATATAATTCCACAACACTAAATTAGAGACTAAAATTATGCACACAATGTAGATATGAATAACATTACCAAGAACGCATGTTACTTTCGCACACGCAGACACACTTATGCAATTAATTAGCCTGCTGACCTCAGTTTCGTTCCATTTCATGTGATATCTATAATCGACAGACATCAATGCTTGCCAGTTCGGACATGCTTTTCGAAATTTGAAAATTTCGTTTTGCTGACTTTCTTGTGCAGATTTCTTTTTTTCTAATTTTGAAACAGCCGTGAATTTAATGTAATATAACAGTGTACGCTATTCTTTAATAGACCTTGTTTAATATTATTTTGTCAGTATGGACATGTTATGCGCATTTTGTCTCTACACAGTCACTCTTCGCTGAGCAACATCTGTTCTTCATTGGAGATAGCAGATCCAGCTGGTTTCGCGCAGGCCGTTTGTGACTTCTGGTGTTGTCATTTGTTTACAGGTTTGACAGTTCTTTTTGTGCAGGTAAAGGATTTAAGACAGTCACAATATTATGATGTAAGAATTTATATCATAGGCTGTTTTCCAGGTTGAACGCCTAATTACTTATTAGAACACTTATGAAAGGTTTTTGACCCCCGGATTGCTACATTCCACATTAGCGGTTCAATCAATTAGTGCTTCGGTAATGTTTGTTGTAAGGTAAATATGACTTATTTAAACATATATTGAGGCTAAAATTACCCACTGTTTCTATTATGGTTCTATAGATGTATTATATTTATAAAATTTGAATTTTCAGATTCCTCTGGGATGGTTCCACCATATTCAAACATTTCAAATTGCTATGAATTTTAGCGATCAGTCTTTGATAAAAAGAACTGTTTCAAGCAATTTGAGGTAAGGCTGTTTAAACTGCAATACATTGCTTTTATTATATAAGGATTGTTTCTTTGGAAAATATTACAATAATGGCATCATATGTGAGCAAGACGTGTTCTACCGAAAAATCCAACAATGAGATTAATGTCTCATAAAATCTAACGGTATCAAAAAGACTTATGTATATTTAATTTATATCGTGAGCTTCATTGTTGTCAGTAATTGATGCTAGAAATTGGCTTGCCTGATTTTGGTCATTTGTTTGGGACGTTTACTAAAATTTGAGATCGAAACCTTTTTTTTTTTTTTGGTTTACCCTAGGAAATCCTATTGCGTCTAAGGTCAATGCTGGGGTCTACAAGATTCTATAAACGAAGTCTTTATATCTGTTTGACATTAATCTTTGGAAATCTATGATCAGAGTTTGCTGTTGTGTTCAGGTATGATTCTAGAAGAATGTATTTATTTAATTTGTTCATGGAAGTTACATTAATGTAAATAACAAAGTGCTCATCGACGTTTTAGGCAAAACAACTACTTTGGGATTATTGAGGACTCGTTCCAAGATTTCATGGATTATATCATTGCGGTACCTCAAAATAATCAAGACGATTGAAATTCATTCGGAAGATTTTATACATTTGGACTTTATACAGAATATTTATGATTATTTTTAATTTACTTTACAATAATGATAGTGTTTAATGCAGTTTCACTTTGCATGGTAGTGAAATAAATTGTTCCATTAATTCCTTTAATTCAACTATTTCTTTATGTTACATAGTTTAAGACCATTGATTCTTAACATAAACTTGTGCGATTAACTCAATCTTGCAATCAAACATCTTATTCCTTCTGTTTCATGTGTTACAAATATACACATTTTACGATAAATTTTACAAAGCACTGGAATCTCGTGTACCTGCTTTTGCTACTTATAGTCGTAAAGACCTCTTGTGTCAAACTTGACCTCAGTTTCACCTTATGACAGTTTTCCCAGCATTTTACCAACAAAACTGACACTGGCGTAATATTCAACAAACATTTGTCATACATGTAAGTTAACTTTCTGCTTTTATTTTGATGAAATCGAAGCTTGATATGTCACTTTTAAATCAGATTGAAATTTTAGTCACTGAGGTTGCAAGACCAGTCACTACTACATTTGAGTGCAAAGTACTGCCCGTATGTTGAATAACTCCAAGGCAAGGTATCATTAAGTCTGAGTGCAAAATAATGCCCAAATCTGCATGTGAATGCTGCTTCATGTCGTTGTTCAAATCCTTAATACACCTTTAGGTTAGACCAGTACTATTTTTTTCACCATGTAATTAGAGAAGACATACACACACACACACACATATCTGAGGTATGAGTGGAAATGCGAGTTTCTAGTAAACGACATTAGCTCTGCAAAATTCTATTTACTTTACATATACGTGTGTTTGTGTGTGTGTGTGTTTGCGTGTGTGCATACCAATATTTACTGTGGTTTTTTAAACCTAAGATCAAAATATATTTCTTACATAATAAATCATAGATGATGTGACCTCCGATTAAAACAAAATCAACACTATACACAATCTCTAGCTGCGAACACTATAATAACATTAATGGGTTCGTCCATCGATATATTTATTGATTAAATCAATAACTGATATAAGACAATGTGGTCGGTGAAAATGACAAATCATTCATATACTTAGTTCCATAAAACACACAAATCATCAAACATATTTGTACGTCATGACGCGGCATGTTATTCAGATGCACAAAGTCCCTACCTTTAAAGCGAGCGTGATTACATTTTAAACTGTTTTCACAAAACAAATCCACAAATATTATTAACACTTCTTTTACAGAATGGATTTATATGTGCCCGACGAAAGGGTCCAGAGTCTCCAAGTTTCCTCCTCATCCGTCTCCAGTACAGACAACATCTCAGTACATGCTGTTTGCAGCATCACAGACGAGAAAGATGAGGCGGTAAAACTCTTGTTCTGTCAGATGGACGTTTTGCGGACATATAGGGAAGATCTTGTTTGGAAAGAGATGGCTAGGTATGGCAAAGAACATGGACACATTTTTGAGCTTACTACAATGCAAAGGTTGATGTATCCTTCTTATTGGTATCTTTGTAAATTGTATAATTTCCTTGTACTAACTCTTGTTGTCAACCGAAATCATATCTTAAGATACTTTTGCATTGTCTCTCCAATTTTATTAGATTTCTATGACAAAAAATAAAATATATAATGTATGAAAATGTTCTTTACACATTTTTTGATCCAGAGTACAATCCTTTTTAAGGAAACCTAATGCTTTAATTCTTGTTTGACGATAGTCAGGTCTCATTCGAATAGAACAGGTTTGTTTCCCACCTGAAACGTCCTTCAGAAGAATTTGAAACAGTTGGACGAATTCGACCAGTATAGGAAACAATTCTAGGGAAATTGAAAATAAACATTTGAATGAAAAAAGAACAAACACAAAACTAAAGTTATACAACATAATAAAAGAAATGGACCTAAAAATGATGATCTGATTTATCTAGATGGGTGAAGTTTGAAGAGGTACTGGACGAGGGTGGAAAGAGATGGTCCAAACCACACGTGCCATCTCTGTCTATGGCAGCCTTCATGGAACTGAAACAGCTTCTCTCAACATGCCCTGTATTGCTGGATGTCGAGTGTAGCAGCATGGCTGACGTGGCAGGTTGGTACGCTATAGGACTATTTCGTGTAAAGACCTACCAAACATGCCATCTTTATCACTTTTGTAAAAACTTAAAGCAAACAGTAATGAAAGAAGAAAAGATAATACGATTTTATGCAAACGTGTAATGAAATATAAATATGCATTTTCCTTCAAAAGCTGTTTTTTCTTTCTAATATTTGCTGGGTACTTATGAGTACACTACTGATCACGTACCAAAGGTGTGAGAACATGATAAAAGCTAACTATAAGGTCGGGTCCTCATTAACATGACTCTTACTAACAACGATTAATTACGCGTCATTAACACAAGTCTTAACTATGTTACATGTTTGCCAGAGGTGGATAACTTACAAACAATTATTTATAGATAGTTATTTTTAAGGTTTATTCGTAAAGGCACGGACAATTGTTTACGTCGTGATTAAAAGTAGGTAGATCATAAAGAGGAATAGAAATCGATAAGAAAATTCCTAGATTCCTATTTTCGGATCCAGGACTAATGAGAAGCTATCATTTTGATAGTTATTCCTCTTTATGATTTGTTTACCCAAAATGCATGGTTTATCTTATTTAATAAGCAGTGGAAATTTTAGATTCAAAATACGTTTCCAAACAAGTGCGATCCAAGGAATATGTAGGAATAAGTAGTTTTGGTTTGGGGATTTTCTATGACTATATATCAGTTTTAGACCATAACAGAGCTGAAAGAATTGGATGCATCTGCATGATTCTAAGTAATCCATATAACACAAATCTGCTTAATTGATCTCATTCTTGTTTTTCTTGATTTGGTTCTATTATTTTCAGGAATCTATGTGATATTGACATGATTTCGTTTATCAAGGAATATTGCTGAAGGTGTCTAAAATCGATACTTTTGTAGCTTTTTATCCATTCGAATCACAAGGAAGACGTCACTAATCCATAGTTTTATGGAGACTCAATTAAAAATGGAAATGAACGGACATGTAAACTCTTAAATAACTAGACTCTGTTTCCAAAAGAAGGCTGGTTATTGAAGACATCTAAACTAGTGTAGGTACACTGTACATTCATAATTTGCTGTGGTTTTTTTTTGTTTCTTTCTTTTTGTTTGTTTGCTTATATCTTTTTTGTTCTTGCGCGTTTTATCTTTTTTATTATTATTTCTGTTGGAATATACAGTTCCATTTATTTTACCAATCAAGATCGTGCTTTGGAATCTTGGATACGAGAGGGAGATGTTATTGGCCTCATTCGGAACCACATCCGTGCCGTGCTACTGAAACATCATAAACATCCCCATGCGCGTTCCAATCCAGGTTACAAGGATTCCCGCATGAAAACGAACGGCATCGCAAGCAGCACAGGGATAATAAAAAATAACTCATTCACAGCAAACGGAATTTACAATGGTAAATCCGCGTTTTAAATAGCCAATTATTAATTAGTTTTTGGGGAACAAATATGTTTTCTTCTAAATATTTCTAATTAATGAATAGTTTATATGACGTTCCAATTTTTCGTCCATGTTTTCCTGGTTTTCCTTGCCGAAGTATGATGATAAAACAGGTAATCTAGTTCATAATACTTAAGGCGGTAAAGATTCAAAGGAATGGAGACAAAGTAGTGGTGAAAAAGTAACTTATGTATATTTATTGCTGGAGACGTGGGATAGTAGAAGATGTTACATTGAATTGCAGTTAATTTACGCACCGCAGATTCCACTAAAAATAAATAAGGGATGATAAATGATAAGACATTGCTAATCATGGTACCAGAACGAGTTCCATAGAGTGTATAATACAAGAAGCACGTATTTATGTAATAATGCAGGTAAAACGAATGAATAAATAAACATACCCACTAGATTTCCCTTATGGGTTTCTTTGCAATAGGCATTAGTTTATCACTGACCTTATTATTACACATTTTCTAGAGGGCTTTGAACAGAGTGAGTCTAACCAACAGGAGGTACCTTCCCAACTGAACTCGAGCGCTTCTACACAGTCTTTGTCACTCGGATCTAAGGTGTGTATGCATGAACATATTTATCGATCTGAGTGTCTTTATTCAGCGTAATACGTTTCTCAGTTTAAATTATGTCGTCTATTCTCTTAGACAACGTCTTTATCAGCACTCGTGTTGATGATGGCCGTTGCAGAATACATTCTTACACTTTAACGGAATTTACTTATATGCCCTTGACATTTTCCTCCTCGTCATCAATAGCACGAATTTCAGGCAGGATGTGTTACTGCAGAAACAAGTGAGCAAATAGATACGTTATATTAAGTCAGTCCTGGTAACGGTACACGACTTCCAGATAATCTGATTAAAAAAATGTACAATGCTTGATATACACTCCCTTTGACAAGAAAGGATAAAAATGATTAAATGAAAAGAAGAAAGACAATAATAAAGGACTTCTCAGCACCTGTGCAAAAGGAAAATACGAAAATCATTTAAAATAATCTAAAACGTATTATATGAATAATTATCAAACATAAATGTTTATTTGATAAAATGACCAAGTGGACACCTCAAGATAAATAAAATTAATATAATCTTTGAAAAATGTTTTGAAAAATACAAATATGCATTTTTCACATTATATCTATAGTACGTAACACAACTTGAGAAATTTAATGTATGCTTCTTCAGGCACGAAATGTTTTGAAAGTAACGGATGACGTCTTTTATTTTCATTTAATTGGAAAACAATTATTTTCAATTCAATAATATGAATTACATACAAGTAATGGGTACAGCAATGGGTAGTCCCATGGCTCCTTCATACGCTTCCCTTTTCATGGGTAAATTAGATAAAGATTTTCTTCAAAACGAAAAGTTTAATCATCTGTTTGGTTTAGATTTTTAGATGACATATTTATGATCTGGAACCAATCAAATGAAGAACTGAAAAAATGTATTGATCGCCTGAATCATTTTCATCCGACAATTAAATTTGCTTATACTGCATCAAGTACGCATGTTTCATTTTTAGATGTAAATGTAATTAAAAAAATATTGATAATACTATCTCTACAAATATTCATATCAAAGAAACTAATATCCACCAATATGTAGAATATTCTTCATGTCATCCCATGTCATGAAAAAACGGTATACCATATAGCCAGGCCAAAAGATACCGACGCATTATTTAAGATGATTGTCAATTACAAAATTCTTTGAATAAATTACGAACTTGTTTCCAAAATAGAAATTATCCTACATACATAATTGATTCTGCACTGAACAAAGCCTTTAATCTTACTCAACATGAGGCTTTAAACACAGCAGAATGTAAAATAGAGATGTAATTCCTTTCACAATACAATATAATCCTTCATTGCCTAATATAGGTCGTATAATTAATAAATATTATAGTCTCCTAAATTTATCTAATAAAACTAGCTTCATATCACTTTTCAAAATTAAACCGGTTCTCGCTTATAGAAGACCCAAGAATTTGCAAGATTTTTTAATCAGAACTAAACAGACAGAAAATACAAAATACACTTTTCGTCATCTAAATGTAACAGACACCGGTGTTCTCAATGTGCAAACATAATAGAAAGTACTTCTTTCAGTAGTGCTAATAAAAAAGAGGTATTTTCTCTACGCGATAACACTAACTGCATATCAACTGATGTGATTTATTTAATAACCTGTAAAAAATGTAGCATGCAATATGTTGGACAAACACTACAACAAGTTTCTAAGAGAATGAATAATCATCGCTTTCATATAAAAAATTATAGAGATCCTCAGTTTTCCTCTAATGTTTCAGCACACTTTAACACCAATAATCACTCTCTACTTGATTTTTCTTTCATGCCAATAGATATTGTGCATGGTGACATGAATAGACTCATAAAATAAACTTATTGGATTCATAAGTTAGATACTCTGTATCCTAATGGACTTAATGCTAATGCACTATATAAAATTGTATAATTTAAATTGATATATTGTATATCCTTTATAACAATATAATTATATGTATGGCTGTTTGTCTCTAGTTTATTTTAATATTTTGATAATACTCAGAGAGAACACGATAATGCTTCCTGATGCACTTGCTGCCCGCTATTCGCCCACGATTTTGATTTCAAAATACGTACACATACATTTTTTGTGAAGTCTGCTGTATAGCGAATGTCTGACATTTATATGCAATAAATATATAAATGAAAGCAACATTTGTACGTGCAAAAATGGATTTTATCATCACAATGAGATCTTTCCAACAGGTGATTGACATAAGTATCCACCTGTGCAGTATATTTGTGGCATTCTGAAATGCTCTGTTGTCTTTAAAATAACATTGTTTTTTGTATGATTGGTTTTATTGAAGTGCTTCTTGTACTCTCAAAAGAAATTAATTTCGTTGTCTTTGCATGCATCTTTTTAAAAATGTAAAATTTTGAGAATTGTTCGTTGACTTAGATTAGAAGCAAGCTGTTGCGAATAATGTGACTGAAATAATTTTAACCGTCCACTCTAACAGTGTGTAAATTATTCGTTTCTTTTTTCTTTTCTTTTCATTTTGTCTCCCTTGATAAATCATGTCCAGGCAGGATTGGATGCGGGAAATATGATAATAATTTTGTCTCTGGTTTTTAAGGACTTAGAGAATTATTGTACGATTAATAAATGTGTACTTTCCTGCCTGGCCATCTCTTCAGTGACTAGCAATCTGTTGAAATAACAACAACTAGCTAACGTTATCAAAACTTAAATAAAGGTCTAATAGATGAGTGTTTTACTTACCTCGACAAATGCACACACCATTATCTATCACATAGCATTTGATAATTTGGTGAAATAAATCCTGCTTTTCTTTCATGGCCATGACATAAATATAAGACTTGCCATAGAACTCAGAAATTATTGAACTTGTAAAAGAAACAATAGCACTTGCTACAGGCTGGGTGAGATATATCCTAAACATTTGATTTCCGTTGACCAGAAATCGCAGTTTGGACCTAAATGACAATTATTACCGTAAACTCCTCCGTTCTACCATCACACGTCCTCTCCTAATCACAACAGCAATGAAACTTCCGTGTCAGCCTTATTCAGGCGGTGGAAAGAAGGTATGCTTTCAAAACGCCGGAAAAGTTTTATCATAACAAAAGTAATCGAAACATGAATGAGGAAATCCGATAAGCGGGAAATGTTACCATTTAGGGAACATACAACGTACTAGTTTATGCTAGAGTGTTGTTGTTTTTTTTTTTTTAAATTGCTACATTTGGTAACTTTTTGTTTTCATTACCTATAGGCAAATATCCGTTTCATGCGGAAGATTCCACGTGGAACGGAAGTGGCCAACCTAATGGTTGGAGAGGTGGAAGAACTCTCAAAGCGAATCGGAGTATTCGTAAGGTTGAAGGAAGCCCGTAACGTGGGAAATATTACTGAGGTTGACTTGTGCACTCGGTTTCTCTTTATTCTTTTGGGACCAAAGAATCAACTAGCAAGCTGCGCGGCTGCAGCGCGATGTATGGGAGTTCTCTTCACGGATGAGGTAAGTTCTGTCTTTTTTCTAGAACTCTTTATCATTCGCGTGTAAGAACTGACTAATGATGATGATGATGCTCATGATGACGATGATGACAAATACGACTAGAACCACAACATAGATAATAATTTTAAATGACAAGGTTTAAAAACAATTTAGAATTTATAAAAAGGGATGGGTCTTTACCATAGTTTGTCAACAAAAGCAATCACGACATAGGGAACAATCCGCATAGGCTATATTTTGCCTATAAAATGAAGCAACAAGTAATATCATATATAGGTCATCTTCTGCTGCAGGTATTCAGCTCATTGGTCTACAAAGCCAATTGTCGACGAGATATCTTGGCCGGTATGGAAGAGTTTTCGAACCACATGACAGTCCTTCCACCTGGATCATGGGATCCACATACACGTATAGAACCACCCGATCAGATGCCACCACAGGTAAACTAATAATTCAATTGCATAATCCTATGTATCAAGTGATCAAAATGTCCTGTCATTGGTAAGAGACGCTTAATCATTTGAAGACTTTGATTAAACTACGTGCTTTGCTTAAATCGTCCTATTGGTGAAAGTAATAACATAGACAACTCGTATACATATTGAGAGTGAAGCATCCATTTTCCTGGAGTAAAATATACAATAAGACTGACAATTGTGATACTGAATAAGATGGCTTTAATTTGATATTAGTGGCACATATTTGTAATTACTATGAGATGAAGCATACTAAATAATGATAAATGAAAACGAAATGTACGTGCCCAGACTGTCCATAAAAGTCGTGCTGACAAGTTAGCTGGCAACGATACAAAAGGTAACTATTTTGCATTTCCATTTCCAATCGGTAAACTTGGTACCATTAGGAATCAGAAATATTTTGACCTGACAATTAAATAAAACTTGCCAAATTCATTTTTTTTACTCTTTATCTTAATGTATTACAGCGAGGTAGAACCTGTCCACTACCAGACCATATACATTATTTTTCAGATATCAATTTAAAATCAAAAGAAAATATAGAAAAGAAGTTAAATAAATAGAAATTATTATCACTCATGCAGAATATCATATGGTTTGCATTTCAAAACAGGAACATCGGAAAACCTCGACATCTGTTCCCGATAACGGGGTTTTGGCAAAGAAGGTTGACATGAATGTCGCCCACGAAGATGCAACGTTACAGAGAACAGGCCGGTAATTATTGATCATTTTTGTCTTACAGCTTCTGTGGAGCTGGCATTGAATGGTGTATATGTGTGGATAATTTTTCCGTCATAGTAGTAATAGCAGTATAAGTAACGTACTGGCTGCTGACATCGAGACAACAGCGATTTACACTTATGCAAACTTATTTTATCAGACATCAATTGAAACTAGGATAAATACAATTTATTTGTAGAATTGACATGTTAGTTCAGAATGTCAGGCAGAGAGTTTGTACTAATGATAGACATTATATATATATATATATATATATATATATATATATATATATATATATATATATATATATATATATATATATATATATATATATATATATATATATATGACAGGCATGTAGAATTTATTTGAGTAACACACGTGCGCCCATTCATTTTTCTTCTGTAGTTTTGCTGATTGGACCTATTTAAGAATATTATATCTGATACATCTTTTGTCTGAGTATTTTTTTACAATGTAAAAACCGTTTTCCAAAATGTTATGTCTTTGTGCTACATCCTTGCAAGTAAAACGTAGCAATTCAATGCAAATTAAACTGTTATCCTTATTTCAGTTTGTTTGGTGGCTTAGTAGATGACGTCAAAAGAAAACTTCCCTGGTACAAATCCGATATCACAGATGCCTTTCACATACAGTGCCTGGCATCCTTCGTATATCTCTTTCTGGTAACCTTGACCCCAAACGTGACCTTTGGTGGCCTTCTTGCTGATGCCACTGACAAATATATGGTATGTTCACTAGAACTACACAATAATAATATTAGTATGTACTTGGCGACTTACGTAAACCCTAAAATTGAATCATAGCATATTTAGAGTATTTATCGTATTGTTTTCACGAGGACTCTAATCTCTCTCTCTCTCTCTCTCTCTCTCTCTCTCTCTCTCTGAGACTATAATCTCTGTGGATATACACATAATTTGGTCATTCGCCTTTTATTAAGTTGTTTTAGTCCTACTTTTCTTCTCAGTGGCAATAGGGTTGACCCTAAATACCTTCGGCCAAATTTGATAGCTTAATTATTTTGGCCGAATTTTAACTTCTGTTTAGTTGGTTGATTTACTGTGTCCATTTTGACTATTTTCATAATTTCTATTTTATAATTGGACATTGATGGTTTGTAATATTAGCAGTATTAAATTAATTTTCAAGGATTCCAAGTTTAATAACCCAAATTTCTTATTAAGTAAAATCTTTGTTTGCAAATGGAATGTTTGCTTGTTGTTAGTAAAACAAAATCTATCCTATAATGGCCCTTTCGTTGACAAACGCAACAACAAATGCTGAAAACAAAGCAAACTATGTACTTTCAGGGCACCATGGAATGTATTATGGCGGCTTCAATTACTGGAGTGATTTATGCCCTCTTTTCCGGCCAGCCGCTTAATATCATAGGCAGTACTGGTCCAATGCTTGTCCTGGAAGGAATACTGTACAGATTCTGCAAGTGCGTTCAATCATTGACCAATGATCTTTCTAGAAATAGAACCAAGAACATTTGACGCTTCAAACATAATTTTTAATTGTTTCCAACTTCCTCAGGGCATGATTGCTATTACTCCCGTACATTTTACAGAGGGAAAGGAGTTATATTGTACTATGTAATGTAGAGGACATATAAAGTTTTTTAAACTATGAAAGAAAACACACTGCAATGTCACTAGAGAATGATTCCAATAAAACGCTATGTTCGAAACTGATATTCTTCAATGAAATTTGCCATTTGTTTCCATAGACATTTTGAGACAAGAAGTAAGAAAGTATAGAAATAGGAGAGGAAAATGCAACATAGAACATACATGTTTGATTCTTTAACAAAACATCATAAATTTAATCGTTGTATGAACAATGAACTACTTTTCACGCACTAACTTCCTTTAGAAGCAAATTCTGGGTCAACCCCTTTTTATCACATTTGCTTGCTAGTAGAAGAGAAGGAAACCACAACATGTTTTCATATTCGACAGTAAAGATTATGTAATTGGTTATGTAATCATAATGAAATTTTCTTTCCAGGGACAACGAATGGGACTTCATGCCATTTCGGTTGTTGATAGGTCTTTGGACAACATTATTTCTCATGCTAGTGGTTGCTTTTGACCTTAGCGCCCTGGTCAAGTTCATCACTAGATTTACAGAAGAATGTTTCGCCTCTCTTATTGCAATCATTTTCATCTACGAAGCTTTCGCCAAGGTCGCCGATATACAGCACTTTGCGCCCGTGCACTTTTTTCCACCCCAAAATGTATCACAGTGTACATGCGTCTTATCCTTCTTAAGAAACACATCAAACTGGAACTTTAATCATACCGCAGCCGTATTTAAGATAATCCTTGACAATAATGACACTATTGATAGTGAAATCTCCAGTAATTTAACTGCGAGCGCGCTGTTATCAAACATAGGAGTGGAATCCTGTAAAGCACTTGGTGGAACGTCCATGGGAGATGCGTGTGCAACTGAACATTATGTTCCTGATGTTTTCTTCTTTTCATGGCTTCTTTTCCTTGGGACATTTGTGCTGGCCATGGCCCTAGAGAAGTTCAGGAGTAGCCTATTCTTTCCGACATTTGTAAGTCTTTTAGTTAAGCCTATTTTGGAAACGTTAATACAATAAAGAAACAATATGTATCCAGCTGCATTAATTTGGAGAGCCTTATACTTTTCATGATGACATATTAGATAAATGTTTCAATGTTTAGATCTGTTATCGCCATACGCTGCAGTCAAGAAAGCGTCTGGTCAAAAAGGTTTAAAACCTACATATTTGAAACTTATTCATTGGTGTATCCTCGTACATAGTGAAGTAAAATTACTAAATTTTCAGAATAAACTTTCTTGGTGTTTCCTTTAGATACCTGATTAATTCCACATATAAGTATAGTTCCCAGATTTGACCACTTAAGTCTTATCAGTTATTGTGCTGACATTCCTGCGATTTCAGAGCAAGTGCTTCTTGGTAGAGGGATAATTGTTACTGCCCTTTGCATGTTAATATCGCTATCCGCACTAAATCCGCACTAAATGCCATTCATTTTCTTAAAAGGAAAAGACCCTAGACTATATCTACACAAAGATTATACATGTTGAAATTAGCATACCCAGTGTGTTAGATGAGCTCTGGCTATATTCTCAAAACAGGGGTTTGATAGGCCTAATGTAAAATGAAACAACGCCTGTGTACCTTGATATGTCAAAGCACATTACCTAATGTTGAATACTTACGATAAACTGCGCAGAATTAATATGAGAAACATAAAGCGTGGGAAAGAAATGACATTGACACGATGCTCTAGGTACACACTACATTGATTGGTACGCTATAAATTTCATTGTATAACATTGAGTCTGACACTCATCTTAGGAAAATATGAAGTGTAATCGACCCTACTAAAACCACAATTTTTATCATTCATAAAACTATATGTCGCACTTTTCAGATTCGCCAAACTGTTAGTGATTTTGCAGTTCTCATCGCAATTGTCGTCATGGTCTGTTTAGATGCTGCAACTGGGATACATACGCCCAAACTGAGTGTGCCAACAGAATTCAAGGTAGTTTAAAGTTACAGTGACACCTGCCATATCATACATCTAAATATAAAGGACACTTGTTTACAAAGATACATCGTAATGCTTCAGTTCTATGCTATGGTCATTTTGACATCTGTATAATGAAAAACTGTATATAAAGAACAGTAATTCTCGATTCCTTATCTTTTGTTTATAATCAATTTGGTCTTCGTATAAAAGATGCCTGTTCATATTAGTAAACAGATATCGATTACGTCTCCTGTGTTTATGATATTGTTGACCTCTGTATAATGGACATATGTCCATGACGGATACAAGTTCATGCTACCAGGAATGTTCTTTATAGACAAGTTTCACCGCATTTTATATTCTATAATACCTGTAATATCTATTCTGAACGTTGGTGGAAATAAAAATTGTTCTCGTAGTGAAGTGAAAGATCTCGTTATAGCCGAGTGTAACGTAGATTTCAACATAAAACGTCTTAAAAACTGATGCATACATGAATTAATCATATTTGCAATTTATTTTCATTCATGATTACTATTATCGTCATTGTAATCATCTTTTCTTTGTTTTCTTATTCTTATTATTATTATTATTATATCCAATAGCTAGTCGCTATGATCGTCTTGAATTTGTAAACTTTGAAAAACAGATTCAAGTCCGCTAAAATACTAGAGTAGTGCATTAAGAAACCTACAACAAATAATTTGCTTCTTGTACCGGCTGTATTTTCAAAGCTGAGGGAAAATAAGTCACTACGATGAAGAGAAAATTCAATAGATTTACTTATATATCTCATAAATAATAATAATAATAATAATAATAATGAGGAGTTTTTATAGCGCCTAATCTTTAGAAGCTCTAAGCACTTTACAACATTAGACAACACCTATGACATAAAAAACATATATAATGATACGATTACAAAAAACAAACACCATGAAATTAGAAAACATAAAAGCATGCTGAAAATATTTAAGGTAGCGATATGTGTATTTGATTTAACTATAAGTGAATTAATATATATTTATTTCAATTTAATTGTTTCTCAGTTTAAAAAATAAATATTTTTCATTACATGATATTGTAATGTAAATTTATATACCAGAGATGAAGTTTTTTAGAAAATAGTTTGACCTTCACTGGTAGTTTATAAACACCAGATGTTGATCTAAATCCTGAAATAGTTTCAGAATTTGTAGCAACCTTCGTAGACAAGTTCTATTTTATTTTAAAATTATTGATTCTTTCCAAGGTCATGATGGGACTTTGTCTTAAGATATAAAGATTTATTTTTATTTCTTAGAGTAAAAATGAGTGGATTTCGTCAGGGTCACACTGTGTAAACGTGATCTGTAACATGTACATGCTTCTTTAATCTTCCAGAAGATGAATACTGACCTTTGTTTACGTTTTAGAAAGCCCGTATAACCATGTTTTGGAGAATTAATCTCAGTAGAAGCTGGACTGTTTACATCATAGTTATTTGTTTTGCTTTTAGGAGTTATCTCAAGTTAATTAGCTTGGAGTTATTTCAAATTACTTGGATTCAAAAGGATTAATTCTGTTATTTTCCTGGAAAATATGTGTGCTCATGTAATATTGTGGGACACGGACAGTTTTTTTTTATAAAAATTTGTTCAGTTATCAGAAACCGGAGTGATAATTCTTGTTTCTACAAGGAACTGTAGACTTCAACACTACAGATAGCAGCATACGTCATCGTCTTCTATCTTGGATTCTTCGTCGGGATTCGAACGTGAAATCACTGGAACGTGTTGTTATTAGGAACACTAAAATTTTATTGTCGGATTATTTTTTGGATTACTTTTGGATATGTTTCTATAAAACCGTAAGTTTATTTTTTTTGTTTTGTTTTTGCAGAATTTTTCCAGTGAAATAAGTTATTATTTTTTAAAAGCTTGTTGTTTTCACTCTTTTTTGTGTTACTATTTATTCGAAACTAAACAAGTGACATACGAATAGGAAACATTACTAGATTGTTCTTGCAGTCGATATAAGTAAGTTTTAAGAGTATTCTTGAATGAAAATCACTGTGTCTTTGTGTCTAAGTTCAGAGGCAATTCATTCCACTTTGTAGGACCCTGGTATGCAAAAGAACGTTGTCCATATGACTTCGATTTCATAGTGGGAGCAATGAGTACACGATTGTCAGAAGAGGAGCGTAAATATCTTGCTGGTGTGTACACATGGGTGAGGTCGGATAGGTATGTTGGACTGGAGTCCGTCAGTGAAAAGTAGCACAGAGAACAAATTTTGTGTTTGATTCTGGATCGAATGGATAGCCAGAGTAGGGTACAGAGCAGTGGCGAGGTGTGCTCTGATTGTGGTACTCTAAGTATGATCCGAGCAGCTTTGTTTTGAACTTTTTGAAGTTTGTGGAGTAGATATTGAGATGAACCAGAGAGAACTGAGTTACAATAGTCCAATCTGGAAAGTACTAATGAACACACAAGTGTTTTAGTGGCATCAACTGAAAGATATTTGCGAATGGAGCTGATGCGTCTCAGCTCATGATATGCAGCCTTGCATATGTTCATGACATGTTGGTGCATTGTGATAGTACTGTCCAGAGTAACACCTAGGTTTCGTACTGACTGTGTGAATTTAATGTTGGTGTCGCTGATATTTATTGTTTGTCGTAAAGGATATGAATGAGAAAGCCTTTGTGATGTGATCCGAATGGCCTCAGTTTTATCATCATTTATCTGTAGCTTGTTACATGTTATCCATGACTTCACATCCGAAATGCACCTCTCTACACCTTGGATGGTAGCATCAATTTCAGTTGGGTACCTAGATCTGTATATCTGGGTGTCGTCAGCTTACAATTGGTGAGACACTGGATGATGATCTATGAACTTGAGAGCGGCTGAGTGTATATAATGAAGAGAACAGGTCCAAGAACAGACCCCTGCGGGACACCATAATATAGACTAACTTGGCTGGATTGTATTCCATTTGCAGATACAATTTGTGTCCTGTTGACCAAGTAGGACCCGAACCACAGTAAGGCTGATCCATGAATGCCAAATACATGCTGGAGACGGTGAAGTAATATATCTTGGTCTGCTGTGTCAAATGATGCAGACAAATCAAAGAGGGTAAGGACTATAATCTTTCCGCAATCCAAAGCAGAGGGAATGTCATCAACTACTTTTAGAGGAGTAGTTTCATTACTGTGGCAAGGACGATATGCAGATTGTACATTGCTAAATAGAATGTGGAATTCAGATGAGATACAAGCTGGGATAGAAAAACCTTTTCTAAGATTTGTTATACGAATGGGAGATTACAAACTGGGCGGCAGTTCTTTAAATCGTTATGGTCTAGTGTTGGTTTCTTCAGCAGCGGCTTTTCATTGGCAGTTTTGAAAACTGACGGGAATTCCCCGGATGAGAGAGAGGTATTAACAACATCAGTTAGTGAAGGCAATACTAGATCTAATCACTCAAGCAGCAGTGATGTTGGAATTTAATCAAGTTCGCATGACTTTGGTGCACTCTTCATCACGATTGTACGTACTGATTCCATAGCGACATGTTCAAATGCCGCTTATGGTTGCAGCTGAAATTCTGTATCCCAACTGTATGGTGACGACGAGTCAATTTAAATTGTGTTGTCAAGTTTGTCTCTAATGGTTTGTACTTCGTCACGGAAGAAATGTGCAAACAGGTCCGGAAGGTCGACTTAAGACTTTTGGACCAGTAGACTTTTGGACCATAAACAGATATGCTTTGTTTGTTTATTTTTTTGGTGAGGGGGTAGAGATTGGGATTTTTTATATCTTTATATTACAGTAGCATATTGGTAACGATAGATTACTGCACTCAGTTCAAGTCAGTTTTATATACCCCGCTCCACATCAAAATCTGCCAAATTGTATCGTGAAGTTCATAGGTTACGAATTCAGTTTAAGTACTCTCTAAATAGAGCTCCATAAGTTCTTTCCCTAACCAATTTAGGATCATTTATCACAAATAATATTTGGATCGCAATTTGTTTTAAATTAGTAATGTTATTTCAGTATGAATTATTTGTTCAGCTATTTTTTTATGTATTTCTGCTGAGCGTAAAATTGACATGTTATTATTGTTTGTTTTGTTTGTGATAATTCATTCACGGGTTGCAGACAAATGAGTTCCATATAAGTTGTCAAACATTGCACTGGGTACTCGTTTCGTTCCAGTTAATAGTAAACATTTATAGAAAATAGTGTGGCGTACATGTGTCAAGGTGTAGCATGGTAGTGACCACGGAGTGTCCTTTTTGAAGGAATATATCGAGATACCGTAAGAAAATATGTCGGTACGGTACGATTTAGGATTTGCGACAATGTTCTAAAGACGGACTTGTTCCTGCTATATGAAAAACACAACATTTTAAGGAACACTAGCTAAACATTTTTCTTACTGTTTTCAACCCACGGGGCATAACAGAACTGGCTCAAATAACCCTGTTGGTGAGATGTATGCCTAATGAGAGATCCAATTCATCGGGCTTCCAGTTCTCCGAGCTACAATTCTATTATTTTTACTAATTTCAGCCCACCAGGCCAGGCAGGGGATGGTTCATTAATCCTATTAGTGACAAGAATCCGTGGTGGCTGTACCTATTAAGCGCCCTTCCAGCTCTGCTAGCTACGATTCTCATATTTATGGACCAACAGATCACCGCTGTCATCGTCAACAGGAAGGAGAATAAATTCAAGGCTGGTTATTCTAACATGAATGTTTTTGCCCCTCCCCACACTTAAATGCACGTATTTTTGTAAAATAAAATATAATAGAACAGTGCAAACGATAAACTTTAATGATAAAAAGAATATAAACATCTGTTTAAAAATAGAATAAAGCTCATCACGCATAAGACTCACAAAAGAAACAATTTTATTAATCGTGGAAACATTAATATTGCATCAGACAGAGGTTCAGCTATAAAAAAGTTTATCAGGAAATGCCAAATATTTATTATTGTAGTACCTTTTATGGAACCAGGTCTAGTACTGTTCATATCTGAGTGGTCGAGTCTTCTTAATAACGTTATTCTAACAATGTATGCATTATTTTACAAATAAATTCTGGATCGGAAAAAAGGCAAAGCAATTACCAGATTTGTTTGAAAATTGAAAAGTCCTTAATATTGATCTGAAAACAAATGAATAAATAAAAATGTATTGCTTCTTTATTGCGCAAGTGTGACTTCCTTTCATATAACACGTCAAAGTATATTGCATGGTATTATAAGTTACTACCGTCCGTCCGGCCTGGCAAGAGGGCATTCAATTTATTTGTTATGTGCGATAATTTAAGTTTCTTCAATGTTTTCCAAAGTATATCGTTCCACGTGTTTCTCTTGCTCCAGGAGAAACCCCTATTGATTTTGATTTTCAGGTCAATAGCTCCAAGGTCAATGTCACTGTTACTAAAAATGGAGTTTGCCATTGCAATTTATTTCCGATGAAAACGTGAGTTATTATCAGCAGGTTTCAAAGCAATGGTTCATATTTGCTCTACTTGTCCCGGGAGAATCCAACATATGCAAGGACAGTAAATCGAAAGTCAATATCATTGTTGAGAAAAATAGATGTATCCGTTTCATTTTATTTTTGGACAGTAAAAAACGCACCACATACTAATTTCGTTCGAAAAGGTATTCTCTTCTGCCAATAAAGACCGCTGTAGGTGTGCTTTCCAGGTAAATGTTTCTGTTTTCTTTGGCAGTTACATTTAATTGTGAACCAACACTAAAGTTCTCGTCCACTGAGTTCAACTAAACTTGGTACATGCATTGTTTGTTTGTAATCCTTTTACCTAAAGAAGCAGCAATATCAACTTGAAGTCGGTAGCTTGAAGTTGAAAATCAATATAAAATAGATTTAATCCTTGTATTCATTTTTGCACACAAACCGGAATTACTTTAATCGCTAGCAAAGATATTTAATGTAAGTGTTCCCCTTTACAGAGAAAAGAACTCGGAAACAGTTCAGTAATTGAACTTTGTTAGGGTGAGAAAATTTCCCAAATGAATGATTTTGACCTGAAACCATGCCTGTATGTGTCTTTAAATGTTTTAATATTCCCAGAACACACTTCCTGGTGATATTCTATTCTAACATTTTTTGTTTCTTTCTATTTCCAGAAAGGAGCTGGCTATCACCTAGATATGCTGATTATCGCAATTCTGGTGGCCGTAACATCACTGCTTGGACTTCCTTGGTATGTTGCAGCAACAGTTACCGCTCTTGCTCACGTGATGAGTTTAAAAAAGGAATCTGAATCCACTGCACCTGGCGAGAAACCGGTTTTCCTGGGAGTTAGGTAACTAGTAGAATTACAAACAAACAAGCAATACAACACTTAGAGCTCATCGTTTTGGAAAATGTCATGTGAAAACAAATTTATTTAGGCACCATCCTCTTTATCGGAAGAAACATATTTCAATGTGGGCAACAGACAAAGACCCGAACGTTTTTTTACACTGTTTTTAATTGCTGCAATTATATTAAATGCAGTTTGATGGCTACTTTGCTTCTAGTCGTTGTAATACTGAATGTCAATTAACTTTAGGCACTTGCGTCTCCAGAATACTAAAGTCACCTAGATGGCAGTTCTTTAGCATTTTATTCTGCAACAAAATTATTAAGGGAATATAAAAAGACTATATTTCTAGGCGATACACAACATTCTTATATGTTTTTGTTCTCCTTCTCGGGAGTGTTATGAGTATTCAAGTATCTTGTATTCCTTTTCCTAGTTCATCGAGACATTGCATTATAGGAAAGATGACGTTCTGAAAAATACTAGTATCTCCAAAGTAGTTTAATCAATTCTATATGTCTTCTTGTCGGTTTTGTCCGTTTATTTAAGAACCAGTGCTGTATGTCTTTTTGTCGGTTTTGTCCGATTATTTAAGAATCAATGCTATATGCTTTCACGGTTTTATCCGATTATTTAAGAATCAATGATATATGTCTTTTTGTCGGTTTTGTCCGATTATTTATGAATCAATGCTATTTGTGTTGTGTCCGATTATTTAAGAATCAATGCGATATGTTTCCACGGTTTTGTCCGATTATATAAGAATCAATGCTATATGTGTTTTTGTCGGTTGTGTCCGATTATTTAAGAATCAATATTATGTTTTCACGGTTGTGTCCCATTATTTCGAATTTCAAGATGGTCACTATTAATATACCTGAATAAGGGTCCAATCAAAATAATCTCTAAAAGGTGATTTGGAAGGGTTCCTTTCTGGAACGTTTGATAATTGCTTTACGGTAGTCCGGGTGCTCTTCTCCGCCAAGCAATAGACAGGTTCAAACAATCAACAAATAATGCAGATTTCACAACAGCCCGCATTATCTTATATTTTCCAAGCTACGAAGACAATTTTATGTTTGGTTTGTATAACTCCTTTTGTTATGGTATTTGATGGATATACACTGATCTGAAGAAAGACTTAGTATGATCCTTGCGAATTCCATTTACCGGATTCATAACGACAATGCGCTAAGGCAGAGATAATCCTAAAGCTTTAATATGCTCTGCCACATCTAGGCAATCACTGTAAAGGAAAACAGACACAGAAAAGATACACAGAAAACCAAAAGCCATCACAAGTATTTGTTTTCCTAAAGCAAGTAAAATAATCGTGTCTACCCAGAAAGTAAATGTTACATTCGAAAATACATTTTTATTTCCAGAGAACAAAGAATTACTGCTCTGATGGTAGGAATATTCAGTGGCCTGGCGGTTTTAATTACGTCTATACTAAAGGTGAGGTTGAACACTAGCAAACGTTTTATGAAATTGTGTGTCCCTCGACCATCGTAACAACACAGACACACACAGACACACACACACACACACACACACACACAAAGGGAAAGAGATATATTGACTTTATATTTGCTTTCTTGCGGAAGATTTTGTGGAAGGAAGATACTTAAAATACGCAAAAGAAAAGTGTCCTTATATATATATATATATATATATATATATATATATATATATATATATATATATATATATATATATATATATATATATATATATATATATATAACGACTGTATGGTCTTGAACTAAGAAATAGAAAGGAGCTAAAACCAACAAGTTTTCTGAAAATCAACAAATAACTTATTTCCCTATAATATGAATGGAAAATTTGAAAAGAACTTAAAGTAATGCAAATTAAATCCCAAAATAGTCCGTAAGTTCTTTCACCATTCTTAATAAATACATTTCTAATTAAATTTGAGTGCTAATCGAAATTAGATCCAGCGCAGAAGAGGTTTATGCGCCTGTAATGACGCGTGACTTGATGATGTCACAACTGTATTTTGATGAACCAAAATAATATAATCGAAGATATATAATTCCAAACTAATGTTTCTGTCCAAGAATCTTTCTTAAGAGTGCATTGTATTTCCAGTGAAAAATAATTGGAACAGTATCTCTACCTAAATAATTGGAATAATAACTCTACCCAAATAATTTGAATAGTGACTGTACCCAATAGCAACTCTACCAAAATAATTGGAAGAGTAACTCTACCCAAATAATTGGAATAGTAACTCTACCCAAATAATTGGAATAGTAACTCTACCCAAATAATTATAATTGTAACTCTACCCAAATAATTGGAATAGTAACCATACCCAAATAATTGGAATAGCAACTCTACCCAAATAATTATAATAGTAACTCTACCCAAATAATTGGAATAGTAACTCTACCCAAATAATTGGAATAGCAACTCTACCCAAATAATTATAATAGTAACTCTACCCAAATAATTGGAATAGTAACCATACCCAAATAATTGGAATAGTAACTCTACCCAATAGTAACACTACCCAAAAAATTATCATAGTAACTATACCCAATAGTTACTCTACCCAATAGTAATTCAACCCAATAGTGATTCTACCCAAATAATTATAATAGTAACTCTACCCAAATAATTGGAATAGTAACTCTACCAAATAATTGGAAAAGTAACTCAACCCAAATAATTGGAATAGTAACTCTACCCAATATTAACCATACCCAATAGTAACTCTACTCAAATAATTGGAATTGTAACTCTACACAATGGTAACTCTACCAAATAACCCAATGGTAACTCTACCCAATAGTAACTCTGCCCAAATAATTGGAATAGTAACTCTACCAAAAAAAATTGGAACAGTAACTCTACCCAACTAAGTACTAATTGGAATGGTAACTCTACCCAATAGCAACTCTACCCAAATCAGATTCTGAGAATCTTAAGCACGAATGAATACATTTTTCACAGTAAACAAGATTCAATAAAAGAAAAACGTAAGACGCAAAAGAAAAGCAGGGATATAGGACAGAATTTCGTTTCTAGAAAGATCTGTTACTACAGTAATACTATAGAATTTGTTATACACCAGGTAGGCTAGGTATTTACATAAGGAAATAACAATGACCATAACCCAGACCCTAATAACTATGTTTACGTCTATTGCTAATAATCCTAATATCTAACATCACTCCTATACAAATTTTAGCCATGTTGTTGTTGTTGTAGGGTTTAACGCCATTTTTCAGCACACGATAGGCTATACATGGCGGCCAGTATTAATGGTGGCGGAAGAACCCGGGAAAACCCCGGAAAGAACCACTGACCCACGAGAAGCTACTGGCAAGCTTTTCACATATCCACATTAGCTTCATAGATATGTAGATACCTTGTTACGGTAGTGGGGACAGGGTGGTTAAGGCAAGGGACACTACAAGGCCTGATTATTTGTATGACCCTGAGTGAACGCAGTATGAATTTAACCATTGTAGTCAAGAGATGAATGACTTATTATAGTGGAAACATGATAACATGAGAACATTGGAATCATCACGGTCATGCCTGGATATTGAAATGTTTTTAAATGAGAACAAGACGTTATTAGATTCAGGAGTACTGGTCAATATTAAATACATATATTTATGTCGTTCCTTTTATCTCTGAGGGCGTATAGTCTTGGTGGTTTTGTTGTTGTTATCCATTATGTCGAAGTTTGATTTTTACATTGTTAACCCTCTATGATGGACTAACATGTCCATGAAGGTCTCTATGATGGACTAATCATGTCCATGAAGGTCTCTATGATGGACCACTCATGTCCATCAAGGTCTCTATGATGGACTAATCATGTCCATGAAGGTTTCTGTGATGGACTTATCATGTCCATGAAGGTTTCTATGATGTATTCATGTCCATTAAGGTCTCTATCATGGACTAATCATTTCCATTAAGGTCTTTATGATGGACTAATCGTGTCCATCAAGGTCTCTATGATGGACTAATCGCGTACATCAAGGTCTCTACGATGGACTAATCGTGTCCATGAAGGTCTCTATGATGGACTAATCATGTCCATGAAGGTCTCTCTGATGGAGTAATCATTTCCATGAAGGTTTCTATGATGGACTTATCATGTCCATGAAGGTTTCTGTGATGGACTAATCATGTCCATGAAGGTTTCAATGACGGACTATTCATGTCCATGAAGGTCTCTATGATGGTCTAATCATTTATATGAAGGTCTCTATGATGGACTAATCATGTCCACGAAGGTCCCTGTGATGGACTAATCATGTCCATGAAGGTCTCCATGATGGACAAATCATGTCCATGAAGGTCTCTATGATGGACTAATCATTTCCATGAAGGTCTCTATGATGGACTAATCATTTCCATGAAGGTCTCTATGATGGTCTAATCATGTCCATCAAGGTCTCTATGATGGATTAATCATGTCCATGAAGGTTTATGTGATGGACTAATCATGTCCATCAAGGTCTCTATGATGGACTAATCATGTCCATCAAGGTTTCTGTGATGGACTAATCATGTCCATGAAGGTCTTTATGATGGACTAATCATCTCCATGAAGGTATGCAGGTATATGTTCTCTGTCAACAGGTTTCACTGTAACTAGTATCACTTCCCTTGACACTTAAACCAACAGCAAAATATATCCTCATTTGACATCACAAATGGTTTCCATTATATCTTACTCAAAATTGAACACCCACTCCTTTGCCCAAAATATCAACTATTAACCTTGGAAAGCTGCTTATAGTTACGAGAATTGACACTAGGTCAAATCGGTCCAGTGTCACTATACATATCATGGACAAATAATGCATTGCCCTTCTGAACGCATGTATTTTCCTTCTAGTCACATAATTTATTTCATTTCCAGACACAAAATGCATTTCCTTTCTAGACATATAATGTATTTGTCTACTAAACACAACTTATTACCCTACTTCACACACCATGTTGTCATTGAACCTTGAAAAGCATTGGCTTTATTTATCGTGTTCAAATAAGATTGTCTTGCATAGATTTTTCATTTCAGCTGTTAATTACCGTTAACTGTCAGTGTGGGGAGGAAGGAAATTTGTATCTAATCTTTTAAGAAAACCAAATTACTTCTAGTTTTTTGGTTTTTGATCAGCTTTTATACATAAATATGCTAAAATCTCTACGTTATACTAGATGTACTAATATAATATGCTAAATTTGAAAACTGATAGAGGTTATTTGTGGATGAATATTCCAACTCAGCTTAAAATATCAGTCATAGTTTTCTTTTCAAAGTGACTGAGGCGCTACCTAATCACAGCTCCAATCCCAAATTCCACCCCACCCACCCACACACGGAAGAGATTTACTATATTGAGCACACTAAGTATGGAATACAATGATAATGCAAAAGGTTTAAATACACCAGGCTCGACACAAATTTAACTGGGAATTCGGTCAAAATGCAACACTTTCAAATACATACCGACTTCAACACAAATTTCAATAGGAGTCAAGTTACTAATGATAAGTATACTGCATAATATATATGTTAATTCATATTTCTCATGCATTGCAGTATATTCCAATGCCAGTACTTTATGGCGTCTTCCTTTACATGGGTGTTGCTGCTCTGGGTGGTATGCAGGTAAGTGTCATAACAAGGTACACTGTTTTGTATCATTACTGCACTGAACAGTACTCAGGTATGTGTAATATCAAGGTACATAAATGTATTATTACTGAGCTGAATGATATTTAGGGATGTGTAATACCAAGGTGTAGAATATATGTTATCAGTTTAGGCGTGATTTAGCTGGCTTTTTTGAAAATAGAGATAAATGCTCCGCTTGCTCATTGCATAAATATTTCTTTAAAAATATGTGGTTTTCTTTAGAAAAACATCCTTCAAGACAGATGCTGGACAACTTCCTCTGTGGAAAATCTTCTGGAGGATTGGATAAATAAGTATTATTGTATATTTAAAATCGTGTAAGATATACAGCGAGAACAACCTGAGACCCACTCTTTTATGGAAGCTCTTGTAAATCGCTCTAAACGCTACCATTCCAAAACTCCAAATACGAGGTTTCTGTTTTAAATTTTCATACTCAAAACATGTATTCTTTTCTTTTATAAATGTATATTGTATCGTTTACAACTATTTGCTTTGAAAAGTAAATACCTCACAAAAGCTGACGCAACTATTGCCTGCCCCTGACGGGTAAAATGAAGCGAAGTATCCCGAGAACAAAGAATTCGCTTGCATAAAGCTTATAGTGAAAGCATTTGCAATAGCAGATAGTTTATGTGTTTCTGTTCATAAGTTATGAAGTGGACATTGATCCTGTTGAAATTTAAGAAATTAAAACCAATAAGTCTACACCTAAGGTCAGCATGATCGTCGATAAATTAAGAGATGAAAACAGGAAACAATTAATAGCAATTATTGGAACGACTTAAGAAAATAATGTATAGTCAATGGCAGGAGTCCGATCACGTGTTCTTTCTAAATGATATAAGCACAATTAAGAAAATAATACAACAGATCCCTATTTTGGGTCAAAATTTATAGAAAATAACTCTTGAAGAAAACATGCAGATCTTTGAAACTATGTATCCCCCCCCCCCGTTCCCTTTAAGTGTAACACCCGATCTCCTCATGTACTATTTATCCATGTTCTGCTTCGTATTTGCTGCTTGTATTTCTCCAGCATAAATCAATAAAGCAACGTTTAAACAGAAATATATGCTTGCAGACAATATTTTTGTATCCGATTGATGGGCGCGATTTATTTTCAACTACTCTTCCATCTGTCTGTGTGTCTGTCTGTCTGTCTGTCTCTCTATTTTTTCTCGATAACCTAAATCGTATTTTGAATGTTTTGAAGTATATGCGATGACTGATGGCTTGTAACATACTTGAAATTTAGGAAACGGCAAACATTGTGCTTAAAATCCCTTCTACTTGAAATAATAATAATAATAATAATAATAATGAGGACTTTTTATAGCGCCTTATCTTTAGGAGCTCTGAGCGCTTTATAACATTAGACAACACCTAGAACATAAAAGAAAATATGTAATGAAACGATTAGAAAAAAAAAAAACAGTTCCATCAGTTCAGGTTTACACTGTGAGCTGGCCATCTTGTACTAAAACTTCATGATATCGGAAAAACCTTAATCGGTAATTTTGGACAATGAGACTAATTTTCAAGGATTCAGTTGGATTTTTCTGGAGAAATGGGTTTTAGTCTACGCAAAATGTTCCACAACAAGCACAAAGTTTGCATTTTGAAGATGTTCCTCCACCATGTTTCTCACCTAAACGGCGACCCGTTTTTAAGTCAGCCGCCGTCATTTTGAATATCCGTTAAGAGATAATTGATAGGCACATGCCACCCTCGCTGGCGAATTCAATTCAACCAATCAATTATCTCACAAGCCATGGGCTAAATGTCATAACCAAAAACAAGAATGATTGCTGCCTGTCTTGGATCTAGCTGAACCAAGTTGGCATCTCGTTGATCTCTCTGTCTCGCTCTCTCTCTTACACACACATACATAAACACACAAACACACCAACACACAGACACATATTCATCGCACGTATGACCTTAATGATATTAATATGACAAAGAAAGCAAGGAAAATGTTATGAAGATCGTGTGTAGCCATGGTTACTCTTATTTAGAAAGTTCAGAAATTAATATTTTAATTCTAGAGAATAGTGAGTGTAATACAAAGGTACACTGTGCTGATCTCACTACTTCTTTTTATGTGCAGTTAATTCAAAGAATATTGCTGGTCTTTATGCCACTAAAATATCAACCGGATCACGTCTACCTTCGCCACGTTCCGTTGTGGCGTGTACACCTCTACACAGCAATCCAAGTAGTATGCATCGTCTTCCTTTGGGTAGTGAAAAGTGTGAAGGTCGTATCCATAGCATTTCCAATTTTGGTAAGTTACGTCAATCTATCTATTTATTTTTCTATCTGACAAGATAATAATAATGATAATAATAATAATAATAATGATAATAATAATAATAATGATAATAATAATAATAATAATAAAAACATAAATAAATAAATAAATAAATATAAAGTAAATGTAAATAAATATTACAAAAATATAGTCAGTATTCTAGTTATCTTCATCGCAGCATTAATTCTGCCTCATATTCGCCAATCTTAAGACAAAACGAAGATTTTTTCCCATTATGATAGAATTGATTACAGCAAGAATAAAACTGCTAGATTTAAATTTCCTTTTACTGCATCCTAGTAACATTTTGTTTTTCGTGGACACAATGATGATTGTGGAACTTACGCAGATGTTTCCTAGGCGCTAACAGGCTACCAGAATGGCTGTATTTATCCCATCTTATACACTTCGACCCCACTGGTATCTGCCTTTCCCTTCCTCTGTCCCTTAAATCCCTCCCACAATTAATTAAGGCCACTATAACGAGCTCATTGAAATGACTCCCCACCTCTATAGAGATGCTGGTCTGGAGTCCTCAAGGGTTTTGCTTGAACACAGCAATTAAACTAACATCAAGACTAAGTGGGCTTGGGGGTGGGGGCTGAGGAGCAAGAATCATTTAAATGATTTACTTGCTGCAATTGCAAATATATTTTCTCCCACCACACTCTGGTGTACTGTTTTTTATCTCCAAGTAAAAGATGAAGATATTTCATATAATGGGTCATCAATTCATTGTTTTTCGCCACTGTTGGCATTCCTTAACGTTCTGTTAAAATAAGTGCATTTCATTGGTAAACACAACTCCACGCGACACAATAATGAAAACAACATATCTGAGAGCATTATCATTATATGTGACATGTATTTTCCTCATGCACATAAAAAATACTTAGCTTTATTTAATACCTTTTTATACAGATTGTTTGTATTCCCGAATATTCCAGGTCGGTGTTTTCTGCTTATTTAATTGTTCGTTCACTTGCTGTTTTGATGTTGCAGAACATTCCTTTGTTATAGCCGATTTTACCGTCATTATTTCTATTTGTTCATCCTCTGACAGGTTTTGGCAACAGTATTCGTAAGAAAAGTTCTTGATAAGGTCTTCACGCAAAGAGAACTAAAATGGTTGGATGGAATTTTGCCGCCCTTCCGCACAACTTCAAAGAAAGAAAAGGACAATGATAAGGTAGTAAATCATGTTTTGTGATCAAGATTTATGACAATTTAAAAAACAAACATACATTAGATATAATGTCCAAACAATTATTGATATAAAAAAAAACATATCCGTATTTAATGTCATGCTGTATGAATAAATAGTTTTGGTTTGTTTATATTAGTAACTAGATGCTAACAGTAGGAGTAATTTTAGATAATTTGTTGAAAAGCATACTATTTTCTACACATGGATGCCTTTTACATGTTTTCATGAAAAGAATCATCCTTTTATAAACAAGTCACTTCCAATAAAGCGATGTCAAATAGATTAGATATCTGACGTAAAATGTATTGCTGTATCAGATTGGGCGCCATTATATACATATAAAAGTTTAATGTGGATAAATAAAAGTTACCATTATTTTTTCTCCAATCAAATGACTTATCCTGTTTTTGTCTTAATTAGATTCCACGGCTGTATTTGGAAGTTGGTGGCGAGATGTATCCGGCAGAATGCAATAAATTTTAAACAGTAGGTCGAAAATTGTAACTCAAATGAAGATGAATTATTTTGTTAAGGTCCCCTGGGACCCATTCATAACATGAATTGTATGCTTGGCTTTCATCTACTGTTACCCGTTTCTTTTCCTGTTCCTTGTCTTTCTAATGAAGCATTGGATGCCATGTCTCGCGATACCCTATGCATTTCCATTTATATTCTTGTTTTTTATTTCAACTTTAGACTTTCCAGTCCCTTTGTTTAGCTGACAAATCTTCTCTGATAAAAACTCTTTATGTATTACGACCCTCTAACTATTATTAGGTATATTATAAAACATAGAATTTATTTATTTAAGAAGAATAATTACTAGTTACAGAACAAACTACTGGCGGGTCCCTAAACATCTTTTCTTATGTTAAAAGTCATTATATTGGAGTCCTAAATTAAATGATTGCTAGAATTTCACTGGTCCTTAGAAGGAGTTTATAATTGTTTTTAATAGCAAGATTTTCCACAGCTAGCTTATATATATATATATATATATATATATATATATATATATATATATATATATATATATATATATATATATATATATGTATATATATATATGAAACTATGGCCCCGTATTTATTTATTTCTCTGCCACGTTTTCACGTTTCAATTACAATGTGATTCACGCAAAACAAATTCAAGACTTTCAGAATTTATATAAAATGATATTTACTTTTAAAATATGGAAGAAATATTTTCTCTTGAGAAGATATATGCATTTCGTTTTATTCGTGTATCTGAAAAAATGATCACGGTTGTCCAAGTCGACAGATATAAAAATACAAAAACGTGAGGTATGGACAATCTAAACTCTTGCTTATTGATCATGGCATCTTTCTTTCATTGGGAAAATATGAAGTGTGAACATTAGTAGAATCATTATATATTGTTTTTAAGCATTGCTTCCGCAGAATATAGTACCCCACACAAAAACAGAATCATAATATTTTAATGTTAAACTTTGTTCTTTTCTAAGAGTGATGGAGACAGTGGGACGGGAATTCATCTACCTACTTCGCTTTCATTAATATTGGCACCTTTGGAACACAATACAGTCAGACGAA
This sequence comes from Sinohyriopsis cumingii, assembly GCA_028554795.2. Lineage (NCBI taxonomy): Eukaryota > Metazoa > Mollusca > Bivalvia > Unionida > Unionidae > Sinohyriopsis > Sinohyriopsis cumingii. Next base: position 3,890,833 of record CM068833.1, on the reverse strand, counting down.
ATCTAGCCCTCGGACATCGATATAGTTGTCCATTCATCTGCCGGGACGAATTGGACGCCATATTAAACGGTAGTAAGCTTATCTGTCATCATGGAAAGACTTCAAGGGATCCTAGAATTAACAGAAAGATGTCAGCGCCAGTTCCCTCAACATTTAATATAGAGAACGAACAGAATGAGATAAATATGTTGAAAGACATATGCAATAAAATTAAATTATGGGAAAGGCCATTAACAAGAGATGTATAGCAGATGTTGTACTAATTTTTGTTCATGTTACTGAAATCTGAAGGTACACTTCCCAATGTAGAAATGACTTGTAAACCACGTTACAATATTTTGATTATCTATCATACGCACCTTTGATATGTATACTCTAATAATACGTATGTGTATAACATACGAACGACGTTCTTTTGTTTATCTAGGCCCAGCTACATGGAACGAATTGCCCATAGATCTTAGACACAAGAACACTGCATCTTCATTCAAGAGTGCTCTTAAAGTTCACCTATTTTAACTACAAGAACATATTTGAAGACTAGAAAATGTTTACTTCTTTAATTATTGTCAGAATGCGTTTGTTTTGTAATTAGTAGTAGTATTAGTAATACATGACGTCACAAAGCAACAGCAAAGCATCATGCGCCTGTCATCTGAATGACATTCGCATCGTTCCACTTAGAGTTTTAAATGAATTGAAACCAACAGATGCATTTTCTTGTGTGATTAAAAGGCTTTTACACGTTCTGATAAATTCTCTTCATAATTTTGTTTATCAAATCTCGCAAAGGTTCAATAGTTTACATCAACTTTGTTCGTAGAATATTAGTCGAGCATCCATGTACAATATTATATATTACTACTGAAGAGATAGTAGAAAAACGAAAATGAAAACAGGAAATTTCCACAGCATTTGGTCTGTACTGCAAATCATAGATTGTTTAGTCTTTTTTAGTGAAGGCAACAAGCAGAATTCAAAATTTATTATGTCATGTATTCATTCAATAAAATACCTTATGCGCTATCTGAGCAGGATCCCACATTTGGGGGGGGGGACAGAGAGAATTCATTTTGTAAAATAGTTGTCGACACCTATTTCAGTGTTTGTTATTCCTCTGTACTTTCATTTGTATGTTTCAAGTTTGGTTTACAAAATCCAAAACTGTTTATCATTAAGAACTCTTTAATGTGCACGTGTGTTACTTTACAGTTACAAAATATATTAATACATTTATTTTTCAGTTCAGCTCCTGAACTAATTTAAACTTATAAAGTGTATGCAATGCAATTTTCAAAGAATAAGTATTGTTGTATCGTGAATTACCAAATTCTGAAAATGCAACAAATGAAGGACTTTACTCCTGAGTAACTGCTATCATTATTAATAAATATCTTGTACTAATATTTATCAAGATAAATGCACATTCTAATTTGAATACTGGTTTTGGTTGTTGTGTGTGTATGTGTGTGCGTGTGTATTTCGTTCTTCATGCCACATGAAGGGAGTGATTTCACCCTAAGTTGTTTCCTGTGACAAAACTTATTTTGTGCCCAAAGGTGAAATAAATGGATACTTAGAATGAAAGTCCAAACTTTTATTTGTTTAACCATACATGTGCTGTCGTAACAAAGTATCTTACCTGTACTGGCGTAGCAAAATAACATACCTGTGCTGTCGTAACAAAATACCACACGTGTGCTATCCTAAGAAAATATCATATCTGTGCTGTCCTAAGAAAATATCATACCGGTGCAGTCCTGACAAAATAAACAATTACAAAAAGAAGAAAGGAATTCAGTGCAAAGACCACCCATAGTTGCTAGCTAGTAAATTTTAAATCAGTGTTAAGCATTTAAATCAGATTGTATTAAAGGTGGTGTATAAATGGCTTTTTTCTTTTGCTACTACCAGAGTTGTAATGTGTCACCGTCTGATCAGTTCATTTGACTTTTTCAACTTGTATGGTTAGCACATAAAAGCGACCCAAATATTCATTAGTTGTTCGAACATCTTTTATTTGATACATTTGTAGAGAATCGTAACATCACTACAGTTTAACTTTATCATTACGCAATTTTCAAAGTATTTATCCTTATAACGTTTTTTCCGATTTGTCTTTTTTGGCTTTTAACTTTTAAACAGAATGTTTACTCGGTACTCTATAATCAGAATCGTGCTGACATGACTTTAAACCTTTTACACGTGGTATCATGGTGCCAATGGCTTTTCCGTAAACATTGATATTTCATGACATAAAGATGCCTTCTATTCTACTTCAGCATGCTTTTCACAGTCATAGGAAGTAGTCTTAAATTGACAATTTGACGAGGACAGCAGTATGTACTTCACAACACTTGAGAAAGATAACTCTTCCAGAACTAGACGGGCAGGTTGAATCATTCCATCACAAGAGATACATATTTACTCATGTGAATAATCTGTGTTACCGTCATTAGAAACACAATCAAACACAATGTTATGACGTACAAAGCTATGTCCTATATCTGTATTTAGAAATGTCATTGATCGGTTATAGGTGATGTTGTCATAATTGTGCTTTATTAGCTAAATATTTGTTTGAATAAAATTAATTGTTTTAAATATTATTTGTGTTTTATTCATATCAGCACTTATTGAACTTCACTTGGGTGATAAGGGATAAATGATGTCATATTATATAAGAACTTAATCTGAATAAAATCAGATCGCCGCTGTCCTACGTGAAGATCTGACGACGACCGCTTTGGGTCATGTTCTGTTGACCTGTGAATTAGCCCATGAAAATGTATCTTTCATTAATCTGACAGTGAATTAAATGGTTTAGTACAAATTCATCCACACTGCTCTGACTCCAAACGCGAAGATGTAAGAATTCATCTGATTGGCTTAAATATTAGTGATTATGGCAATAACATAGGTTACCAGACCACGACCCCTAAGCGGTCGCTGTCAGATCTTCATGAATAACAGTGGAGATCTGATTTAAATCCAGATCAAATGTACATGCAAAGAATGAGATTTCATCAAAAATAAGGAATTTCAATCTGTTTATTATGCACAGGACTTCACACCAGGGACATATGAACATGACCCAGTCTAAAGTGTAAGCTTTCTACCCTTTTCACTGATCGCAGACAGAGGATGTCATTACCTCCAGTTCTTTCACACATGGCAACCTATCCCAGCTTATATGTAACACGAATGGGAAAAGTTTATCCCTGGGATAGTGAACAAACACGTCAGTCACTAAATATGGTACATGAAAGCTTTTAAGCAGTTTGTTTAGATTTTCGATGAAAGTTTTAAGAATAAAATACAGAAAAATGCCCTAGAAAAAAACAGATAAAGCAAGTCTAATGGAGTTAAAACAGGTAAAATAGTGTGTTACTAAAAGGGATGTGCTTCTTGTAAATTATGGAACCAAAAGAGACATCTGCAAAGAAGAGCAAATTGATACGTACTTTACATGACCCGAACCTGCAGTTGAAACATTGTACATTCCCATCTGAAATAAAAGGCTAATTTAAATTATTTAGATCAATTTAACTCATATTTGTCCTTTCTATGAGATTAAACATAATTTATGTTAGGTGACAAACAATCTATATCAACCTATATCAATCTTTTATACGTTGTAATAATAATATGTTACATCATTTGTAATTAACTTTGCATCAGAACTAAATGCTAATATTTTATACTATATATTCTCATTATATGCATAAGCAAATAAGTGATTTGGGAGCGTTCATTTCTTTAAATATCGAGCATGGTTTAAGGGAGATAACCCAAAGAAATACATTAGGTATGGTAGTTTTCCTCTACTATAGCATCTATGTCAGGGGTCTCAAACACGCGGCCCGAGGTTGCAACCGGCCCGCCAAACCGTATCATGTGGCCCACAAATGTATTGGCGTCACAAGGTGTTATCACAGATAACAAAGGTGGTGAGGCCCTTGGACCACTGAAAATGCCCTCATGTGGCCCTCAGTGGTTTGAGATTGAGACCTCTGATCTTTGTAATATAAGCGAGTTTGTGGAAACACGTGTTAACTTGCAGGCAGTTAAATTATCCACACTAAATTATTCATACAGTGAGACCCGAATATTCAGGATTTTATATGCAACAGAGTGCTTGAGTGGGATTTAATTTTGTTCTCAGAGATGCGGAGGATCCACACGAGATAGTTCATGATCACCAGAAATCTGGTATGTAGCATGTAGGCTTCCGGGAACATGCGAAAATGACCCCATGATGTTCTGGATTCCTGCGATGGGACCAAAATTTTGTTGAATAGTGTTGGCTTGTATGGAAGGAATGGGTAATATGGGACTAATGGTATTAGCTTTGTAAACATTTGTCCATATATGATGAAATTCCTAAAGAAAAAGGTGGCCAGGGTTCGAATCTCTGAAGAGTACGAATTAAAAATTATCTAGCCTGTATGACAGTATTATATATATATATATATATATATATATATATATATATATATATATATATATATATATATATATATATATATATATATATATATATATATAAAGTCTGATAAAAATCATGCTCATAATTGTGCCCATCCAGGGTCTTAATGATTTAAGTCCGTTGACCAACTTTTTTCCAAAATTGACCAGACATTGTTTCTTAAGTGGTGACAATATCAGCCAATCACACACAAGGTCACCTCACTAATCTGCACATTTGCTTCTAGAATTTGCTACCAAAGTTTCAGGTACTACTTTCAAATGAATACTTTTAAAGGTTGAAAATTGTTATGAGGCCCAATCATTTACCTAAATATGAGTAGCCTCACTTGGCATAATAACATTGACCTGGAAGGTATGGCGTTCTCTGTTTGTTACTAATTTTAATATGTAATAGAACGGTGAGATGTTTTTGCAGTTCGTAAGGCAATGATTGTTTGTACATAAAGTGAATTGATGAAAGCAGTGGGATTCATCTGTAGTCAGGTTAAATATCTTTAACTATCTAATTAATAATCACATTAGACAGGAAGAGATTTTACCTCCGCTGAAAACGGCAGGCCCTGAAATTACTACTGGGTTTTTGTCTTTGGACAATGTATAATGAAATCAAAGTAAAATATATAAGAAACTGGAATATGTATTTAATGCAGATATTTTTTTTAAACAATGTTGTTTCATTTAAAGTATAAACGTAAACCTCCAGATTTAAGACTTTATTATGCAATTAGGTGACCAAAAAGAAATTAAGGCAAAATGTTATCAATATACCTGTATAACTCGTTCAAATAAATGAAATATGCCATCCTAAGCATGGATGTATTGTAACTAGTTTCTTGTCTTTTGTATGATCATATACTCATTCGCTATTATCCAAATGATCATCGTTTTGATAGATAAAGCCATTTGCCAAATCGAGGCTTTCTACGCTATTGCTGCCTATGTACGTATTCCTGTTTAATTATATTATTCAATATGTTACACTTATATGAGCCGTCTCATGTATCTCAAGGTCTTCCTGAATTTAATTTTGCAAACGAGTGTTTCGAAAACCAGACCAGCAAAATAATTCTTTCATTGTTATACCACCAGATGTGTAAAGCTTCTCTTAACAGGAAACGATTTTTGCCGAGTTTCCTTTTAATTAAAATTTTATACAACGAATGATATAACTAAGATAAAGCGTACATACAAAACATATATTTTATTTATACCACATGCAAATACACATACTTGCATTTCGAACGAAGCTAAGATTGAGTGCCAGCAATTGTGTATTGACAGAACCAATGGAATGAATGAACTTTGCCTCTGCGTAACCGTTTCCGTTGTGTCGAGTAATCGCAATCTCTTTTGCAAAAGATGAATTGTTTTTTTATTTGCTCAACTCATATTTTCATTTATATTGGTTACATAATGTACAATACTTATGATTTAAACGTAAAAGATGGTTTAAATGAAGAACGTAGAGTACTACAAGCACTATATAGATAAGTACTCGACCAGTGAACGCGCTGCATGCTGAAACGAGTGGGAAATAGCAAGTAAGCCAAATGAGGATTCAGCGCGAGTTATTTCAAACATTTAAATGTATTACAGTTGATCTAAGTCATTATTATGATTTAATTAACATTACTATCGAATATACATATGATTCGTTACTCCATTCTATCTTTCCCTTTTCCGATACAAGTGAGAAGTGAATAGGGGTGGTTTAGGGACTAGGGCAAGTACTATGAAAAAAGTGAATATTGAATATAGGGACTACGTAAATTAACATTAGGCAAATAACATTAGTTTTCCATAGTCCCTGAAACTTTTTTCCTATAAGGCATAGGCATTATCAAGGGGAATTTAACATGGGAAAAGAACATTAGTTTTTCCCATTGTCCCTATAACTGGACAAACAGGACAAACATCATAGGCATTATAGTGACAAGGGGAAATGGAACAGAGTCGGGACCCTATTTTAATACGTCCCGACCTTATGGGTCTATGGAAATTGAACATGGGAAATTTAAACAGGGAGGGGTCTGTATTTTATTTTTGAAAAAAGGGGTAGGCAATGAAAGTCAAGGTCTTTTCGAGGCATATGAAGGGGCCCTGAAAAGGGCTTTTGGTTTTATGTTAACATACCCTACTGTTAACATAGAGGGCACCGCATTGGTCTTCTTCTTTTCCTCAAACTACGTCTGACTTCAGGGCCATACACTAACACCCTCTTTAGGCATCCTTGCCTCTCCACGTAAATCCTTCGTATCCATAGGCTTGTTTCTGTCCTATGGACAATAGTCCACTTGGATCGGACATACATCGGTATGTCCGTCCGGAACATCATCGATGAGATTAAAGTAGACGATTCAACTGTGGTCCACATGTTGGGGTGCCGAGAACAGGTGAAGGAATGCAGTGAACTGCGCTTATTTATAGGGAGAGGAAGGATTGAAACGGATTGAGTTGGTTAACCAATCCAAACACTCGTTACAAAATTCAGTCAGCCGACGTTCAATCCGAAGAGAGCAGTCTGTGACGTCACATTCCCTATATAGATTCGCTAGCGCCTGTGCGCAGTCAATCCATGCGGCAGTTTTTCAACATGACGGAAACTCAGAAAACGATAAATTGGGGTGCACCAGCCGTGTTGACTACCCAAGGTAACCCGGACTTACTTTCAGAAGAGGTGAATTGGGATTTTGTGGATTTTCTTACCTCGCAAGAATTTGTTCCGGAACCTTCGCCACCTTCTCCTTCATTACCGCACGTGGAAAATTTTAGACAGAGACAAAAAGAAGAATTGGAGAAATTTATACATCAGCAAAAGGAAGCGGAACAAGCTTTTCTCCTACAGCAACAACAAGAGCAAGAAGAGATAAGAAAAAAACAACAACAAGAAGAAGCAGCAAAAAAACAAGGGTGTGAAAGTCAAACGGTCACGGTACTGTTAGACATTTTAGCAGAGTTAAGAAGTCTGAAACCAATGTATCAGACGTCTTTATTACGACCGAAGAGAATACGACCTTCCCGAGCTAAACACTCCAACCCTGTGACTAAGCCTACCGTACCACCCTTAGTGATTTCAACCAAATCATCATCATCATCAACATTACGCAGTCCAGAAGTAGGCCTTGGCCGTGGCAAAGCTTAAGGCAGTTAAAGTTGATTGTTTAAACTTGCCCATACACCAAAAAGGCCCTTTTCAGGGCCACCCATGTCTCTTGAAAAGAGATAGTCTTTCAATTGCCAACATCCATTCAAACTAAAAAGAACCCCACCATTTTACCCCTATAGTACGTGTCTGTGTATGAGTGCGTGAGTGTAGCTTCTTATTTTAAAATCAAAACCCAAAGACACTTACCTTTTATACCTAATTTATTCTTTTATAAATATTTACAATCCAATTCACAATTCACAACATAGCACTTTAAAAAGTTTATAGACATCATCTGTCTCTTTGTTCACTCTCTCTGTTTTTCGAATTACTTCACAGTCACAGTCTTTATCTCCTCTTCATCCTCACTTTCTTCCCTTCTTCTTTTCTTCTCCTGTTTCTTTTTCTTCACCTGTCTGCTTTCTTCCTCTTCTTCTTCCTCTCCAGAATCTCTCTCTTCTTCTTGCTGCTCATTTTTCTTAGGGCAATCTGGAGACCAATGTCCTTTTTCTTGACAATAATAACAGGCATCTTGACCTTTGTCTATTCTAGCCCCTGTTTTGCTTTTTTGACGGTCTGGACACTTTGAAGACCAATGCCCTTTCTTCTGACAAATATAGCAAGTATCTTGACTTTTATCTCTAAAGGAAGGAGAGAAGTCCGACGGCTGGTCTGAAGAAAATTTTCTAATGACCCCTCGCAAAGCTCTGATGAAACGTTCGATCTGGGTAGTCTCTTCCATCGTTCTGCTCGGTTTGAGAGTGAAATGAATAGTGAAAGGACAAGACACATACCCTTTATATACGCTGGTCTGCCATGACTATAAAGTAGCCCATGGAGTTTAAACTTTAGTCATTTGACTTTTTGCTATCAAGATGAAAAGATCCAATTCATTTCAGAAGAAAGAAGAAGAAAGTAAGAGGCAGAAACGTGATCTATCGCCTCGTACAAGAGCTGAAGTCTTGGCACAAATTCATGCTAGTGATTTTGAAGATGACATGAGTGAACCAGAATCCAAACCCACAGAGTCTGCACCTAGTTCAAGTTCACCAGCCAATCCTGAAAAATACTATTCCATTCGAGAGACGGAAAAGCGTCCCTCTAGAAAATTTAGAACCACGGCTTACAAATACACGATGAAGCTTAAAGATTTCAAGTCCGAAGTACCGTTAAAGAAAGCAGAAGGGTTCATTACCGAGATGTGGGATTCTTTGCTCACCACACTCAAGCGACAATGTCAACCCAAAGAATACAATCGCTTGAGACTCTCCATACAACACGACGGCTTGAAATCCCCTGTTTGGATCGAGTTTAGCAGCCCTGCAGAACTGACCGCTTCCAAAGTCATGGACAAGATTCAACACGTGCAACAATCCAATGACCACTTTGACATCACCGATGGAAAAGCCACACTGGACATGACCCACGTCTCTCCTCCTCAAGGAACCGGACAACGCAGAAAGACCTTATTGGTCAACAACCTTCGCATTACCAGAAAGAGCCTCGTTCAAATTAACAATTTTCAAGACCACATGTGTTTAGCCAGGGCTATCGTGGTGGGACGAACCTATGCCAACAAGAACGACACGGTAGAATGGAAAAGAGACTGGGAGAACATTCGAAAATCGAACCGAGCCAAACAACGAAACGAAGCAGAACTCCTGTTGCAAGAAGCTGGCCTGTCCAAAGACACACCCTGTGGCATTCCTGAAATGCAAAAATTGCAAGATGTCCTAGCTCCACGCTACACCTTGAAAGTGTACCCTCAAGAAGTGCGTGGGTCTCTGTTCTTTCGAGGCCGAGATTTTAAGGATGGAAAATACATTCACCTTTATTATCACGATGAACATTTCGATACCATTACCAGTATCACCGCATTCCTGGGATACAGTTATTACTGTGAGAAATGTGACTATGGGGTTATAACAATCGAGAGCAACACAAACAATGTGGATCGAAATGCTCAGGATGTTTGGCCTGTCAACCCTGTCTGAGCGAAGGACAAGAACGAGTGCATTGTCCTGCTTGTCTGCGCACGTTTGTCAGTCCTACCTGTTATCAACAACATTTGAAAAAATAAGGTTCACAGAAGAAATGCGCTTCTCAACTGCTGAGGTCGTGCCCCACGAGTGGACAAAGCCTATGCACCAATACTGCCAAGGCACACATATGTCGAGGAAAGAAAAAATGTCACATTTGTCACCATATCGTGGACTTGGAACGTCAATGCTACATGCAAAAATACCAACCCCAACAAGAGAAAGATGACGGTCACAAGAAGAAAGGCAATTTCATCTTTTTCGATTTCGAATGCATGCAAGAGACCGGCATTCACATTCCTAATTTCTGCGTGGCTCATCGAGCGTGTGAAAAGTGCATTCAAAAACCTATCTTTAGTCATTGCCCTCATTGCAGCAAGATTCCTGGAGGACGTAAGAAAAATCCTTCGAGGACCCAAGACGCTAGACGATTTTGCCAAATGGGTCTTAGACCCCATCGACAAGACATGGAGTAAAGAGGACATCGAACGTTACGGAGATTGTCATCGTCATGCCACAGTCATAGCCCATAATTTCTCGGGATACGATGGACAGTTTCTTTTGAGGTACTATGTGGAACATGGCACCGAACGTCCTAAAGTCACTTTGAACGGAGCCAAAATCGTTTTCATGCAAATGGGACAAGTGCAGTTTAAAGATTCGATGAGTTACTTGGCCATGCCTTTGAGTCGAATGCCTTAAACGTTTGGAATGACAGAAATGACTAAAGGGTACTTTCCACACTTTTTCAATACTGAAGGCAATCTACATGCTGTTCTACCCCATTTGCCTGAGGCTCACTATTACGACCCCGACAACATGCGTACCGAACAACGAGAAGCTTTCTATGCTTGGTACCAGGCTCACGCCTCAGACCCTTTTGACTTTCAGAAAGAAATGTTAAAGTATTGTCGTTCCGACGTGGACATTTTACGCCGTTGCTGTGGAAAATTTCGAGAGCTGTTCATGAAACACGGAGGGGTGGATCCTTTGAAAGAAGCTTGCACCATTGCCAAAGCTTGTTCCTTAGTGTACCGCCAACGATTCATGCCTGAAAACACCGTGGCTGTCATCAGCCCTCAAGCGACCAACTATGTCAAACGTCAATACTCGGTCAAAGCCCTACGCTGGTTACATTACTTGTGCGACAAGGAAGACAAATGGATTCAGCATGCCCGCAACGGAGGAGGCATTTTCGCAGACAACGTGGATGCCTTTTTGAAACTGAAGCAAGAAGCCAGTGGCTATCCGTCCTGGTGTCACACTCCCGAAGACCAAATTAAATTCAAAGAGAAATACTGGGAACAAGAAGGCATCACTTTAGACCACATCGAGAAAAACGAAGGCAGGCGATCGTTTGCCAAAGTGATGTTAAATTGCTTGTGGGGAAAAATGGCACAATGACCGTGTTTACCCAAGACGGAATATTTGACAGAACCTTCCCGCTACTTCCAGATGATTCACGACAAAACCAAATACATGAAACACGTGGACGTCGTTCGCGAGGATTTGATCTTAGTCAATTACGAAGAAGATTTGGACTTTGTACAAGCCGATCCCTTTGGGAATGTCATCATTGCAACTTACGTGACAGCCCATGCTCGCTTAAAATTGTACGAAGCTTTAGAACTGTTAGGGGATCGCTTCCTGTACTTTGACACGGACAGTTGCATCTACATCCATCGACCGGGTCAGCAACACCCTAACTTCGAAGGAAACCGTTTAGGAGCCTGGACAGACGAGCACAACGACGACAAGATTCTAAGTTTCGCAAGTGGAGGTCCTAAAAATTGCGTCTACCAATACCGGGACAAACAAGGAGAAGTGCACACGAAGTGTAAAGTGAAAGGATTGACTCTGAATTATCGTACCAGTCGAGTGGTGAACTTTGGCGTATTGAAAGAAGCCTTGCAGTCTGGAAAAGATGAACACTTTAAAGTGACCACCTATCAGCCAAACAAGACTGTACGTTTACCTTGGAAAAAGTCTATCAAATCATGTACCAGAAGCGAGTGCGACTTCCCAATCACTTTACGTTGACGTATAGACATGTTGGTATTGGTCTGTATATAAAACAGGACAATGTCCAAGATCGATAGTTCATTGTGACTACCAAGACCAAGCGAACAAGATGAATCCTTTGAAAGAGACAACATTCCAGTTTGGGGATTGTAAAAAAGTTTTACGTTCCCCAAGTGTGACTAATATTGGATGGATAAGACCCATGCATTGCGACGGAAAATGTCCGGAAGGAAACTGCAAGTGTCCATGCCGTTACCATTGTAATTGCGTAACGGACTTTGCAGACGAGTGCGATTGTGAGCCTTACGATGGGAACGATGCTGTACGTTGTGACCTTAGCGATGCCGTAAAGCATCATGGAAACCTTGTTCTCACTACCCCTATCATGGAAAGTGATGATGTGCGTGCCAAACCTGATGGATGCGAAAGCGATGCCACTCCTCCTCTTGGACACTTTACTGGGTTTCATTTTAAAGGTGGATGTCAACCTTCACGTCTACCACCCTACGGATGTCATCCAGCCCTGAGCAAACTCCTATCGATGTCACCCTACCCTCAACGAAACGAACCTGTGAAAGACGAATATTCGTTCCCTGTGCGTTTGTCTGAATACTGCAACTTTGAAAATCGTCTTCAATCGTTCAAAGGAAAATGGCCTAAGTATCTGGGAGGACCGACCTCCGAAGAATTAGCCAGAGCCGGATTTTTCTACTTGGGCAAATGGGATAAAGTCAAGTGCTTCAGTTACGGTGTGTCACTTCACCACTGGGAACCACAAGATTCGGCCTACCTAGAACATGTTCGACGGTCACCGAATTGTCATTACTTACCCTTAATGGCACCGAGACATTGAAGTAACTTACCATGTCGTTGAAGAAGAAGAAACCAGATTGGCTAGGAGTCAAATGTTGGACATCACCGAGACCAGTATTTAAACTTCATTTCAAAAATGATATTGAATCATTACCTAAAGAACTGCAAGAGAAGATTTACAAGGAAGTTTGGCAGGGGCTTGCCAGAGTGAAATCTCAATGGGTAACTGTAGAACTTTTGTGCCGAGAAATTCACAAGAGGAAAGTGAAAAAAGTCAACCAGTGTGTTAGATTTCTCTGGGTCAAGTGTGCATTCATCCTATTATATCGCTTTAGACCGTTTACATCAAAAGATTTCAATGAGATTCTTGGACGTTACCCTGAATGGCACTGGTCAGAAATTACTTACTATGTCGATTACTTTTGCTCTAGGAGAAGATTGTGAATTATACGGACTGACCTATTCATGGATACTTTACAAGAGAACATTCGTGGTTTGCCTGTGGATTTGAGAGAACGCATTTACCGAGAACTGGTCAAAATACAAGTGAAATGTAAAGAACAATTGCATCCGTTACGTCACCGGTGGTTGAACCACTGGTACCTGAATGCTATAAAAGGACTGATTCGTCTGAAAGTGTTTCATTGGTCAGACCTTTATCAACTATCCCGTCGTTCAAAGAAATGTTTTGTTACTGAAGATTCTATTTGCTACCAGGTAGACGAACTGCAACAAATTTCAGAGGAAAAAGAGTTAAAGGAATACCAACATCTTTTACAGAATGTCACCTTAGTGGAAGAGGAAACTTCTAAACGAACTGTAAAGTGCAAGTTAGTGACTAAACCATTTATATTTGCTACTGGAATAAAACCATCTCTGACCAGGCAGTACACTTATTGTCTACGAGAACAAAAATTTTTTTTAGTATGACCTGTTTATGGATACTTTACAAGAGAACATTCGTGCTTTGCCTGTGGAGTTGAGAGAAAGGATTGACCGAGAACTGGTCAAAATTCAAGTGAAACGTAAACGCAAAGTCATTCATCGGTTTTTAAATTATGCTCTTTTCCAAAGTATAAGAAGACTGATTATGAGTGGATATTACATCAGTGACAAAGGTAAACGAGGCTATTGGCCACCACCCAGTGATTCCAATAAACAGTGTATATACTTATGGATACTTTACAAGAGAACATTTTGGGCTTGCCTGTGGAGTTGAGAGAACGCATTTACCGAGAACTGGTCAAAATACAAGTGAAACGTAAAGAAAATTACATCCGTTACGTCACCAGATGTTTAATCACTGGTACCTAAATGCTATAAGGGAACTGATTCGTCAGAAATTGTTTCAGTGGTCAGACATTGTTCAACACTTTGAGGTCGCAAACGATCGACATGTTCATGTTTTTCGCTACTTCGAGATAGACCTACTGCAAAGAATTGAGGAAGAAAAGTTGAAGAATTACAAACATGTTTTATGTAACATCTGTTTAGAGAAAGAGGAAACTTCTGAACGAACTGTAGAACGAACTTTGGAGTGTAGGTTAGCACATGGAGTATTTAGATTCCCTACTGGAAAACGAATATCTCTAGGCAGAAAGTACATTTATTGCATCCGAAAAAAAGAGTATAAAAACAGGCTGCCATGCCAAGGCTTTTATCACATGTGATTGAACACATTCCGTGGAAGGAAGTCAATGACCATATTCAAACCGTGGATCATTACCATCACTTATTACAAGAACTGTATCCGTTCAATTTGGGTCGACAAGTGGTGTGTGTCTTAGTGACTTGTTTTCCGGGATTTCGTTTACCTGCCGATTCCTTGTGGACTCTTTACGAACAGTACTTAACACCCAATTCAACATGAAAGTGGTGCCTTGAAATGGTCACGAAAGACTCCTTTTGCTCAAAGCCTTGCGTTTTCATCTGGATACTTCTCGACCTCTACGGGAAAAAAAGATTCGTCAAACTTTTAGCTACCGAAGACGTGTATGACGATGTGTGTATAGCTTGTGACTTACACCCCCATTGGACATATGTACGTGCCTGGTTAAAAGGGGGTTTTGAGGCTTCGACCCAAGAAGTGGCCCAGTATGCTCGAGAGTTGTGATCCTTCCTTTCAACGTCCAAAGAAAAAATCACTTTTCAACCTGTGTTAGTGACAGTACCAGAAGAAGAACTCGTCACTCAGAACAGGACTGTCGTGGACATTCCTGAAAGACCCTTTCAGGAGGACACTTGTGTGACCTTAACCCCTGTTGAACTGGTCAGAACATTACACAAAACATGTTGTACAGAAACTTGTTTCTATTCCACGTTAATGGTTTTCATGTGCCTTTTATCGTTGTACTTAAGCCTTTGGCTTTTATGTATTTGTGTATTTCGTGTTCATGTTTAAAACATTCAATAAACGTGTCCTGAAAAAAAGTATATAAACTCTTTGTCTTGTCTGTTTTCGTGTCACAAGTGACATTCCTAACACTATGGCTACCTCTACTGTCTCTGCTCCCTCTTCCACCACTGTGAAAGTCATCGACGAACACTTAGATCGTGCCAGTTGGGAGGCTTTGTATCTTCGCCATCCCTTTAACATGCTCATTGCTGGACCTAGTGGTTCAGGCAAAACCGATTTCGTCAAACGTTTGATCGAACATAAACATCATTTGATCGATCGGCCACCTCAACGCATCGTGTGGTGTTACAAAGAGTGGCAATCGGCGTACAGCCTCTTGCGAGAAAGTCAAGGCGATTCCATCGTGTTTGTGGAAGGCATTCCTAAAGAAGACGACGTGGTCTTGTTTAAAAGCCCTCGAGATAAATCACAAGTGCAAGTCTTAGCCAAACAGTTAGGAACGCCTTGGCTGACTCAGGCGTACGACGATGCCACTCAAACTCCACACGCTTATTTACTCGTCGATTTGAAACCTACTACCCCCGATGATTTGCTATTTCGTACCCAATTGTTTCACCACTGGTGTCAAGACGGAGGGCCTGTCCTGTACACGTCTCCGTCCTCGACTTAACCCCTCCAAAAAATCTATAAAAACCTCAGACACTTTTCGTCTGTCTCACACAGTTTGAACAAAACAAATGATTTTGAAACCTGGAGGGAGCACACTCTAGGAGGGGTCATCTCTCTTAAGATGGGATCCTAATGCTAACAAATTTCTCCCCAAGAAAAAAGTCAAACGAAGCTCCAAGAAGAAAAAGAGCCACGGTGTCAAGACCAGGTCCAAAAGGAGACCGTGTCTCCAAGAACTTCTCCAGTGGCGGGACCCTCCTCTTACCAGTCACCACACCGGAAAAAGAAAAGCCCCCAGAAAAGGAAGCAGAGAAAAAGTCCCCAGAAAAAGAAAAGCCCACAAAAAACTAGTCGCAAGAGAGGCACTTCGGCCAGGACGCAGCCTTACACTCGCAAACCACGACCTGCAAGGACGGTGACCGCGTCTCCGGTAGCCTCAGATTCATTCACTTCTCCGTTGATGACACCAAGAACTGAGAAGTACGTGGAGACGTTGATCACACCAAGAACTTCTCCGTTAATGACCCCAAGAACTTCCCCAGTGGCAGGACCCTCCAATTTAGCGGCAGTGTCCGCTGCTCACAAAGTACCTTCTCCCAAAATCAAAGTCCAAGAGAGATCGGGCATGTTACAAAGTTTACTGGATTTGTCCAAGCAAGAACTGGCTCGATTTAGTCCGTTGCGTACCCCTGCACGACGTGTCATGCCTGTCCTCAAGTTGATACGCCGTAAAGACAATCAGTGGCGACGCGTTCCAGTATAAAAAAGGCCTGCGACAAAGTAGGGGTATCAGTGAACTTCCAAAAGATGTCACCTCAAACAAGTGCACACCGTCACTATCGTCAAAAAAGAGAGAGACAAAGGCAGACTCGTCATCCGACAAAGCGCTTAGCCAAGCATCGACGTTACCCTAAGAAAAGATACAGTCGTTCAAAGAAAAAGAGGCGTCAACAAAGGGGAGGATTCCTTGGCGATTTTGGAAAAAATATTGTCACATTTATGACAAAGGGATAGTCCCAAAAAAAAGATAAAAGTGTGCGTGTTAAGTCATCGACGTTAGTGTATGTTTGGTGAATGTCCCGGAACCCACAAGCAAGGATGTCACCCTCCAGAAAACATTCCTCTTCTAAACCCCAAGGAAAGAAAAGGAAAGGATTGCCTCCACGTTGAGTCAAACATGGGGACATGTTATCTGTCCTGTCCAAAGCTTCTCCACCAATGCGAAAAAACTCATTCAAACGGCCTCCAAAAGAGGTCATCGATACCGTGTGCGAATGTTGTTTGAACGTGTTGAATGGTACGATCCCTTTGTCCAAACACCAGAAACAATGCTTAGGCAAACATCGTCACGTTCTTCGCCAAATGGTTCAAAACAAAATTCCCATTGGTCAAAAGAAGAAGATGTTGGTCCAACGTGGAGGAATTTTACCAAGCTTGCTAGGCCCATTACTGAAAGGAGTCTTGGGAACCGTATTGGGAGGACTGGTGGGAGCAAGATAAAAAGGCCCTCTTGAGTCCCAAGACCTCAAAATCGACCCCTGACATCCCATGGAAGGACGAAAACTAGCTTTAGTGCCTTACAAACGATGGATGGAATACCATCGTTGGCAAGAACAACGCACCCCGCATTTACCTCCCAATTCTAATTTTAGCCAGATGTCCCAGTGACAACACGAATTGCAGTCCTTAATGGATCGCCAAGATTTGTCAGAAACAGAAAAATCGCAAAGGTACAGTCAACTCTTGCAACGACTGCAACTCTTTCACCAGAAAGCCTCAGACGAAACAGCTCTTCCCACTCTGAAAGATTTTAAGACCTTGATGAAAAGTCCAGCACCATCACTACTACCACCACCACTACCAGTGACCAAGACAGAAAAAGGAGAAGAAGAAGAAGAAGAAGGGTTTCAAACTCCACCAGAAAGTTAACAACACCATCTACCTCCAGAATTGGATGGATTAAAAAGATGATGGCCACCCCTTCTTCATCAGAAGAGAAAAAGAAGGTGAAGTCAGAAGTGAAACAAGAAAAGATATCCCCTGTTCAGACATCCTCCTCTGCGACACCTATTGCCGGTCGCACACGCAAAGTATTGCAATCCAAGAAAATACCCCAAGAGAAAAAGAGTAACATCCTCCAAGAGTGGGTGCCTTATTAACAAACAAACAAAAAATGGAAAAAGTGTTAGCAAGCATTTACTACGATCCCTCCCATTCTGCAGGTTCCGCAGGAGTTCAAAAATTATATCGTGCTGCCAAAACGCGGCTGAAAAGTCTCCGTTTACCTCAAAATGCAACGATGGTTACAAAAACAAGCTACTTACACTTTACACAAACCCATTCGACGCAAGTTTTCCAGAAGTCACACCCGAGTGGAAGGCATCGATCATCAATGGCAAGCCGATTTAGCCGATGTCTCTCATTTGGCCAGCTACAATCGCGGCTACAAATATTTGTTTTGTGTCATCGACGTCTTTTCCAAATTTGCCTGGGTTGTGCCCTTGACTTCCAAATCGAGCAGTGAGTTAGTGCGAGCCCTGCAACAAGTGTTGAAACAAAGCGGTCGTCACCCTCTTCGATGGCAAACGGACAAAGGTGCCGAATTTCTGAACCAAGCTTTCCAAAAAGAATTAAAGAAACGTAACATTCATTTTTTTACCATCGAGAATCCTGAAACCAAAGCCAGCATCGTGGATCGTTTTCAACGCACTTTGAAATAACGCATGTGGAAATATTTTACGCAACCCCACACTCTGAAGTACATCGACATCTTACCGCACCTAGTGCAAGCTTACGACCAATCTTACCATCGAAGCATTGGACGTGCCCCACAAGAGGTGACTCCCGAGAACGAAGTGCTGGTGTCTGATCGCCTGTTTGGTACGTCCACGACGAGGGCTGTCTCCAAGAAAAGTGGAGTGTTGGACGTAGGAGATTGGGTACGCATTGGCAAAACCAAACGCACTTTCGACAAAGGTTACTTACCTAACTGGACTACAGAATTGTTTCGTGTCACTGGAAGAGTGCATGGCCGTCATCCTGCCGCCTATGAATTGAAAGACATGAACGGAGAAGTGCTCAAAGGAACGTTTTATTTGCCCGAGTTACAACGTGTCACCAAAAAAGAAGACGACGTGTACGACATCGAAAGCATTCTCGAACGCAGAACCCGTAAAGTGGGCAAACGACGTGTCAAAGAAGTCAAAGTACGTTGGAAAGGATATCCACCCAGTTTTGATTCTTGGATCGACGCTTCGCAAGTCATCGACTATAAAAAGAAGTGACCATCATGCCCTTTCACACAGACTCAGCTACGGCGACCACTCCTTCACCCAGTTCTTCTCTGCAAGATTTACAGAAACAACCCTTGTGGGTGTGGTGTGGAGAACGTGTGTCTAAAACGCAAATCTTCTTTTTTTTGCCAAATCTTTGTGGTGTATTGTGTCATCGGTGCACCCATCGCCAATTTGAGTTTGCAACAAGGAGACAAACAATTGTGGACCATTTTATTGATCAGTTGCATCGGTTACCTGCTTCCCAATCCCTTCCTGAAATTCTCTTCGAACGGGAACAACGGGAACCTTGTGTCCAGTGCCAGTGTCAGTCACCACTACAACAACAACAACAACAACAACAACCCCATTTTGGGCGGAGACACTCCTCTGACTTCGAGTAACCCCTCGGACAGCCACAGAACTCTGGAATTATGAGTCACCAAAACCAATTTTACTTAACCTTACCCAGTGACAGTTCTATGGAGGTGTTTCCCAACAACACTTTGTGCTGTTACACGGCTATGGCCAACCTCAGGCCATCCAATTAGATCACGAAACCCATTGGAAAGTGGCTTTGGTAGAAATGATTTACCCAACACAAATCAAAAACATCACTGAAACTCAAAACACTTTTGACGTCGAAATTCTGGACCAAACAGTGCAGCAAAACATGATTACCAGTAATCAACATAAATCACTTCCGAAGGATACAGTACCCCGCAGCAGCAGTGACACTTCTCCTCCTTTTTACATTTATCACTTTAAAATTAACTCAGGCCATTATTTTAGTGGTCAACATCTGGTGGATGCAATCGCTGACAAATTCCATGCAGCATTTGACAAAGTTCTCACCGCACTTAAAAAATGTGTCACGATTGAGTACAATAAACTGTCTCATCGTCTACTAATTAAATTTGAAAGTGAGGAAAAAAGTATACGCATTAAATTTTGCCCTGAATTGTATGACATTTTGGGTGGAGACCTCAATATGGTCACGGATAAGCAGACCGAAAGGATTCACATCGCAGACATTGACAACAACGGGCATTTTGCGAGGTATTTTCGTTTCCCGGTAGAACTGAACCAGGGACTGAATTTGATCTTCGTGTACTCCGATGTGGTGGAGTACAACGTTTTGGGACACACCTCCGTACCGTTACTGCGTGTCATTCCTTTCAAAGTGAATTCTGCCACGACCAATGACGAGGAAGGTGGAAACACCTATCACGTTCACAGCGAATTTGTACATCCTCATTATTTACCCGTCAGCAAGTCTTATTTGGACACGGTAAACATTGCTATAAAAGGAGATCTGGGACAAAATATTTCATTCACCAAAGGAAAAGACACGGTGAAACTCCATTTTCGAAAACCGTTCTATACCGACTCGTAAGTCATGTATCCAGTGTACCGAGGGGTTGCTCGACAGCGAGGACACGCTTTAGGAGATATGTTGAAATCAGCCTTTCGTTCGGTAGCTCCGGTGTTGAAACCGATGGTGACACGCGGATTGCATGCCTTGAAAGATGCCGCACTGACGCAAGGCAAAGAATTTCTCCAAAATGTCATCATCGACAAACAAAACCCCAAAGAAGCCTTCTTGAGGGCAGGCAAAAATGTCTTGTTGCAAACGGGCAAAGACATTTTAGGCCGACGAGAAACACCTATAAATGCCCTGCACGCTACTGAGTCAAGCATTCCCGCTTCCCTGAAGCCACAGCAAGGACAAGGCAGAAAGAGACGACGAAGAAAACACTCTTTTACAAGACTTCACACGTCTAAAGCTAGAAAGACTAAGAAAAGAAGAACCGTTAGAGACTTAGACGTTTTTGATTATTAAATTATTGAGAAACAGCAAAAATGATGCACCGAGAGTCATGCGCCTGTTCCAAGTCGGAACTGGATCTGTTTGCCATGCCACCTACCATGATGACGATGCAAGAATCCCAATGGGTGGAATTTCATCCCGTCTCCTCATTGACAGATTCCGCTCCCATCGAGTTTGAAATCAAAGGACAGCCCGAAGATTACATCGATCTGAATAGCAGTTACTTGTACTTGAAAGTCAAAGTTCTAGATAAGGGAGGAGATACTATAGTAGATGAGAAAGTAGCTCCCGTCAACAATTTCATGCTCAGTGGATTTGTACTTGAATAACACACTAGTCAGTAGCAGCATGGATACTTACCCTTACCGTGCCTACCTGGAAAATCTCTTGACGTACGGAATAGACGCCAAGAATACCCATCTCAATGCCTGTGTGTTATGGGAACCTGATGATGCTGGCGAGTTTAACGAAAAAGAAACGGATTCATCCGCAAAACACAATGAGGGATTTGTAGAACGAAGAGAGAAAATATTAAATGGACAGAGTCTAAAACTGATGGATCGTTTGCATTTGCACATGTGGTTGCAAGAGAAATATTTGCTGAACGGTGTAAATGTCCGCTTGAGTCTGAATAGCAGCTGTACCGCTTTCCATTTGTAGGCTGATAGTGCTGCTACTACTGGTGGCAATCCCACAAGCAAAATCGAGGAGGCCAAACTCTACGTAAGACGCGTGGAAGTGTTACTTAAAGTGGGAAATTACATCATTAACACTTTGAACAGAACAACCGCCAAGTAGAATTCGTGTTGAATGAGTGGTATAAAGGCTTTGATAAACATTCTTCTCCTCCATTAACGTCTCTGGAGTGCCGTCGCATCGAATCTCTCTTTGACCAGAGTAAGAAGTCGGAGCTAAACGCCTTTTACTTGTCAGACATTTTCAAGCAAAAAGTCAGGATCGAATTGATCACGTATCATTACCTGCGAAGAAGAAGAAGAAGAAAACCACACAAATAAATGGATACCTGGGAACTTTATTATCTTTTGAACCACAGTTCGTATACTGCTTCTTGGAATCCTGTCGTATGTGCTAAAGATGAACTCCCTCATCGCAAACCTCAAGACCATCAAGCTTATGTGATCAGCATGGACGACAGTCATCTCCCAGGAACCCACTGGGTAGCCGTCTACTTTCCTCAAGAAGGATGTGTGGAATATTTTGATTCCTATGAATTGCCTCCTTTGAAAGACGATATCATTGACTTTATGAGAATAAATGCTCAGACCACACGATTCAATAATGTGAAATTACAAGGCACATATTCCTTGGTGTGTGTATAATATTGTGTGTATTTTCTGCATCGTGGCAGCCTGGGATATTCTTTAGAACATTTAGTGATCCTAGTTCTTCTTCTAGAAACGATGTGAAAGTAGATCGATGGTTCTGTGACCATTATTCTTATCTTTTGTCTCAAATTAGGAAACGTAGTGTCCATCAATGGCCTAATGACTTCCAACAGTGTAAATCACAATTTCGTTCACAACGTTTTCAGCCTTGCTTAAAGTAGAGTGTTATTGGAGAAAAAATGTTTGTTCTTTGAAAAAATGTTTGATGTTATATTAAATGGTTATTGTTAAAAATGTTATAGTTGTTTGTTAGTGTTAAGTGATTTTGAATAAAAAATGTTGTTATGAAGAAAAAATGCCTTTGTCTTTTGTTTTGCTATAGGTATCCTGATTCATGCTCTTTGACTTCTCTCTATCCCTCCCATAACACTCGTTGAACGTTCCGACTCGAAAACCGTGTAGGGATCTTTTCCTTCACGTCCGCGCTTTGACCATAAAACCGGGGTAATCTCCAGCCTAACCATCCATTGTCGACTCATCCTCCTACGAAGATGTGCTCCAGACTAGCTAAGCTAAACGAAGCCTACGTAAATTTGCATAGGGTCAGACACAGTCTGATACCGAAGCCTGAAGAGATACAGAATGTGAGAATGTTAAAAGTCACTGAAGACCTAATAGAAGAGCTCTTCAGAGAAGAAATTAACTGGGAGAAAGAAGAATGGACAGAGAAGTACAGACTTCAGAAACAGCAGAGAGAGAGCAGCAATAGCAACAGCAACAGCAGCAGCAGCCGCAGCAACCTGAACCTGACAAAGGCTTTGTCAACTGTCGTATCGATACCAAAGAGTTCTTCTTCTCTTTCCGAAGAAGCAGACCTTATCCTGGGAGAAAGCCTATCGTCAGAGGAGGCCGCATTCCTAGAACCTAAAAGATGGCCATAGCTTCAAGTTCACTAAAAACAGCCCTTTTCAGGGCTACCCCAACCTCTCGAAAAGAAATAATTATGAATTTGCCAATGTGTAAATGTAGAGTAGTGTAAATATAAACAATCACTCATTTTTGGTGTGATTGTATAAGTTTTGTGTGTGTGTGTGTGTGTGTGTGTGTGTGTGTGTGTGTGTGTGTGATTGTAAGCTCTCACGCACGTTTGTGTGGATAGTAGATTATAATAATGTTTTTTTGCTGTTTGACGTGCCAGGATAGTAGATTTTGGGTTTGATTTGACTCTTTTGCGTATGTGGATAGTATATTATTGATTTAAGTGATTAATGAAAATTTTAAATTAGTAATGGGCAGTAAAAAAGCGAGTGAGTGTTTCTTTTAGGTCCGCGCGTTTTAGACTTTAATGTAGGTAATTAAAGTTTTGTGTCTTGGGGGATGTTTTCCTTCACGTCCGCGCTTTTCGTATAAATAAGAAACTAATCGTCAGTCGGGCTACCCATCGTTGACTCGTTAACAACAAGACAATGAATATAAGGATTGTAAAACTTCTAGAACTCCAGATGCACCTGGAATATGCCATGCGTATAGTGAATGAGCTGGCTGCGGAGGCCATTGGTGAAGAAGGGAGAATAAAAAAGGAAGAGGAGCAAAAAAGGAAAAAAGAAGAGGAGGAAAAGAAAATAGGAGAGA
Source organism: Sinohyriopsis cumingii (assembly GCA_028554795.2). Classification (NCBI taxonomy): domain Eukaryota; kingdom Metazoa; phylum Mollusca; class Bivalvia; order Unionida; family Unionidae; genus Sinohyriopsis; species Sinohyriopsis cumingii. The sequence goes on along the minus strand of CM068833.1, from coordinate 3,867,217 downwards.
GGATGGCCTACAATATTCCAGAGACAGAGGATTGGGGTGCTGAAGCCAATCATCCTCCTTCTGCGCTCCCAGTCAAAACTGGGAGAAAGATTGGAGGTTACGATGTGTCTGCGGTGCCAGACCGGGGAGGTGTAACCATTAACCAGGTGCCCTGGAGTTTAAAAAAAAAAACAGCCCTTTTCAGGGTTCCCAAACCTCTAAAAATAGAAATAGTAATCGATTTCCCAATGTGTGTATGTAGAGTAGTGTGAATATAAACACTGACTCTTTTTTAACTAGTGTGAGTGTATGTGTTTGTGTTTGTAAGAGCTCACGTATGTTTGTGTGGATAGTAGATTATGGATATGTTTTTTTGCTTCTTGTCGTGTGTGGATAGTATAGTTTGGGTTTGATTTGACTGATTTGAGTGTGTGTGTGTGTGTGTGTGTGTGTGGATAGTAGATTATGGTTATGTTATTTGTCTAGTTTTTACTGTGTGAATAGTAGATAATATGAGAAGAGAAAAGTAGGGGATGTTTTCCTTCACGTCCGCGCGTTTTAAGTGATGATCTAGGTAATATGTTTTGCGTTTTAGGGGATGTTTTCCTTCACGTCCGCGCTTTTCGTATAAGAACCCACAGTATTCGTCGTTCGCACCATTCTAAGGAATAAAGACAAGGAAGATGGTGGCTGTAACAGAACTGTTTAACAAGTTGAAGGACATTTGGTATTGGATGGTAGATGGAGCCTATGTAGTGGAAAGGATTGAACGTGAATAGAAGCATGAAGTTACCAGGGATTTTGTCAGAAGGCAAGTGACAAACCTGAAATTAGCTACGGATCTGGTGAAAGAGATGATAGAAGAAGAAGTAAAAAGACTAAGAGGCTTTATTGATTGAGAGTATGTAAAGACTGGTCACTTGAAGGAAGCCATGGATAATGTGATAGAAGTAAGGTGCTTTTTGGAAGACGTAATGGAATGGACAGAGTGGTCCTTTGTCAAACAAGGCCTGGACTAGCTTAAGAAATCGGAAGAACTTATGAGAAAAGTGATGGAGGAAGAAGTCATGAAGATCAAAAACAAGTGGAATAAAGAACGAAAGGATAAGAAAAACTTAAAGAAAAAAGAGGCCTTTGAAAAACTCAACAACAATTGGATCATAATACAGGAGAAATTCAGAGCGATAGGTCATCCAGACTGGATGCCAGAGAAGAAGAAGAAGAAGAAGAAGAAGAAGAAGAAGAAAGGAATGATGGAAAAAGTGAGAACTTTTTGGAAGAAGTGGAGGAAATAAAAGAAGATGATGATGAAACCAAAGGCCCTTTTCAGGACCCCTTCATATGCCTCGAAAAGACCTTGACTTTCATTGCCTACCCCTTTTTTCAAAAAAAAAAATACAGACCCCTCCCTGTTTAAATTTCCCATGTTCAATTTCCATAGACCCATAAGGTCGGGACCGTATTAAAATAGGGTCCCGACCCTGTTCCATTTCCCCTTGTCCCTATAATGCCTATGATGTTTGTCCTGTTTGTCCAGTTATAGGGACAATGGGAAAAACTAATGTTCTTTTCCCATGTTAAATTCCCCTTGTCCCTATCATGCCTATGCCTTATAGGAAAAAATTTCAGGTACTACGGAAAACTAATGTTATTTGCCTAATGTTAATTTACGTAGTCCCTATATTCAATATTCATTTTTTTCATAGTACTTGCCCTAGTCCATAAACCAACCCTATTCACTACTCAAGTGTGACGATATTTTGCCATCAATCATAGGTCAAGACGCATCATCCTATGACACATGTGATAAGCCACCACGCTCGTTTTTACACGGGCTTTTGCTAGTATCCTTCTACGTTGGCAAAGAGAGAGAGAGAGAGAAAGAGAGAGAGAGAGGGTTTACCGTGAAGGTATGTATGCATGGCCTATCTCTATGTTTATTGTTGATTAGTCTGCTGCATTACCAACTAACTCAATGAGAGAGAAAATCTTGGAGTAGAGCAGCCTTGTGATATTTTAATATTAAATAATCTCTTTTCAAACCCTTATCAATAAGGTTTTTAATAGGAAGAAAGCAATAAAGACAAACAAAACATTAAATAGATTACAGCATGTATCTTTCTCCTAACCGAAAAACGTGTCTTGACAGGCTATTGCATCATTGCTATTGCGAATACTGTATTAAAATCCCACAGACATAGAACGTGTATTAAGAACCGTTAAGAAGTCATAGGCTCTTGAAGGTTACTTGGTGCAAGTTAAATTTCTTTTTGTCTCTCACTTCATAGAATTCCCAGTATTATCTTCCTTATGATGAGAGAGAGAAAGAGAGAGAGAGATCAAAGGGAAAGCACTGTGGATTTCGATGTAATTGTGTCCCATGTTTAATTCACTTAGAAGACAGGTATTATTAATATTTTTATCGTGACTTTATTACATCGTTATGATTAACAATATTTATGTATGCTTATTAATGCGCCATGAGCGGATTACAATTTGATATACCAATAGTAGCGATATATCATATTGCTTTATACCAACACGTTAAAAGCCAGTCTGGAATAGTAACATGCCATATAAATAAATTCCCATCATAGATATCTCAACAATTTGCAGTTCATTAGGAGACACTATACAGTCATCTCTTGTTACGACATATAACCTAAAACTATAACTAAATGTTTATATTCGAGGAAGAAGCTGATGGGAAAACAAACCATGCTGATGGTAAAGTCGATATTCGATGGTGTATTCAACTTCAGACATTAATTTCCCATTAATGAACACGCACATTCCATTACATACTGTCGTTAATAATGCCAGTGTCATCACTTTGGATTTGACTTGTATGGAAATATGCTACTTAACAGAAACTACGCATTTTATTTCTTGGTAAATGACTTTTTTTTAATGTAGACCGTATACTAATTATGTATTCATCCAGGCAAATGGTAGTTTCGCCCTTTTGCAGTCAAGATTACCACATTTTTTCCATTTACAGTATATGCCTATAGTAAACAGCATAGACCAAGTCATATAGTGTGACATTACCAAGGCATAATAACGTCTAGACCCGGCTTGTGCGAAATGATGATAGAAATATAAATATAATCCTGCCCTTAATTGTAAGATAGAAAACAGTAACTGACAGACAGACTGAAAAAATGGAAAGAAAGTCAGCTGTTCAAAGAAACAATGGCTAAACAAAACCCATCATATGTTCTTAGGAAATTTATACTGAGAACATTGTACATTTATGAGTAAATAAGATATCTTAGCTATTATAAAGTATCTTGAAAATAGAGACATAGTCTAATTGACTAGCATTATTCATTTTAAATCGGTTAACAAGTTTTCACCCCTTTAGGCCGATTAAGCGGATTTTAAAACTTTTTAACTATAATTAATCTGTCCATTTGATATTTTGATTCGTTTAAAAATGAGATAGATGATATGACATCCAAGCGTTATGGAACATCCATTCGTCACTAGCTCAGATGATTGTTCAATCTTCCTACATCTTGATGGTCACGGATCCAGCATTATTTCCATAAACGTTTGAAGATCAATAGCCTAGTTTTGTTTCATTTCATTTGATGACTAATATTTCAGCTTAGGTAAATGACATTTAGATACTGTGTCATGTTTTTAAAAATAAAGACACACGTGGGCACGCCGCTAACCTTTGGGACCCTTTATTCTGGCCGTTTTGGTCGATTTGACTTATTCGAATAAGCCCTTAAGGAATAGATTATCAGTCTAATTTTGCACCTAAAACTGCAGGAGAAGGGGAAAAAAGTGACCATTTCCAACTTTTATGTAATTAAATCATGGAATTCACAATTTTAAGAAGGGTAACCAATCTTGAATATTATTGACCATATCTGAAGTAAAACAATAACCGAGAATGAGATATGTCAAAATCGATTACGTCGCATTTCAAGTGACATTTATATATAAAGAGATTTGGTAAACAATTATTCATTAATGTTCATGATCATTCTGTAGATTCACTTTATTACGAGATAATTGGACAGGTATCATTTATTTAAAATAATCACTGAATTTACGAAGTTTTCATCAATATCGTTGAGGAAAACACTACTTGTAGATTTTCGAATTTCATTCATCGATATTTTTGAAGTGGTTACATCCGGACATTTAAGACTCTTCGTAAATCAATATATATGCAACACTACTGGATTTCATTTTGAATATTTTATACTTTTGGAATTGTGATAGAGCATAAGATTATTTGAGATTTAATTCACAATGCTATTAGTGTCTCTTAAATTTTCACTTTATTTGACTTTGCCAAAGGACTACATTGAATAAAGGCAATTTTCTACCCCCCTCTCCAAAATGTCTTTATATGATATATATTGTACACATGCGGTGGTATACATTTATTTCAGTTTTGTGTTCACATGTCCGTTGCCATGGTTACAGGGTGTCAAAACACTATCAAAAAAGGCATGAAAAGTAGTCATCTTTTATATTTACTTCTCATAGATACTGCTTTAACATGACGTATTCACTCAGTTTCACATTTGCAATATTCATTTTTATTATTTTCGGGGTCATAAAGCTCTATAAATAAAATTTAGTCTCTAAAACTATTCCAAAATGTCCATCGTAGACAAAAATAGAATATCGAACTTAAACGTCAACTGAAAACTGTTTCTAAAATACGTTGACAAAAAGGTACTTAATCATAAAATACAAAAACTGTTTCTCGATAAAATATTGTTTAATATTATTGAATGATGTTTAATATTATTGAATTATTGTTTGATATTAATGAACATGACTGTAAAGAAGGCGTTAACAGGGGCCTGTACGCTCGCTTCTTCGCCGAATACATCTGTTTGTTACCTTCACTGGAAATGACAAATGTTCTTTATGTATTTATGTACTTTTATCCTTATAATTTCAATGCTATATAACACACACAATGCAGTGTTTCTATCTTTAGAAGAAGAAACAAATGTCTTCCACACTACTCAAGGTAGCCTTTAGTCAAACTATAATATATTTATAAACTATATATTCATCCGTAAATATATAATATGGACATTAATAAGAAAGAAAACACTATCGGTTCAGCACTTATAAAGAACTTCTGAAAAATGAGAAATATGTTTTAGAAGTGATGGCATTGGAGAATACAGGAAAGAAACAGACTATAGGTATTGTACTCTCTAGACCTTTTGCGTCTATTTGTAAACCAGCGCAGGAATACCGCATTACACTGACTGCATACAGTTGTCTGTGAAATGAGAGGATGTACACGTTTATAAAGAACATATACCTATAATGAACAAATGGAAATAAAATCATTTTATTATTTGCTTTGCAAATGCTATTTACCAGCACTTACAGTCTGCAAAGATGGTGATTTACATCGTGCAAGATTCGGGGATTTATAAAATGAATGCAACTTTCAAGGAATTTTTGGGAACATGTTTGCACATGGACTTGGGTGAAAAACGGGACAAAGTAAGTATTTTTCTACCTTTTCATTGACTAAAGTAACTGTATATGACTCTTCTCTCTCTCTCTCTCTCTCTCTCTCTCTTGCACATGTAGGCCTATAGTCAATTATTTGTAGTGACTCAATGAAGAAATTCAAAAACGTATAGAAAACTTTTAACAAATTAAATAACGTTATATGAATATGTGTTCATATATACCATTAAATTAAAGCTAGTCACATTATTACATTGACTATTATAATTTGACAGTGGTTTCGAAGGCAAATTTTGTGCATGCATATTTTAAGTACTGTATACTATACATGTAGGCCGACATGCTTGTCCGTATTCCTACGCAAAAATCATGTGAATATCTCGCCGTAAGGCTTTCTATATAACTGGAGGTTCAGGAAAGTGTTAAGATGAAAATCTCTGCAAGAGACGACGAAGTATCTGATAAAAGACATGCACTCACTAAACACATATTACCTAACGGTAGCAGTTAACCAAAATTAATAGCAAATCATGATGACTGTAACGTCCCCACTCATCCACCCACAATATGACCCAGGGGTGATACATTCCTGCCCATGTATAGTTGAGATGAACAACTGTTACTGAATTGCCATTTTTGTGTATTTAAAATAGGACCCCTCTTAGAGACACTGGGAATTGACCAGACAGAACTTGCAGTGACCGCACACTCATCAGAGAGAATAAAAAGCATTAAAAATAAACTATTCAGGCCAACGTGGACAAAAAAATTCAAACATTATTAATGAGTATGTCTTAAAAATATACCTTTTTCTTTAATTCATTTGAATGTGGTATGTACAAGCAGCAGAGGGGGCGAGTCCGACAACTTTTTCGACAAATTTCGATTAAGGCCTCAAAACGACAAATAGAGCCTTCCTTCGAAATCTCACTTTTCGAACAAAAAAAAAATAAAGTCTCCGTTTGGCAAATGGAGCCTTAGCGTTTTTTGCTCGAAAACGCTATATTTCGCCACAACATCTCGTTGGTGTTTTCCCGTGGTAATCATCGGGCGTCCCGCGTCGATGTCATCGCCCCCTCTGCTGCTAAGGAGTTATTTACAATTTAACCGAATATTTTGTCAAGTCCGATACGATATCGTGTGCGAGGATCATGTAAATTTATCGTTACAAATCCATGTGGGGTCGACTGAGCATGACTAAAAAAGTTTCGAAAACCATTAAAGTCCATGTCACCGCCACACCATGTCTGCCAAATATTTCGTAGCGTGTGTGTATCAACGCCGTTGAACACAGCAAGAATATTACAGTTGTCTCTAATTACTTTTGGAATCTGAGTGTATCGTTGAGTGACATATATCACGTCAGTGTTTTTATGCCTGCCTCTGGAAAATATCCTAGCTGGGTTTTTTTGATTGTCTAACATAACATCATCGTACACGACTAGATTGTTAACGTCGCCATCAATATCATCGATACCTGGTGCATCATTGATATCTGTAATAAACTCAATAACATTTTTTTTAGCGATCGCTGATGCATTCTCGTTGAAATCTTTCAACACCTCGTAGCATCGTTGATCATCCACGCTAGGAGCAACCAAATACAACTTATCCCACTTCATCCATCTCATTATTAAACTGAGTAACAATTGCGTCTTGCCGGATCCAGATGGTCCGATGATAATCATCCGGATCGAGTTTGGTAACGCTGCAACATGCTTAACTGGTTCTCTTGTTTTAGTCGCCGAAAAATCAATTATATTCATATCTCTATACATAAATTATGGATCTATATTGTGTGAAGTGTAGAGTACGTACTGGCACAAATGATATGACAACCGCTACAACAAGAAATAACAGATCGGCCCTTACTGGCAAGTGTGTACAATGCGGTACAAAGAAATTTAGATTTATTTCTATTAGACCCGGAGATGTTTTAAAAAAAAGCGAGGAGGTGACATCGCAGCCAAATTGGCAAAACTCCCCGGAACACCGTGGGCAAAGTATCCAGGAGAAAAACACCTCCCAGGATATAACTACTGTGGCCCCGGAACACGATTAGATATTAGACTCGATGATCAAAATCAGCCCAAACCCGGTGAGTATCCAATAAACGCTATCGATAAGGCGTGTCATGCTCATGATGTTGCTTACTACAAAAGTAGCGATCTGCAACAGCGTCATATCGCGGATGTAAAATTAATTCACGCGCTAAATGCTATTCCTGATAAATCCGTCAAAGAAAAATTGGCCTCATGGTTGGTAAAATCGGCTATGAAAGGTAAATTAATGATTGGAAGCGGAGCTTCTCGCGCTGGTAATTGAATACGATAGCGTTTATAATAACAACATGGATTCCATCTATTATTCTCCGAGAGGATACTGGAAGGGGAAGGCCGCAATTGGTAAGCTTGCAAGCGCTGCAAAGGTAACAAAGACCACTGCGGCTAATTGGTTATCCAAACAGGCTATATGGCAAATCTATCTACCACCGCCTAAACAAATCAACTTCTCGCGCTTTGATGTCAGCGTACCTAATGAAGTTCATCAGGCTGATATACTATTTCTGCCGCATGACAACGGTTACAAATACGCGCTAACCGTAGTTGATGTTGCGAGTCGATACAAACAAGCGGAGCCGTTAAAAACAAAGTCAGCAACTGAAGTAGCCGCTGCGTTTGAAAGAATTTATCGAAGAGGCCCTCTGCGCTGGCCAAATCTATTACAAGTTGATCCCGGTAGTGAATTTCGCGGTGCTGTTTTATCAACGCTGAAACATCATAGCGTCGCGATACGACGAGGTCATACTGCGCTACATCGTGATCAGGCAATTGTTGAACGATTCAATCGGACTGTCGCTGAACGGTTATTTGGATATCAATACGCGAAGGAATTCATCCAAGAAAAACGATCTCGTGAATGGGTTAAAAGGTTGCCAGGTGTAATTGCCGCGTTAAATAATGAGATTACCCGAGCAATCAACATGAAGCCCAGCGACGCGATTAAAGAAAAGTATATACCCGGAAGATCAAAAATAGATAGCGTTTCCAAGCCGATTCTCGGCGATGTCACTGTTAGATATCTGTATGAACCAGGAGAGCTTGAAGGCGGTAAAAAAAGAGCTACTGATCCTATCTGGAGTGTTACCACACATAACATATCAACGATAACACGATCAACTGGTAGACCACCGATCTATAGACTGGATTCAACTGCTCCTCAGCGTGGATTTACACGCGAGCAACTACAAGTGATACCTGACGATACTCAATTACCCCCGCGTGGTCTTAACTAGCGCCGTTGCGTCTATTGCACTCAAGACAGGTCAACCTCACATTGTTTTTGACATGACCGAGACTGTTATCGATTCTGTCCACGGTAAATTGGCGAGTGTCTTTATCCGAATAACGCCAACTCATTATACAATTGCAACTCGCGCAGTGATTATTCTGTTGTTGTCGTAGCGAGATTAATAATTCGGCATCAATATCAAAACGCCGCTGTTTTCTTTTATCCTGTTGGCGGTAACCCGAGAGTTTTCTATCAATGACGCTTGCATCGATGGTGACTTTGTCGTCACTGACCTTGTCAGCGACTCCGTCGGTGACTTCGTCACTGACTCCGTCAATAACAATTCTTCGAAGCTGATTTATCCTTCGTACTCTGGACACTGCAAGATAGACTAGATTTGACCATTCGATGCGATTATCAACCATCCAAACAATTGTGTCCGTGATGGTTAGTCCCTGCGAGGAATGTATTGTTGTTGCGTATCCTAGCGTCCACGGGGATTTATTAGCACGTAGCGTGTCCTCGACGACGCTGATATCAACGAGCACAATATCATTCAGCACGAGAATTTGTTTTTCTGTCCCTGACGCTGTCAGGCCTGGAATTTCAACTTCAATGTTCTGCCGCCGTGTGTCCGCGGGTCTATAACATAACGGCACTGGACGCGTTGGAAACTTTTCCTTATGCAACGTAAACAACTTCCGCTGAAGTGTGTCCCTGACTATCTTTCTACTCGCTACAATCAAATCGTTTGGTCTCCATGTTTTCCAGAATTCATTTAACGGTGTTTCCGGAATCACCTCGCGGATTATTTCACACTGAATTCTATCCGGCTGTAATCTGATTAATTTTTTAACCCCGCGCAGTTGTTCATCAAGTGCTCGGTAATCAGTATCGGTTTCTTCATAATAGTCCACAAAACCCTTTAACCAATCATGTGGACCCTCGCCGACAAATGGTGGTGGTTGACCATGGTCGCCACACATGATCACCGCTGTATTCGCGAGCACCAACCAATCAAGAAACATTTGTAAAACATCTAACGAAACAGTACATATCTCATCCCAAATGATAACCCCAGGAATAAATTTTTCACCCATTCGATCAGGAGTCCACTCACCGCCGCTGTATCGAAAAAAGCTGTGATAAGTAACGGCGTCAACATTTCGTTGTTTTATTTCTCGCGCTAGTCTATGGGTCGGTGTAAGCACGATTATACTTGCCCGCGTTCGAAATAATTCAATTGCCCGAGTCGTCTTTCCTGACCCGCCACAGCCGCTTAAATAAACTGTTTTATATCTACAAATTGGATCAGAACACGGTGGTGCATTAGACCATTCTGATAAATTATCACCGCGTAAGTAATTATTTTCAACGGTGACATTTGCTGACGGGGAATAATCGCGTCGTATTTCATTTTTAATTCTCCATATACCCCAACTCTCGTCCGGACTAGTAAACTCGGCTACGTTTCCCTTATACGCTACGTCTATATAAAACGAATCAACGGCTACTCTAACCGCGGTGTCGGGAAATCTATTTATCATCGAGAATAAATTGATAGCGGCGTAACCCAGCATAGACGCCCTCAAATGTGGATATGCCGGGCTGTCTCCATCGCTGTAAGTAACAACTGTGCCCAACTTTGTTCCATTGGACAAGAAAGCTGTTTTGCAGTTCACGTATCTATTTTTGGCCACTGCGTCCTTGATTACGAAATCATATTCTGCGTCATCTATAATCAGCCGTGAGCAATATCGTTTGTAGTCGTGGTTTTTTCCACCTTGTGTGAACTTACCAATTATTCTTCTACCGAGATCTTTCGCCTCGCGGTTTCGTTGGTTAAATATCCTCCTGGACCATTCGATGATATATTCCTCGTCGGCATCAATGTGTGCTCTGGACTCGTCAATTATGCTATCTAGACGCTCTGGTTCTGGTAACCAGACTTCAGTCTGCGCCCGGTATGATATAATCGCGTCACTGACAATCAACGAAACTAGCATGCTACAATCAATCATATACCGTAGCAGCGCTATTGGCAGCCACTTCTTTTCAGCCATGTGTCTACCGATCCAAATATAGCAACAGCGATGGAGTCCTGCCGCGAATTCAAATGATACTATGCGAGCGAATCCGGTTAAATCAAAATCAGGCAGTGGTCCATTAATAGCAACACGAGTCATTTCATGTCTGGGGTGTCCAAATCGTTTGAAATACTCAGCTGCGGATCCATACCCGAGAAAACTCGCTGGATAACAGGCAACCATATCAACGGAAATCATAGCGTCGCGGTTGTATTCAGTGTTCCATAGTCCACCGTGATAGTATTCCAAACAACTGGATTGTACATCCGGCAGAAATTCCTTGCGCGTTGGTCTCCACGCATTTTTCCTTGCTGCAACATGAGCTACAACCGATGGAATCGTAAAACAATTTGTTAGCAGTTGTTCATCATGCTCTTCAAATTCCATGGCGGTTTTTTTCATCCTGTTGTGAAATGCTTCAGTGCGATATAATTCGCCGTTTGGTCTTACAAACTGATCAAAGGTATCCATGTCGTTTTCAGCGCTGCGAAGTAACCACACTGATACAGGATCGTTTTTACACAAGTAGGCAATAGCATCAAATAGTTTCCTCTCCGCGAGAAAACCATCCCGGGAGAATTCTTCTCCCAGGAATTGTTCTCCCAGGAATTCTTCGGGTATATACTTTACTGTTCTATCCCGTGGAAATATTGTGATCGCGGGCGTCCATGCGTGTTCGTTATGATCAATAATTTTGATTGGGGCCCCATTTGATTTGTACTTTGATTCGTATAATACTTCACCGGTTATCGTTGTAACGGTTATTGGAAATCTCAGCGATGTTTCTAATCTCGCTATGTCGCTGATGGTTGCTCCACGCTCTTTTACGGTTAGTTCCCACTGGTTGATTTTGCTACGTCGTAAATCAGTCAATTTGTTTCCTTGACACGCATTTGTAAAATGCTCTATTACTCGTTCTGCTACACAATTTATCCCCGTTGACTGTTTCATTGGTTTCAGTTTTCCGATATCAGGTTTCTTATTTAACGGGTATATTCCATAAACAACTGCTGTTTCAGGATACGCTCGTTCATAGTATGGTCTGTCAATTCCGGTTAACAGCCCCGGCTTGGAGTCGCGGCTAACAATGACTGTTTTCATGTCGCTGAGAACTGGTTTAAATTTATCACGTATGATCCAATTACCTGATTCCACCCGGACAATGAATTTTACTCTGAAGAAATACCTTTTACCGTCAAGTTGTGATATTATCGTTGCTGCGCGGTTGTCGTTCATGGTAGCATCAACAACGCCATCAATTCGAAATGTTGACCAACTATGAGATGCGCCATCACGCTTGAATTCATCGATACAATCGCGTATTTTACTCAACAGGGTTTTATCGTTTATTAACGCTTTTGGTGTGTCCTTGAGGACTCTATCAAGATTGAACTTAATATTTTTCCAGGGTTTAATTGCTGCTAATCTCTCGAACTCATCCATATAATTAAAACAAGTATTTAAATGAAAGAATATAGTATAATGAATCACTGCAAATGGTTGATGATTGGGTCGACAACCCCGTGCAATAAATCATGTAGAGGTGAATTCTGCGGGTATCATTTACAAAGCGTTCGTAATGGTTCTCTTGGCCCCCTCCCGTGCTTGGTTTGCCACGTCGGTGTAAGAGGAAAATCGCAGTTGTGTATCAATTGTGGCGGAAAGCGATTCAGGGAACTAAAACGCTATTATGACAAGCGAATTAAAAACGCCATCATTGACCCCACCGCAGACTTCGTCATCAAAACCCCCCAAGACTACGTTGAAAGATTCATAATTAAACCAAATAATAAATTAGACAAGTAGTATTATTATACAAATGGACCAAGAATTTCAGCCGCATCCTGTGCTCGTCAATTACGAGGCATCTCGCGACGGCATTGTTAGAAACCGCAAACTGAAGAAGCCGGTTGGTACCGTAAGTAATCAGGGGTATCTGATGTTTGGTGCCGGAAAGAAGAAGTACCATGTTCATAGGGCGGTATTTGAAGCATTTAACGGATTAATCGAAAATGGACTTGTGATTGATCATATTAATAATAATAAGACTGATAATTCTCTTATAAACTTGCAAGCTGTCTCGCAGAGTCAAAATACCAAAAAAGGCCAAACCGGTAAATACCCAAAGAAAGCAAAATCCGTAAAGTCATTTGATACAACAACTCACGAGGAAAAAATATTTCAGTCGATGAATGAAGCCAGTAGATACTTTGACATTTGTATCGCCTCAATACGAAAAGTAGCAGAACGAGTATATCAAACAGCAATCTCAAAAAAGACCGGGCATATAATTCGATTTTCATATGTAGCGGCGCCTATGGCGCTGACGAAGTCACCGGCGCCTATGCGCTGACAATAAATTGTCCATTCCGGAAGAAAACGAATTATTAAACACCTCGGGATTGATACACGGGTTTTCATTTTTTTTTTATTTAAAAACAAGATGTTCTATAAGAATAATGAATATCGAAGACATCAATAATATATTAGCCGAGATTTCAAAATTAAAAAATCAAGGAATTGAATTATCTGATGGTCTCGACAGTGAAAAAATATTATCCGATTATGAAATTATTAACGAACAGTCGAAACGGGGGCGTTTTACCCTGGCCCGCGAGTATTTTTTTGTAAAACGATTACAACATACGATTAATGAAAACTTGTACCACAATGACGCAAATGCATTCATTGGACTATTTACTGCCGTTGAAATAATACGAAAAAAACTCGGACGTGTTTATGAACGACGCCGGGAGATTTCTAGTAAGATCAAAAACATTAGAAGGATTATAGACGGAGCCTCCGGCGAGAAATTAGAAATTGCTTCGCAATTGCAATAATGGTAGGCGAATCACTCACTACTCGGCTAGCCAGAGAGCGGCTAGCGGCGCTTAAAAAGTTCATACCGTTACGAGACAGGGTCCGAGAACAACTTCAAACGCGGCAGCAACTACAAACCGATTTTACTGTTGGAAGCGAACAACTGTTTGCCCCGGTAACTAAAGCGACTAAGGATGTTACAGCTGCAACAGAACGAGCAATATATGGGGATATTCCTAAGGAAGGCGAACGGAAAGAGGCACCTCTTCTTCCTGTACTTGAAAAGATAGCAGCAGAGACAGAACAAACACAGCAACGGATAAAACAACTTTCCAGTGATATAAAAACCCAACGAGAGTATGAACGATTAGCTGATATTGATGATTCTGAACAGGGTGATGTTGGTGAACTTCAAAAAATTTCCACTCAAAAAGGAGTCCCTTTTATAGATAAACTCACTGAAGAGGCTATAGCACAAATAAAACGACCTCAATTACTGAAAATCGACGATTATAGGGATTTTGGTAATTTTGCCGCTCAAAGCTATCATTCAAGAAAAGACTTTTTAAAAGACGAGTATAAAAACAGTAATATAAAACGAGATGACTGGGTTAATTGGTTGTATAAAACGAATAAAAGGTTTGATCGCTTGGATACAAAAGAATTGGGATATAAAGAATTTAGAAGGGGAATTGATGATTATGATATACAACAACAACAACAAAAAGGAGAAGTCCGAGAAAAACGTCAAAAAAAAGCTGGTTCTAAAAAAACAAGCGGAGAGGGGTATCCAAGTGGTAGTGGTCTAGTTGAAAACGCTAGTGTTACCTGTCCTGGTAGTGTTCTCAGTGATATATCACGGCTAGAGGTACTAATCGGAGGAAAACGAGCCGGAAATAACTCTACGGAAATAATCAATGAGGCCGCTGATATTTGCAAGCGGTTATTTGCAGGTGGTATCATAGACATTAATTCATATCGAACGCTCATAGACGAACTCGTGGATGATTAATTGGAAAACTGGTGTTTTTAATAAGGATGATCATACACTACAACCATGATAAACCAGTACTCGTCTACGTGGTAAACTCGCGATTGCCTGTTTACCGCGCGTACTATGGAGATGGTCTCGGTAGCACCATTGCGGGGTTATTTACAAGAATGGCTCCAAAAGTAGCGCCGTTAGCCAAACAATTAGGAATGAAGGCTATTGATGTTATTCGTGATAAGGGTATTAGTGCCATTGGAGATGTTGCCGGAAAGGCGCTTTCTGCAGCAAAGGACAAACTAATGTCGTTGGTGAAATCCAGGAGAAAAAAACAGAAACCACCGGTGATGCCATCAACGACGGTGATGCCTGCAAATGTCAGTAAAGTAATAAATAACGCCGTGGAAGAAAAACTAGAGTCGTTGGCGGCTGAGTCATCCACTAACGCGCTCATGAACGCGATAGCGGGGAGTGGTCTACGACGAAAAAATCGCAATTGAAAATATCAACATGATAAATAATAGAAATGTTTGCGCGAACCGCTGATCCCGCGTTTGATATGGATGCCCCAGTGCGCAGGGATGATTCTGTCCGTGATTATCAATATTATTCTTATTATGCAACGCAACCGAATCTACGATCGCGAATTGAACTTCAAGTCCAAGATACCAGTAAATACTTTCTACCGTGTGAAGCGTTTATCGAAATTGAGGGGGAACTCGTGACAAATGCTGCCGATAATGCACCATACGACAACAACCCGGCTATCCGAGTTGGTTTTGTCAACAACGGCGTAATGGCGTTATTTGAGAGCGCAAAATATCTCATTGACGGGCGAGAAATTGAATCAATAGAACGCGATGTTGATGTTGCAACGACGATAATCGGGCTAGCGAGATACTCAGATGATTATACAAGGTCGGCTGGTCCGTCTATGATGTTTGCGAAGGATACTACCGATAACGCTGAACACAATCAGTTTTCTAGGGTAAAGGCAACACATGCCACCGCGGTTGATCCAGCACCGGCCGGGTATGTAAGACCAGCTGGGAGCTTCGATGTCATAAATGTTATTACTAATTACAATCTAGGGTTTGCAACACGAGTAGGGATGTTGCAAGGACAACGCCGACAGTTTTCATGCGCGATTCCACTGCATCATATATTCGGATTCTGCAGAAACGTCAGAAAAGTCATCTATGGGGCTAAGCATACAGTAGTACTCGTGCGAAAGGGCAATGATAATGATGCAATCTGGCATGATGCTGGTGTTGCCGACGGTAAGGTCAATATAAAGAATATAGTATTGTGGATGCCAGTAATGACCCCATCAATCACCGCAGAACAGCGATTACTCTCATTCATGGAGACAGGTGGTAAATCACTGTTGAGTTGGCTCACAGTAACCACTGATGCTAAAGAGGATAATATGGATGGTATATTTACATGGCACCTGGCATCCAAACAGGGTGTTTCAGCCCCGCGTCATATATTTGTAGCGCTACAGAATAAGGCGCGATTAGGCTCCCAAGAACGCAGCCATATGATATTTGATCAAATCGGTGTCAATGAGGTCTCGTTGAGAATAAACGGACAGCAGGAACCATCCGAGGATATACAACTCAATTACGGTGACAACCATATCGCACGTGTGTATCATCGATTGCTGTCATATATGGGTCGTGATCAAAACGTCGACACTGGTTTGCAAATATCACAACTTGATTTTAAAAACCTGTATCCGATTTATTATTTTTCGTTGGAACATCTCGATTTAACGAGACAATCCGTCGTTGATATACACTTCCGAGCTCGTGTGCAACGTCCTGGTGGTATTGCCGAATATAGAGCGGTTGCTGTCATTCTCAGCGATAAATCAATGCTGTTGGAAGGTGTTGGTGGACGAATGAGAATCATTGATGCACCAGTGGAAAACATGTAATTGAAAGCACAAACGCGTTTACAATAAAATGTCGTATAGTGTCGTCAGTGTAGAGTTGACTGATGGTCAAGTCAAGAAATTACGATCAAAGTCGGCTAAACAATGCGGGACCACAATAACGCTGAAGCCGTCACAGATGGCAGGTGGTAATCATAAGATATCGTTGACGGCGCGTCAAATAAAACATTTCAATAATGCGATGGAGAATAAAAAGGGTGTTCAGGTAGATTTTTCGGCCGCAGCGATCAAAAACATGGAAAAGACCGGTGGGATATTTCCGTTGTTAGCCGCGATTCCAGCGTTGATTGCCGCGGCCGCACCAGCAGTGGCTAAGGCGGCGGCGTTAGGAGCCGTTGGTACCGCGGCGGGGATGGCATTGAAGAAGGCAACCGGGAAAGGCTATAAAAAAAAACGACCCGTAGCCGGAAAGGGTCTAAGACTACCGGGAACCCCGTATTCATGGTACTCGGGAAAGGGTCTAAGACTACCGGGAACCGTTTATTGACTCGGGAGTCTATGACTCCTATGTCTAATTTTGATTTAATAGACGCCGCAAACGCGCTAGCGATAAAAAACTTCAGAGGTGTTTTTATGAGGGATCAATTACCGACAAAACCAAGGAATATTGAAACCGGCATAATTAACCTCGATGGGTCCTCCGGAGCGGGAACTCATTGGGTTGCGTACGCGATTGATCCGCGTGCGATCGTCTATTTTGATTCATACGGGTTAGCTCCGCCAAAAGAGTTTATGCGGTATATCCGGGCGTGTTCAGCCCGGGCGTTTTATTCCACGTTGTCAACACAGCGATTAAGCGACCCGCCGATATGTGGCCGTGAGGTATTAAACGTACTTGCGGCGATTTCATCATCGCGAAAACCACCTCATGTAGTTGTAAACGAATACACTAGTGGGGTCGTAGAGGCCCGGCGGGTTAATTAGAAACGCCGTTTTTTTTTACAATAACGATGATTGATATTTGGGGACGACCGGTTTCGGCGCTGAAGGAATCCACGGAAACGCTCGCCACCGATGACATAAAAAAACTAATCGAGGATGAAATCGCCGATACGTTGAATTTAACCAGTGTTGACCCAGGTGAAATAGTCGTATTTCAAGACCGCCAGGGTAAATTGAAATCCAGTAATGTGTCCCTGGATGATGTTTTAACACGACAGCGTGATGCCGCCGAGGACACTATCGCGTTGTATACCGGCGACGGACGACTCAAACCGGGTGAACATATATCGGCGGTAACATTAGTCAAAGACGGTTTTATAAGGTTGGATAGATCGGTGACCGAACTCGACGCGCAGGTGAAAAAATCTGTCACCGAGGTGAAAAAATCTGTCACCGATATACAACTCACTACCACTAGTTTTTTCGGGACCCCGACGGTAACCGAACCGAATCTTGCAACAATAAAAAATACTATTTCGGAGTTTACAACGCTGTCGGGCCAATTTTACACGTTACGAAAAAATGTTAACAGGATCGATGACAACTTTGATAAATTCTTTGGTAAAAAAAATACCAAGCTGGATGAGATTACAACAACTATAAATGATATCACTGCGTATGGACAGGAAATAAAAACAATCAAAACTGATGTTGCAGCGAACAAAGGGAGTGTAGACGTGCATGAACGGGAAATAGAAATAATCGGCGCTAATGTTGCAACGATCATAAATAATGTAGACTCGCATGGACGGAAAATAGAAACAATCAAAACTGATATTGTAGCGAACAAAAAGGGTGTGGACGCGCATACACGGGAAATAGGAACGATCAAAACTGATGTTGCAACGAGCAAAAGAAATATAGACGTGTATGGACAGGAAATAAAAACAATCAAAACTGATGTTGCATCGAACAAAAGGAATATAGACGCGCATACAGGGGAAATAGAAACAATCGAACTTGATGTTGCAGCGAACAAAAGAAATATAGACGCGCATACAGGGGAAATAGAAACGATCAAAACTGATATTGTAGCGAATAAAAAAAGTACAGACGTGCATGAACAGAGAATAGGAACGATCAAAACTGATATTGTGGCGAACAAGAATAATATAGACGCGCATGAATGGAGAATAGAAACAGTCAAAACTGATGTTGCAGCGAACAAAAAAGATGTGGACGCGCATACACGGGAAATAGATACACTCATTACTAAGGTTGCAGCGAACAAAAAAGATGTGGACGCGCATACACGGGAAATAGATACACTCATTACTAAGGTTGCAGCGAACAAAAAAGATGTGGACGCGCATACACGGGAAATAGATACACTCATTACTAAGGTTGCAGCGAACAAAAAAGATGTGGACACGCATATACAGGAAATAGATATACTCATTACTAAGGTTGCAGCGATTAAAGACGGACTACCGAGAGTAGCAGAGCAATTCGAAAAAATAAAAATCCCTCATGAGAACATCATCAACACAGTATACACAATTCGGCATGGATCAATCGATTGGACTCCTACACAGAATACAGTAAATACTACCGCAACTGTTAAGGGCATTTATCGATTGACACTGGTTTCAATGATGCAGTTTAATATATTATCGTCGAGTTCATCCGGGTTTAACAATACAATATCAACAATTATAGACAAGAACGCAACTGAACAGTTTACAATTTATGCCGTTGATGGAAATTTAGCCGGGGCAAACATTACATGGTATGTGGAATTTGTAGCGAATCTAAGTAATTAAAAACACTAGCTCTTTTAAAATAAAAATGACCACCAGGGTAATTGAATCAGAGGTATCACCAACGTCACATCAATATCGATTCGATACCGCAAAAGAATTCTCCGCGAATTTGAAAACGCTTTCCGAACAATACCGTGCAAAAATAAAAAAATACCGTCGTAAAATAACCGCCATCGACGCGGTCGTGTACTCGGTGTCGGGTATAGTGGCCGGTACCGGCGTCGTTTTATCCACGGTGACCACGATAGCCCCGATCGCTGTTCCAATCGCCGTCTCCGCGATGACAACAATTGCTGGAGTCGCCAACGCAATCACTAGAAAGATATCATCGTGTTTTCAGAAAAAACTCAACGAGTATACAGTAAAACATCAAATAGTATCCGACGCATACTCGAAATTATCCGGGTTGATCTCATTATCGATTGATAATTTGTTCGTATCCGATGTTGAATTCTCCACGATGGTCCAGTTGTATAGCTCCGCGATGTCAAAAATTGAGGATTTTTAACTGGAAGCCGGAACCACCTGGTTGCTGAAATTAGACACTAAAGACAACGAATAATAATAATGTCGCTGAACCCCGAAGGGTCTCAATTACTTCAGCGGATCGCGGAGAACACCACTCCGGTACAAACAAATATGATATCGATAACGTCAACGAAGCCAGAATTCAGTGTGAACTTCCCGTCGCCGGTTCCAGTGAAGGAAATAGCGCTGGCAAAATTGCGAATATATCACAGTTGGCCTAATATTCGAGCGAACGCATTTAACGGACAACAACCTAATAACTCGCTGGTTTTTGCACGGACAAATAAGCCCGATGGGACCCCAAACTGGGAGGAGGTTACAATACCAACTGGGTCATACCAAATAGAGCAAATCAATAAGGAATTTCAACGCAGAATAAAATCGATCACAGGAAAAGAATCAAAAATCGCTATTACGGTTCATGAACCGACGTTATCGTCGACGATTGAAATAAGCACACCGGGGTATATGGTTGATATTTATAACAGTTCAATAAGAACCATACTAGGATGGCCTAAGAATCCACCCGCGGACGCCCCCCCATCAACTATCCTCAGATACGATAACGGAGATGGTGGTAGGCATATTGCTCCATACAACGTAAATATTGCATCGGTGATAGCAATCAATCTGGTGTGTGATGTTATCGAAGGGAGTTACCAGGTGGATACCAAGCAATCAAATCAAGCTCAACAGGGGTATATCCTTTATTCATTTTCACCAACAGCCCCTCCGGGATTTTTAATCGTTGAGAGTCCGATTAATCCGGTCTATATGCGATGCCATGATCGGTTTTTAACGAGAATTAATTTTAGAATTACCGATCAGTCAAATAACCTAATTGATCTGCAAGAGGAGGAGTTAGTGATCACTCTGTTTGTAAGATCATAGCAGCAGAGGGGGCGATGACATCGACGCGGGACGCCCGATGATTACCACGGGAAAACACCAACGAGATGTTGTGGCGAAATATAGCGTTTTCGAGCAAAAAACGCTAAGGCTCCATTTGCCAAACGGAGACTTTATTTTTTTTTTGTTCGAAAAGTGAGATTTCGAAGGAAGGCTCTATTTGTCGTTTTGAGGCCTTAATCGAAATTTGTCGAAAAAGTTGTCGGACTCGCCCCCCTCTGCTGCTGTACATTGTCAGATTACCCATTAAGCATACCAAGCACGTGCTTAGGGCATAAGAATTGTTTTAAAAGTATTTGCTGATGATAAAATTGAATGAATTATATGTGTCCATTTCCATCTGCATGTACGAGTATTTTGATTTGGAATGGTGTCAACAATTTTATTTTCCAGCCTTTTTCAGCTTCAGATATTTGTTGGGTTTTTAAAAATTTAACTTCACATTTAGTAGTGGGGAATGGGTACTAATAATATTTTCAGTGATAAGGGCCCCGGAAGGTCTTTATCTGGCAATTGTTATGTATTATCATTCTCTCGTCCTCAATAATACACAAATAAGATGTATTAATGATGGAAACATCATGAAATGGATGACAATTCAAATTATAGAAAATTATCATTTGTCATATAAACATGTAAGGAGCTAGGTGACTACTGATGAAAGTGGTGATCACTGTATAAAAACAACTCCTCGTTTGATTCCCCGTTGTCATATTCACATTCTGGAATAGATTATGTATCCTTAAGATGGCTAGTTAGTGATGCTTTCTTTGTCAACTCGTCATTTACCCTTTCTTTTGCAGCCAAGAACTGAAGACGCTGTAGGAAACTATATAGTTGGTCACAATACTCAACAACCCAATACCATCCTTTGATTGAATCCGTGGAATATTTCAGCTAGTATTTGATCCACAGCGAATGGATTTTATTTTTGGAGTGGCGAGACTAGATTTGTACATGTAACACCTGGAAAATCCATGTATGTCATAACCTCATAGTGCCCCTCCTCTGTGAGGTGCTCATTTGTTTATTTGGAGCCTGTTTCACTTGATAGATGCCCATAGTGACGTCACGCAGGTAATCATTTGATATCCTGGAGAATTAATTCAGTTTCTAAGTGCATGCATCCATCATGAAGTTCAATTTGTACTTGTTTGGCAAGTTCTTCTCCTGAATCAGGAATTAAACTTTATTCGGTTACAGGAATTTATTCACTTTCAATCCAAAAAAGGTGGAAATAGTCATCACTGGATAAGTAAGAAGGAACATCAAAATTAAGATATGACTTTGTTTTAATTAGCTCACGCACATTTTGTAAATGTGATTTAATATCTGTTCTTGAAACGTTTTCAGACTATTTTGTTGCAGTAATAGATCGCAAGGATTCATTAGTAAAATGTTAACATGAAAATAAACAAACATCACAACTGAATACAAAAGATACATAAAATATTACATTAACATGACCAATAAGAAAACAATTATACAAGGTAAATGTTTACAAAAATATTCTAAATTCAACGGTAAAATGAGGACATTAAACCATAATACGACTAGATTTATACTACTCTGCTTTGCTCCTAACAAACTCTTATTGGACATGAAAATCTAACACGACATGGAACCCCAATACTATTAGCACTATACTATTCTCACTGGCTCTGAAGGATCTCATATTGGACAAGGTTTCCTAATATTACTAGTTCTATACAACTCTTATTGACTCTAAACAAAATCTTATTGGACACATCATCCTAATACTACCTGTGCTATACTATTTAATTAACTCCTATTAAGCAGAAAGCTCTTAAACTATTGGTAATATACCACTCTAATGACTCTTAATAAACTCTCATTGGACATAAATCCCTAATACTACTAGTGTTACACTAATCTTATGGAACTCTTATTGGACATAACCCCTAATACTACTAGTGTTATGCTAATCTTTTTCAACTCTTATTGGACATAACCCCTAATACTACTAGTGTTACACTAATCTTATGGAACTAGTATTGGACATAACCCCTAATACTTCTAGTGTTATCCTAATCTTATTAAACTCTTATTGGACATAACCCCTAATACTACTAGTGTTACACTAATCTTATGGAACTAGTATTGGACATAACCCCTAATACTACTAGTGTTATCCTAATCTTATGGAACCCTTATTGGACATAACCCCTAATACTACTAGTGTTATGCTAATCTTATTAAACTCTTATTGGACATAACCCCTAATACTACTAGCGTTACACTAATCTTATAGAACTAGTATTGGACATAACCCCTAATACTACTAGTGTTATGATAACCTTATGGAACTCATATTGGACATAACCCCTAATACTACTAGTGTTATGATAACCTTATGGAACTCATATTGGACATAACCCCTAATACTACTAGTGTTATGCCAATCTTATTAAACTCTTATTGGACATGACCCCTAAAACTACTAGTGTTATGCTAACCTTATGGAACCCTTATTGGACGTAACCCCTAATACTACTAGTGTTATACTAATCTTATTAAACTTTTATTGGTCATAACCCCGAATACTACTAGTGTTACAATAATCTTATGGAACTAGTATTGGACATAACCCCTAATACTACTAGTGTTATGATAACCTTATGGAACTCTTATTGGACATAACCCCTAATACTACTAGTGTTATGCTAATCTTATTAAACTGTTATTGGACATGACCCCTAAAACTACTAGTGTTATGCTAACCTTATGGAACCCTTATTGAACGTAACCCCTAATACTACTAGTTTTATACTAATCTTATTAAACTCTTATTGGTCATAACCCCGAATACTACTAGTGTTACACTAATCTTATGGAACTAGTATTGGACATAACCCCTAATACTACTAGTGTTATGCTAATCTTTTTAAACTCTTATTGGACATAACCCCTAATACTACTAGTGTTACACTAATCTTATGGAACTAGTATTGGACATAACCCCTAATACTAGTGTGTTATGGTAATCTCATGTAATCCTTATTGGACATAACCCCTAATACTACTATTACAAATATTCTACAAACTGTAACGAACACTATCACCTTCAGCATACTAGCCACTTTTACGACAGCCACTTTAACTACTACCACTACCACATTCACTATTACAACCACTATTACCACTGATATTACCAGGACTGCCAAATTCACTATCACAAACACCATTTCCACTACCATTGATATTACCACAACTTTTACCTTCACTATCGCAACCACTATTGCCATTTCCACTGATATTACCACCACTAATACCTTCACCATCACAACCACTATTTCCACTAACACTGATATTATCAACACTACCACCTTCACTATCACAACCACCATTAACATTGCCACTGATGTTACTACCATCACCACCTTCTCTATCACAGCCACTATTACTATCTCCACTGATATTACCAATACTACCATTTTCACTATCACAGCCACTATTACCATTTCCACTGATATTACCAACAATGCCATCTTCACTACCACAACCACTTTTACCATTTCCAATGATAATACCACCACTATCACCTTCACTATCAAAACCACTATTACCATTTCCACTGATATTACCAATATTGCCACCTTCACTATCACAACCACTATTTCCACTACCACTGATATTACCACCATTATTACCTTCAATATCACAACCAGTATTAACTTCCCACTGATATTACCACCACTATCTCCTTTACTATCACAACCACTATTTCCACTACCACTGATATTACCAACCGCTCCGGGAGCCTAGTGCTTAGAGCGTCCGCCTCGGATGGGGGAGGTGGTGGGTCATATCAAAGACTTACAAAAAGATACTAACATATGCCTCTCTAGGCGCACATCATTAAGTGTTTAGTGTTAGGACTGGTCGGCCTGGTGTCTGGATAATGTGACTAGGTGGGACATCATGCTACGTGTCTGCGGCATGATTCCCCAGTGCTAAACATCACTATAAACTGTCACACTGCAGAAACCGTAGGGTTATGATTGAAACAATTGTTAAAGCTACGTTAAAAATCAAAGTCACACTCACACACTGATATTACCACCAATACCACCTTCACTATCACAACCACTATTACCACTACCACTGACATTACCACCACTGCCACCTTCGCTATCACAAACACTATTTCCATTTCCACTGATATTACCACCACTATCGTCTTCACTATCACAACCACTATTTCCACCACCACTGATATTACCACCACTGCCACCTTCACTATCACAACCACTATTTCCACTACCACTAATATTACCACCAATATCACATTCACCATTAAAACAATTACTAGCGCTTCTCACTACTACCACAACCAGCACCACAATCACAAAACCACTACACCTAATGTTATGTATATTTAATTTGTATTATTTGCTGGCCTTTCTTAAAGATTATATGTTATATAAATTTGTATTTAGTACTTGATCTTGTCCAAGAATCATGTTCACTGTGTACCTGACCAGGGACGTATATTCTAAGCAGCATAATACACAGTTAATATTTCTCTATGAGTGTGGATTAAATATTCAGATCAGTGTTAATGTAAACAGGTTTACCATAATTGAGTTGAAAGATACAGTCTTGATTCTGACCTCACAATCATCCAGAATAGAAACTTCAATTAACTGACAGCAATTTCAGTGTGTGGTAACTGCGACCAGGGTAAAGGGCTATATAATGTTGTTTATCAAAAACTTATTCATTCTTGCCTTAACATTTTGAAGCAGAAACAGCCTTTTTCTTGTGTTCAGTTTTTCATTAGGGTGGATATATTTATTCAAAATATTATTCACTGAAAATACATCGGTAATATTATACGGCTGGAATTTTTTCCCGGAATTATCATGATTTCAGGCAAGAATAATTTTAGATTATATTATTGTGATACATAAAAAAGCTCTTGGCACATTCCAGATCACTGGCACATTAGCATGTTCGAGACTACAGGTACACCGACGTATTCAGTATTGAAAACTTTGGGAATAACAGTGACAATCATTTGAACCTTTATCTCTTTGGACATGTACAGAACTTTTCGGACAATTGGCAATTTAATTCACATACTGAAAGTTCTTTCTAAATTTTCATTTTGTATTCTTGAGAAATCAATTATTTGTTGAATTTTACAACAAGTTGTTGGTTTACGCTCTTTTCTGTTACCCAGCTTAAAACCATAGAGTCGAAACAATATTGCTTAGATTAAAGATCATGCAGCAAATTTCACCTCCTACAATTTTCGTATAAGAGTTGTGTCCCTTTCTCTAAGTTTCAAGCAGTACATGATAAGTGCTTCTTCAAATCTAGTTGATACTATTGCAAAATCAGAATACAATGGGACCCTTGTATGTGTCACCCCCGATAAAAACTACAAGTGACCTGTTAAGCCAGATGTGTGCTGAATACGGGTAATTTCTTTTCATTCTAAGCTGTAGTGACTAAAGCATGTAGCTGTTGACGAAAATGAATTCCTATCTCTTTTGACCTGTAAGGCGGTTGGATTTATAAATAAAGCCCCATGGTTATTTTTAACGTGTGTTGGAAATGTACACCTGCGGGCATTCGTCAGGCTTTTACACACAGACACACACACACACATAGATAGATAGATAGTGATAACTCCTCGTCAAAAGATATTCCCTTTGTATTTATCATTTAAGTCTTGTCATTTGTTTTCTACATGACCTCCTAGAACTACTTTTTTGATTAAGAATATTTCTTCCATGACACTAGAAAGATAGCTTCGAGCAAAACTATACTAATATTCTGAGATCCTAATTTTTCACCTATTTTTTATTTGGGCGTTCCATATGCACTTATTGCCAGATATTTATGTTACTTCATCGATGCTTCAGATCTATTTTCTTCCTTACTTTCTTGAATTGGTGACATTACAAAAGATCGATAATATGTTATATTGTTACGAGTCTATGGTGTTAAACTAAGTAACAGAAAAGAGCGAAATCAAGCAAGTCCTCTAACATTCAATATATAATTTTTTTTTATCTAACATACAAAGTGAAAAATTAAATGTAACTTACTTTATATGAATGAAATACAATATAGTCCTCACGTTTTATTACTAGTCCAAGAATATCGAGTACTCCGAATGAGGTTCAGTAGTATTCCGAATGTAGTTCAATATATTGTGCGGATGTAGCAGTGATCTGAAATAGTGTGATGTGCTAACAGTCACAATATACTGCAATGATATAATCCAAAAAGTCTTTAAATGAATACATATTAATTCCAAAATACCTACTTAGTCGTAAAGTGGTTTGCCGGACCAATCTATGTTAAACGTATGTAGCAGAATTACGTAATTATCTTACCTGAATTTAGGATCAAAATGCCTTGTTTGATGTAAGTTTTCACACATGTAAAGCGTTTGAAAAGAGGCCTACAATTGCAATATTTATATCATTCAGTCAACTATAGCCAGCACTTTTATATCGCACTTAGAGCTCACAACAGTAGAGAACAGGTGCGCAAACCAACACATATCCTATTATAGTGATATAAAATTACGACAAAACCAAATTTACAAACTACTTCCATATAACTTCAATAGACAGATTACATACATACATACATACATACATACATACATACATACATGGCAGGTCGATGTTAGGGGCGGCCACCGCACAGGGCGTCGTGATCAAGGAGAGTGAGGTGGCGCCAAAATAAAGTTTGGGTGGGGAAGTCGCTGTTATTTGGAGGAGGTGGGATGGCGCCAAATACAATGTTCACACAGGGTGCCATTTTCCCATTTGCCCTGTGGCCGGTCCTGGATATATAACATTTATTATCAAGATGATCAGTGATAGAAAATAGAATCATTACCTTACAGCAATATATGTATTTCATCATCGCGATAGAAATACCTGCAAACAAATAATACACTGATGTATGCACTCACTGACCTTTTACAAGTACAAGCCGGCTTTTATTGTGAAGGAAGTCTCATTAAAATAGAACACAAAATATAAACACACCAAACACCATCCTGTCTGCAGGTATAGCGGTGTCAGTCAAGTATTGTTACATGTCCTTTGCCTTCCAAAGTTAAATAGATGTTAGTGATAGCCAAAAACTCACATAAATTTCTATCAGACATTCCTGCACAAATAGTCTTTTAAATTAAGTTTTATAGAGATTGCAACCTGGTGATCAGAAACGTGTTTTAAAGTTTGTTCGCGCTCTATGTACAAAAGCAACCAGCGATACAAAACGCATTTACCATGTACTTTGAATTGTCAAATGGATAAGTGAAGTGACCCAAAAAGTTACAATGGTAGTAAGGTAACATTAAAGTGTGTCTTCCTCATTATATGCGTCCAAGCAATGCAAAAGATTAAAATGTGTATAAGTATATATTAGAAATCCATCCGTATCCACTAGTCCTATAAGATCGGATTAAGGTGGTGGTAGGGTCAGGAGAAATTTCAAAAACACCCAACCATACTATTTCACTGTGTTTTGGATCCTCTTGCCGGGCTGGGGTGGGGTGGGGGTTGTGGGAACTGTCTTTTTGCTAGTTTTTTTTGGGGGGTGGGGGTTTATTTTCTTTTTGAACTAGACGTTATTTCACCAAAACATAATACCATGTGAGTGAGAGTTTTATATGTAATAAGAAATAGCTTTGCAAAATCGATCATTGTGTAACATGACGTGTTTCAAAATTATGCTGTTTACACCTGCGTGCTAGAGATTGTTTTAATTAAGCCTTTTGAAACTTGAATCTTGAAAGTTATAGGTTTTTTAAACTGAAACTAACTATACATATACTTGTTTCTGCTTTAGGACTCAAGCACTAATTCAGTTCCCATAGTAAACCTATGCAAACAGCATGATATTAAAAATACAATAACATTAAATGTCTGAGTGCTCATGATCAAACCTATATTTATCAGTATAGATGAAACCGAGATGACAGCTTCTGTGTAGAGAAAAGGATATGAGACGCAGCATTTTTCTGTACCTACACGTGCTAGATACATGTGATTTCAATTCCGCACCAAAGTCAGGTGCTAATTGTAGTAATGACCGTTCTAAGCTCAAGACTGTAAAAAGAACTGAAATTCCATCAAGAAAACAATATCTCTATTTTTGTCAGTTACAACTAGGATAAGCTCTCGAAAGATTTTAGTCCCTACAAAATTACTTTCTTTATCAGACAATCATGGCCAGCCAAACCCACATATACTTTATTTTATGTTCACCCATTTAGAAACTGGTTCTCATTTTTTTTTTTCATACAATTAGTAACGTGTGTAGTTTAACGTCTCTGGTTTGGAAACTACAAATCCCTTATTTCTTGACCAACTTGTGCATGAAAAACAAAGCCTAGAAAATTATATGTATCTGTTAAAATACGTGTATCGTGTAGATTTTCTTGCCGTGACTTTGTATAAAATATAATTTTTCCTTTCCTTTATGCTTTGCTAATTTTCATATTTTCTGGACAGACTTTTCATATTAATCTGGAATGTAAACATAGAAACCATTGTTTGAAACTGAAATTTGTATCTTGATCTGAAGAATATAATCTCAGTTAGTAATTCACAAATTTTCAATAATTCATAGAGAAGTAAAAAGTGAAACATTCGTTTTAATTTGTAATCTGATCATCTTAAGATTTATTTGTTCGCTATTTTCATTGTACAAAATTCCCAGCTTTAAACTGTACGTAAATAGAACACATGATTATATAAGACTGTTTATTTAGTAATGGTTAAAAGGCATTAAAATAAAGTTTATATATTCATGCACTGACGAGATAGAGCAGTTTTTCTCATGTAAAGTTTCCAAAAGGTGAAATAGAAGTCAAGTTAGCAGGCCTGTCTGAATATTTTTAGGCCTACTACTGTTGTATAGATGATATAAGTATTAACTTGGTACAAGAATCTTAAGACAGTGCAAAATGAAGTCGCCTCTTTTTAGCCACAGTATATTTTAATAAAAGATTATAATTACATGTACATTTATATGAAGAAGAGTGGAGTATGTTACACGATGACTTAATTCAATTAAAATCTATGAAAGAAGTTGAATGAGTAAACATTTGCTAAAGATTGAAACTATGTGATTTACAGCATTAATTTCATTTGACCACA
The DNA here is from genome assembly GCA_028554795.2 of Sinohyriopsis cumingii. Taxonomy (NCBI): domain Eukaryota; kingdom Metazoa; phylum Mollusca; class Bivalvia; order Unionida; family Unionidae; genus Sinohyriopsis; species Sinohyriopsis cumingii. The sequence goes on along the minus strand of CM068833.1, from coordinate 3,837,323 downwards.
TCTCAAATGTATGAATATATTAGATATATAACATTGCAATAAATACCGAATTACTGTATAAGACTATACACATACACGAAACAACGAAAATATTGACATATAATTCATAATTATCTCTTTTGATGCCAGATGCTTTTTGTACAATGCCAAGATGCGACTTATTGATGTCAGAATGACGAAACAGACCAGAGCTTCAAAGTCACGTCAAGACGTGTCGAGCTGTTTTTAAATTAATTAATTTCTAATGCGCTTTTGATGTAAAGGACATCCATTGCAAAACGTTTACCTGATATCATCATGGCAGTTATTGATATCATGATGACAATTATTGATACCACAATAACTTGTATCTCGAAAATGAGACGCACCTATGTTTTTCACACTTTCTATTTGACAGAACACATTGATTGTGTATATCGTCATCACTTACGAGTAAAACAGGAAGACTCCTTTATCCTCCCTATGATTTAAATATGTTATTTCACTTTTATTCGTCACGATCTAAGATTCGATAAATAATAATAATAATAATAATAACAATAATAATAATAATAATAATAATAATAGTAGTAGTAGCAATAGTAGTAGCAGTAGTTGTAGAAATAAAGAAATAAATTAATAAATAAATAAATTCCCTATTTTAGCAATCAGCAAATCAACAGAAATCTATCATCTTTGCACAACTACTAACACCACAAAAACTACATCACCACACATATACAGGTTGATGGAAACATGTGCCTCAGGTAAAAACCAGAAACTTATTAAAGAACCGTTATGTACACATCTGGTAAGTTTACATTTATTAGCAAACAATACTTTATCTCAACGGCTATAAGAAAATATAGATCTATCAAAACGGTGTAAGCAATGTTAACCTATCGAAACCTAATGTCTCCTTCTCGGCGATGTTTGTCATGATTTCTCAGCTACCAACAGAATCAACACTGGTTATTTGATTTATTTTTGTTTTAAATCAAGGTTTATAGAACTTCAAAGTTTTCAGACGTTAGTATTTACTCTGCCATGGTATTAAATGTAAACAAATTCCTCCAGCCATCAAAGAATGCAATATTTTAAAATGTCACAACAGTTCCGAAATTTGATATCATTATATTGGAAACTTCATCGTGTATGCATATTATTGACATGTTTAAATAACCCACCAAAATGTCAATCCTATGTGTTTAATGTAAACCGTCACGCATAATATAATTTGAGCAAACAACAGTCTTCTTCACACCCTCCATCCCAAACTTAGTTGCAACATGCTAAATTAATTCTGTGTATTATATACAGATGCAGGAAGTACTAACGAAATACGATAAAATTAATTACATCATCCATGTTTAATATGTTAAACGTTCTAGTCACGTTCTATCAGCAAGCAAGTGCAAAGACATTTGATGCTCTAGTAAAAAAAATCGACATTAATCCTTGATATTTTCCTGCTTGTAAGTACAAAGGGCATATCCACTGGTTATGCAACATGTAATGCGAAATTCTAGCCTTCAGATACCTTCAAATTTGACAGACTTCACCTGGTAGCACGATATTACAGTAATTAAGAAATTAGTGACCGGTGTGATTTGTATCAATTAAAATCTATGACCTTACATTTCCCAGTCCAACATCCCATCGAAACGAATACAGTGAAATCTATACAGTACATCCTGGATTCAAATCTTAAAGGAGGAACCTATGGTCATATGGCGGCCATATTGCACGTCCGATCGGCACTATTTTAATTAAGGGTCGATCAGCATCCTAATAAGTCCTTTTGCTGAAAACTCCATGTTGACAGAGCCATTAATTCAGGACTAGTAACGATAACAGGATTTATACATGGGAGCTGCGATATTTGATGTCCCATCGACTTCATTTCCATTTACAACCAGCTGGAGAGCATAATAAATCTTTGGTGAAAATCCCATACCGATAAGACGTTCCATGCAGGAGAAGTAGCAATAACAAATTTTTAAGATGGCCGTTGCGACTGTCATTTTGGAACTTAAAACACGACCATTCTCGTTTTGGACCAATTTCACCTCATAATGAATGTGTGTGTAATCTTTCATGGATATGATCCATGTAGTTTAGGAGTAGTAGTGGTAACAAAGTTATGCTATGGAACGGACTGAAAACAGGTCATACTTCATGCCTAGCATATCAAACCAAACGGGTCTGAACGCCATTTAAATCTGTAACATCAACATGATCAATTATCTTAAAACGGCGAGCAACTTGCTTACAATGTCACTTTTACAGTCATATTGATTGTTATGTCATATGTACATAATCTACACTGACGTGGCTAATATGTTACATCACAAATCAGGCGTCTAACATTTGGATTTGTTTACATGTTACGCAATACCCACACAATTTCACTTGTGTCAGACCAATAGCTAAGTGAGCAAGTGTATATCAATAAGCTAGAATGTAAGCATGCATGTATTCATATATTGATGGTTGGATTCTCAAAGGAGCGGAAAGGAATTTACCTGGATCTTACAGAGAGATACGAGATAATATGAAGTGAACAGGTTAGAGATATTTTAATCCCCTACCGACATTCGAACCGAGATTCGCGGGATACACCAACAATTGCCTTCACTCACGCAACGACCGCGTACCCTCTCAATTAAGCACAAGTCACCCAGAAATAGAATGGAACATATTCCTATGTACAGGCAGTCATGCATAGCAAATACACTTGCAAGAGACACATTAATTAACTCTCATCTACTATTCAATCAGTACATAATACCCTGACAGAAATGGAGGCACATAGTAAGAATCAAAAGTCTAAGATCTATACGCACGCACACACACACACATATATATAATATATATATATATATATATATATATATATATATATATATATATATATATATATATAGAGAGAGAGAGAGAGAGAGAGAGAGAGAGAGAGAGACAGACAGACAGACAGACAGACAGACAGACAGACAGACAGTTATAAATATACATTCGAAGGTTCGAATAATGTTGACCCTGGATCCTACGAGGATTATGTATGATAAACTGAAATAAGCTTAAGTATGGAGAGCATTATCATACAGATTAGAGAATTTGTTATTGGTTACGTACTAAGACTCGAACCCAGGTCCGAAGGTGAGGACACCAATCGCCTTGCCGGTGCGCATTAATCCCCACACCCTCTTTCATAAATGTAGGAATTCTTGTGGAGGAGAAACACTCGCATGGTAACCCATGGCAACTCATAATTCCACTGACAGAAATCGAGGCATATAGAAATTAATATAAGTCACAACTATAGACCAGAAACTAGGTTACAGTTCTTTTTTGGATCCTGCAGGAGGATGCGTGATAATATGAGGTTGCTTGATGTGTGTGTGTGTGTGTGTGTGTGTGTAATTAGGATTTTTAATGTAGCTTTTACAATTTTTCATTCATATCGTTACGATTTATGCAGTGTGGTAGTGTATAGTGATGTCTAGCACTGTTGCATCATGCAGCAAAAAGTCACATTATCCTGACACCAGGCCAACCAGTCCTAGCTCTAACATCTTAATGCTGAGCGCCAAGCCAGGCAGCTGTTAGTACAATTTTTTTAAGTCTATGATAAGACTCGGCCGGGGTTCGAATCCACGACTTCCCGCATCAGAGGCGGACGCTCTCACCACTAGGCCACTGGAGCGGATGCGTGGTAATATGATGTGAAATTATATATGGCGAAGAATACAGGGTCATATATATATATATATATATATATATATATATATATATATATATATATATATATATATATATATATATATATATATATATATATATATATATATATATATATATATATGACTAAGTCTAAGTATTTGTGGTCCACGGTTGATATTTCGGGGGTGGGGTTTGGAGACAAGCGCCACATTCCTCCAGAAATACTCCATACGGCTTTCGTCTCTGATCGCCTCTGTCAACTAATATCCAGCTTTTAGCCTTCGCGAGTGACTTAGCTTCTAAATACGGCTGACCATGTTTCCACTAAGAGGAGGAGTGAAGGCAGACTACTGGCGCCATAAAATCAGTCGGTTCGGGTAGACGGGACTCGGAAACCTTGGATGGTAGCTCATCTAGTAGAAGGAAAAACGCCGATTCCAAACCTCCGCTTCTGCTGAGGTTGAATAATGTATACTAATTCTTACATCAACAATGTGTACAAGAAAGGTACAAATGGTTCAGCAGAAACAATTAAGTTATAATAGGTGGTTGCGGTTTTATTACAAAGCGGTTGGATTCCACAACCTTGAAACTAAAGGTATTACTGAATGTTAGCTTACCTTAAAGGACTTTATTTATTTATTATTTTATTTTTGAATTCAAACACTAATTATATGGCCATGCCAAGCTTTTAGTCTGTTTCTGAAGCAGAAGCATGATTTAGGATGCAGCCTTTGTAAGGAATTGTCAAATATAATAGTGCTCGTAAATTGACCTTCATACTGGCAATATGAATAGGATTTTTGGTATATGAGGATTTGCATTTTACACGCGCCCACATCTTAATAGATGCTACTTGGGGATGGATAAATATCTCTACCACTTGTCACCCGTCGGTCAGGTGTATTTATAACAGTGCGTTGTTAATCCTTCTTCGCACACGGGAAACGCTATGTTTAGCGCAGCTATGGCACACGTAATTCCCTTCTGTCATATATCAAATAATGCATGAAAAGGGCAATAAAAAATGACCTTTCCAGTTATCCATTTTCACATATCAATAAAGTATGTGAACGAGGGTACACTGTTCACCATTGTTCTTAGTCGAGAAGAGCATTTTTTAAATCAAACTACGACGTGCGGTCAACCCTTGTGATATACATCAAGTAAATTATGACGAAATAAATATAGTTTACCTTCCCATATATATAGCCCAGTGGAACAGTTTAAATTTGTGTTATCTCAACATTTAGCTAATCAGTTAATAAACAAAAAACGCATTTATCATTGGCTGTTAGTGTATAAAGTTGAATATAATACTCTACGGAAAAAGCTATTTTCTGAACGTTTGCGAAAAGAGTTGCATCAATCAGCTACCTGTTTCCATATCAACAATTGCCTGCCATAGCTTAGAAAACAATTTAAGGTAAGTAATTGTAAATTTATGAAGAAAGGCTAAAAAGAGGAAAGACCTGGAAATCTTTTTATCGTGTCTATATACAAATCAGTCTCCATGTCTAATGTTGAAAATAATCTCCATGCCTTTGTAACATGCAAATCGCACCATGTGACGCAGAAAACTTAACGTTCTTAGACCATAACACCAGAAAATAAATAATAATAATAATAATAATAATAATAATAATAATAATAATTATTATTATTATATGGACTTAGTGCAGCAACTAATGTTTAGATGTTCTCAGCACTTTTCAATATTGGATAATATATAAAATATATGCAACAATGTTGCAAAAACAAACAACTTGAAATTACAAAATAATAGCATGTTGACAATAATTAAGGAAGTAAACATTTCTAAGTCTTCAAGTCTGTTCCTGACTTCAGGTGGGGTTCAAGAGCACACTTGAATGAGACTTCAGAGTAATTCTGTCTAACAGCAATGGGGTAATTCGTTTCACTGAAACAGACCCTGGTACGCAAACGAACATTGTCTGTATGACTTCGTTTTTACAACGGGAACACTGTGAATACGAGTGTCGGAATAGTGTCGAAGAGGAACATAATTTTCTAGATGGGATGTACACGTGGGTGATGTCAGATAGGTATATTGGACTGGAGCTAGTCAAAGAAATGTAGAAGAGGGAACAGATTTGGGGTATGATTCTGAATCGAACGGGTATCCAGTGGATGTTACAAAACAAGGTGAGGTGTGCTTAGTTCTTTGTACCCTAAGGATAATCTGAGAAGCTATATCTTTATTTTTTGGAAATTTCTGTAGTACATAGAAGTAAATTATAATGGTCCAGTCTTAAAAATACTATTGAAAACACAATTATTTTAGTGGCATCAACCAAAACAAAATTGCGAACTGAGATGATGCGACACAGTTCCAATTATACAGCCTTAAAAATGTTCATGACATATTGGTGTAATGTGGGCATGATGTCGAGAGCCATACATAGGTTTATTACTGACTGTGTGAAACGTAATGTTACTATTGGAGGTAAAGGATGTAAATGAGAGGTTTTAAGTGATCAGGATGGTTTCAGTTGTATCATCATTCCTATGCAGCTTGTTACATGTCATCCATGACATCACATCGGAAATGCACCTCTTTAAGTCAGGGATGGTAGCCTCAACAACGTCCGGTGCGCAGACTGATTTGTATATTTGAGAATCGTCAGCGTACAACTAGTGCGACACCTCAATTTTGAATTCTCCTTCAATTAGGTCTCACTGAACAGTTTATCTGGTGAGTTTTCATCCGAGAGTGACCTATTGCAGAACAATGAGAATAATTTTACACTGAAGATACAAATAAAATCAAAGTAATGATTTTTGTAGAAAGCATACATGTGAGATTTTGACTGCGGCAATCAGGTTAATTCCTAATGCAAGAGGGCAGCTAAAAGAATTAGTATGTGCCTTACGCATGAATCAAGTTCACTAGTACTATAACAAATTAGCATACTTTTCATCACCCCTCAACCGTCTAGATTTTTAGATATTTACCTCTGTAGCAGATACATGTAAATACATAAGCCACGTCGGCTGCTCATTTGCAGCCTAAGTTACGCATTTGATCTCTAATGCTCGTATAACTGTGACAAGCAGTCACCAACAATCCAACAAATTTCCAAGCCTAACTCAAAGTAAATCTTAACCACATTACATGTTTAGCTTCTGTGTGAATTTATAAATGCTAGGCTTGTGATAATTAGGTTCATGCCCTCTACCTTAAAAATTAGGGAGGTGTCAAAATACGAAACTATCCATTGAGACCCTAAGAACTGATATGCCAGTAGGATTAGGGGAAACGCTTCTCAGTTTCAAAACACTGGGCAATTCTGAATAAAACGCAACCTCAACATGTGTAAATATCACAATCGTCTGTTTCTTATGATATATGGCATTTGTCGATGATCGTGAGCCCTGACATAGAGCAACAGCTGTGAGGCACATTCATACCTTTCCACGCTTAAACATACAATTTCTCTTTAGCAGGGATTGTCCACGCGTCATGCAAATGTGTTATACGCATTACCTGATACAGAAAAGTGAAAATGTAGGACAAACAATGACAGCGGCTGATAATATTGCATGTGTAAGGAATTAGGTAGTAAACAAAATGCCATCCTGAAATATTAATGAATCATTTTACTTTTAGATAGAATATCAAAATAAAATCTAATGGTGATGCAACTTTTGCCTTTTTTAAGGAAGTTTCCACCGTTTTGAAATCATTGTTTCCTTTATAATTTTATTGGCAACCATATCACTGCCATATTAGGTAGTTTGCGTCCCAGCATATACATAATTGCCTTTTCTGGTATCTACAAAACGAATCAAAAGACATAAGTAAACATCTTACATATCACAGTTGAATTTTGAATGCGTGAGATTTATAAGTTTATTTACTCGTGATTTTATATTTACACTTGAAAAGAAATATCTGAATAAAGGTTCTTACATATTAAATAAGCTGCCTTTTGAAAAATAACATTGTCTTACTATGTAATATATAAACTGCATATTTTGGTAATACATAAATTATGCCAAATGGGTCCCACTACTAGTTTTTATTTGTACATAATTATCTTTGTACAGTTTTGTATATCAAGCCTGTACTAAGCTATCATTATTTAGACACCAGCAAGGATAACATTTGAAATTGTAATGTTAAAATATTTTCTTCTTGTGATATCTGAGTTAATGGCGGGACAGTAAGTACCCCTCCACCTTGTACTGAGCAGGCCTGTATATAATTCTGAAGTATACAAATGATAGAGGAGGCATGGCTCCATATATATATTTATTTATTTATTCATTTATTTATTTATTTATTTATTTATCTAGACCCCCTCTGTTTCATTCTTGGATCCGCACCTGTATCACGGAACTGAAAGTCTTTGCATTACAAGCACATCTATTGATTAAAATCTTCCCCCACACCTGATGTTAATCGAACATGTTCTAGTTTCTAAATAGATGTAAATGACGAACCTGATTTGATGTAAGTGTTGCTGGGATAGGATCGGGATGATCCGTCGGCGGTCTATTCCCAGCTACGAAATGTTTACTGCAGATATATGTCCATCTTGTGATTTTGTCAGTAGCAAATGTTCCCCTTCCACAAGCACGCACCTAACACCCGCACTTGTCGGGATTTTTTTTCGGTTTTGGAAATGGAATCCTGAATGCACACGTCGTATGTTCACGATCTGAATTTCTAGTATCGCTGTTACAAAGTCCAAAGCAACAATGTCTTGAAGCACCACATATTTTTCGCTTTTAAGGGATATATACAATCTCTTCAGTGTGTTCTGCCATTTATATTGTAATACAAAAGCCGGTTTATATGTCCTACATTTTGCAGCTGAGTCTGCGAGCTATAAATAGGCGTGCTATTTTTAGCAATTAACAGTGTCGGTCGATCTCTGCTATAACAAGGCAATGCCATCATTTCTCATAGCTAATTTAGCGTGTAGTGTTAGTGCCTGGTGATATAAGTGATATCTCACAGCAAACATAGTACTATTTATGAAATCTCAAAAGGAATAAAACATGTATAAAAAAAAAGAGCCAGGCGGATTATGCTGTAAAATAACTGCAAAATATGCATGCAAAGTACTTAACAAAATATGTACGATGCACAGCATATATAAACTGACCAGAACTCTCTCAATGAGTTCATGAAGAAGGTCAAATATATACTAGAATAGACAAATCTTAGGTAGACTATAAAGGAGGCAACTCATCAGTTAAAATAACATTTATGGACCAGTCTTTGTAAACTGAACCACATCAGTTGGGAAATTTAAAGTATGAAACTCTATGCCTAGATTCATCCCCTCTGTTGATAAAACAATATGTATGGATAATGTATTTTAAGAACACTAAGACGGTCACCTTTGCATCACATTTTCCTACTGGCAATCACATGTTATAGCTGAACCTGCCGCTATTTAGAGAAGTTTGTTTTGCTAGTGAGTTTAACCTGAATAGAATCAAATCTAAAGCAAACAGAACATCATGAAAAGTAAAAGAGGGGAGGAGAAATAACACAATGTAAAAAGGGACATCCATTTCACATAATTCAACAAAAACTCCAATGAAGCTGATACAGATACATTTGTTCTTGTGAAAGCTCCACATCAGTTTGTGCGGCTGACTGCCAATCAAATCTTTATCACTTCTACAGGTGTGCTCCAATACACCTCGAGGCCTACAAGAACATAAAACCATGAACATCTTATATATAGGTCATTATAACTTAAATTTCTGGAAATAAGATGAAATCTATGTATTGAAACATTACATCATGAGTAGATATGTATGTAAAAGCATTAAATTAAAGCATTCATCATTAAATTCGGAAAATATACTAAGTTTGTACTGAAAATATTGAGAAACTGATTAAGTATGTGAAATACTTTAATTAAATCACCTTGCATGAAACTTATAAGGCTTTTGTTGTTCATTAGCAAAATGTATCAGATGCAATTCCTGGTAACTCTAACAGTGTTGAGTTAACTCCCTTCTTCTAGTATTATTAAGTGCTATCAAGTATATAAGAAGTGCATGTTGGGAATACATAACTATGAGAGATTCAATACATGGAGGAATAAGGAAATAATTATGGCACAGTGAATCACATTTGACAAGACTGAAAAAATGACACCGGTACTTAATGTCAAACTGGACAGTTTATCTGGTGAGGTTTCATTCGACAATGGCCTATTGCAAAACAATGAAAATAATTTTACACTGAAGATACAAATGAAAACAAAAATAATGATTTTTTTGGGAAAGCATACATGTGGGAATTTGACTGCGGCAATCAAGTTAATTCCTAATGCAACTGGTGGCTTTTGTACTGAACCAACAGTGCCACCAACCCCTCTTTTTCCATTCATTTTTGACAGCAAAGAGCTATTTTGAATATTTTCATGTGACAGGGCAGCTAAAAGAATCAGTATGTGCCTTACGCATGAATCAAGTTCACTAGTACTATAACAAATTAGCATACTTTTCATCACCCCTCAACCATCTAGATTTTTAGATATTTACCTCTGTAGCAGACACATGTAAATACGTAGGCCAAGTCGGCTTCTCATTTACGGACCACGTTACGCATTTGATCTCCAATGCTCGTCTAACTGTGGAGTCACCAACAAGCCAACCCATTTCCAAGCCTAACTCAAAGTAAATCTCAACCACATTACAGAGGTAGCTTCTGTTGAATTTATAAATGCTAGGCTTGGGATAATTAGGTTCATGCCCTCCACCTTAAAAGATAGGGAGGTGTCAAAATACGAAAATATCCAGTGAGACCTTAAGAATTTATATGCCAGTCGCATTAGGGGAAACGCTTCTCAATTTCAAACCTTTGGGCAATTCTGAATAGAACGCAACCTCAACATTTGTAAAATACACAATCGTCTGTTTCTTATGATGTATGGCATTTGTCGATGAGCGAGAGCCATGATACAGAGCAACAGCTATGAGACACCTTCATACTTTCATTTTACTTTCCACGCTTAAACATACAATTTCCGTATAGAAGAGACCGGTGACGCGTCATGCAAATGTGTTATGCAAATCACGTGATACACAAATATAGGACAAACAGCTACAGCGGCTGATAATATAGCACGCGTAAGGAATTAATAAATAAAATGCTATCAAAATAAAATCTATTTGTGATGCAACAATTGTCCTTTTTAAGGAAGTTTCCACCGTTTTGGAATCATTGTTTCCTTTATATTTTTATTGGCAACAACATCACTGCCATATTAGGTAGCTTGCGTCCCAGCATATACATAATTGCCTTTTCTGGTATCTACAAAACGAATCAAAAGACATAAGTAAACATCTTACATATCACAGTTGAATTTTGAATGCGTGAGATTTATAAGTTTATTTACTCGTGATTTTATATTTACACTTGAAAAGAAATATCTGAATAAAGGTTCTTACATATTAAATAAGCTGCCTTTTGAAAAATAACATTGTCTTACTATGTAATATATAAACTGCTTATTTTTGTAATACATAAATTATGCCCCATGGGTCCCACTACTATTTTGTACACATTTTCCAATTGTTGACTGACAGTTTGGTGTGTGCGTAAACGTACAATCTTGTGCGGTTGGTAGGTTGTCACTTTTAAAGTTTCCATTCTCTCTAGACTGCAAGGCTTATTTCAGCACGCCAAAGTTCACCAATATGATGGTGCAACAATTGAGAGACAATCATTTCACTTTACACTCCGTGTGCACTTCTTTTTGTTAGTCACGGTCTTCGTAGCCGTAATTATTAGGACCACCACTAGAATACTGTCGTCGGGGTGTTCGTCTGTCCTGGCTCTTAAATAGTCTCATTTGATCTTAGAATATCGTTTACAAAGGCGATCGATGTAAATGCAACTGTACGTGTCAAAGTACAGGACGCGATCTCCTAACAGTTCTAAAGTTTTGTACAATTGTAAGCGAGGATGGGCTGTCACGTATTCCGCAATGATGACATTTCCAAATTCGTCGTCTTCTACTAAGTCCACTTCTTCTTCGTAATTGACTAAGATCAAGTCTTCACGAACGACGTCCAAACGTTTCGTGTATTTGCTTTTGTCCTTAATCATCTGAAAGTAACGGGAAGGTTCTGCCAAATACTCAGTCTTGGGTAAACGCGGTCGTTGTGCTATATTTCCCTACAAGCAATTTAACACCACTTTCGCAAACGATCGCCTTCTTTTGTTTTTCTCCACGTGGTATGAAGTAATGCCTTCCTGCTCCCATTATTTCTCTTTGAAATTATTTTGGTCATCGCAAGTATGGCACCAGGAAGGATAGCATCTGGCTTCTTGTTTCGGCTTCAAAAAGGCATTCACGTAAATCTGCAAAAATGCCTTGCGGTGTCTCGTTGCCCTTGTGGTATTTTTCTGTCTTGCGAAAGTGGTAAATTTCGTACACTTCTAACAATTGGTACATCCTCTTTGTAAAGAATTTGTGACATTCACAATATTATGAGGTAAAAATTAATATTATGTACTGTTTTCCAGTTTGAACGCCTAATCACGTATTAGCACATTTATGAAAGACTTTTGACCCCACCCACCCCGGATTACTACATTGCATATTAGGGATTCGATCGATTAGTGCTCCGGTAATGTTTGTTATAAGGAAAATTTGCATTTTTTAAACATATATTGAGATTAAAGGTATCCACTGTTTCTAATGTGGTTCTATAGAATTATTATTCTCAAACATTTTGAATCTTCAGATTCCTCACGGATGGTTCCACCATATTCAAACATTTCAAATTGCTATGCATCTTAGCGATCAGTCTTTGGTAAAAATAACTGTCTCACAAGCAATTTGAGGCAAGGCTAGATGTTTTTGAGCAAGATGTTTTACACGGGAGAATCCAACAATGAGATTAATTTGTCATCAAATCCAAAGGTATTAAAAACCAAGGCTGGGATCTACAGGATTTTATAAACAAAGTCTTTATATCTGTTTCACATTAATCTTTGGGAATCTATGATCAGAGATTGCTATTGTGTTCAGATATGATTCTAGAAGAATGTATTTATTTAATTTGTCATGGAAATTAGAATCATGGAAATTACAAAGTGTTCATCGACGTTTTTGACAAAACAACTACATTGGGATTATTGAGGACTCGTTCCAAGATTTCAAAATAATCAAGTCTTTTGAAATTTATTCGCAAGATTGTATACATTTGGATTTATGACAGAAAATGTATGATTATTTTTAATCTACTTTACAATAATGATAGTGTTTTTTACAGTTTCACTTTGCATGTTAGTGAAATAAATTGTTCCTCGAATTCAACTAAACATTGTTCCTCTTGTTTCTTTATGTTATATAGTTTAAGACCATTGAGTCGTAAAAAAAAATCTTGTGCGATTAATTCAAGCTTGGAATCAAACATCTTCTTCATTCTGTTTCGTGTGTTACAAATATACACATTTTACGATCAATTTGACAAAGCACTGGACTTTCCTGTAGCTGATTTTAACACTTAAAGTTGAAAACACCTCAGATTCACCTTATTACAATTTTGCCTGCATTTTACCAACAAAACTGACACTGGCGTAATATTCATACATGTAAATTAATTTTCTGCTTTATGTTGATGAAGTTTGATACGTCACTTTTAAATCAGACTGAAATTTTACCCACTGAGGTTGCTGGACCAGTGACTGCTATATTTGAGTGCAAAGTAATGTCCCTATGTTGAATAACTTCAAAGGAAGGTATCATTGGGTCTGAGTGCAAAATAATTTCCAAATCTGGGTGTGAACGCTGCTTCACGTCGTTGTGAAAATCCTTAATACACCATTAGACACGACCAGGTACTGTTTTTTTACATGTAATTAGAGAAGATATACACATGTATAAATACATGTCTTACATACAATTATCCACCCGCTGCGATGGGAGTGGAAATGCGAGTTTCTAGTAAAGAGTCGGGCTTTGCTATATTAGCTCTGCAAACTTCTATTTACTTTACATATGTAGTGTGTGTGGGTGTGTATGCGTGCGTGTGTGTGCGCGTGCGTGTGTGTCAGTTTGTAGTGGGTTTTGTAACCTAAGATCAGAATATATTTCTTACATAATAAATCATAGATGATGTGACCTCCGATTAAAACAAAATTAACACTCTATAAAATCTCAAGCTGCGAACACTATAATAAGATGAATGGGTTCGTCCATCGATATATTTATTGATTAAATCAATAACTAATATAAGACAATGTGGTCGGTGAAAGTAACAAACCATTAGATATACTTATTTCCATAAAACAGACAAATCATCAAACATATTTTTACGTCATGACGATGCATGTTATTCAGATGGACAAAGTCCCTACCTTTAAAGCGAGCGTGATTACATTTTAAACTGTTTCCACAAACAAATTTACAAGTATTATTAACACTTATTTTATAGAATGGACTTGTATCTGCCGGACGAAGTGGTACCGAGTTTCCAAGTTTCCTCCTCGTCCAGTCAGGATGTCACCAGTACAGACAACATCTCAGTACATGTTGTTTGCAAAGAGAAAGATGAGGCGGTAAAACTCTTGTTCTGCCAGATGGACGTTTTGCGGACATATAGGGAAGATCTTGTTTGGAAAGAGATGGCTAGGTATGGCAAAGAAAATGGAAACATTTTTGAGCCTACTATAATGCAGAAGTTGATGTGTACTTCTTATTGGTACCTTTGAAAATTATATAATTTCCTTGTACTAACTCTTCTTGTCAACTGAAATCATATCTGAAGATAATTTTGCAATGTTTCTCCAATTTTGTAAGAGTGATGTATGAAAATAATCCTTACATTTTGTGGTCTAGAGTGCAATATTTCTTAAGGAAACCAAATGCTTTAATTCTTACTTGACGATAGTCTGGTCTCATTTGAACAGAACAGGTTTGTTTCCCAACCGGAAGCATCCTTTAGAAGAATTTGAAATAGTTGGACGAATAATTCGTGCAGTTTAGGAAACAATTCTGAGAAAATTGAAAATAAACCTTTGAAGGAAAAAGAATGAACAGAAAAGTAAAGATATACAGCATAATAAAAGAAATGGACCTAATAATGATGATGTGATTCTTCTTGATGGGTGAAGTTCGAAGAGGTACTGGAAGAGGGAGGAAAGAGATGGTCCAAACCACACGTGCCATCTCTGTCTATGGCAGCCTTCATGGAACTGAAACAGCTTCTCTCAACATGCCCTGTATTGCTGGATGTCGAGTGTAGCAGCATGGCTGACGTAGCATGTTGGTCTGCTGTAGGACTACTTCGTGTAAAGACCTACTAAACATGCCATCCTTATCACTGGTGTAAAAACTTAAAGCAAGCAGTAATGAAAGGAGGAAAGAGAATACGATTTGATGCAAACGTGTGATGAAATATACATGTGCATTTTGCTTCAAAAGCTTTCTGTTCTTTTCTGGTTTTTGCTGGGCACATATAATTACACTACTGATACACGTACCAAAGGTGTGAGGACATGATGAAAGCTAACTATAAAGTCTGGTCTTCATTAACTTGACTCTTACTAACAACCATTAATTACGCTTCACTAACATAAGTCTTAACTATGTTACATGTTTGCCAGAGGTGGATAACTTGCAAGCAATTATTGATAGATAGTTATTGAAAGGTTTATTCGTAAAGGCACGGAAAAGAAGGTACATCAAGGCGGAAAAGGAATCGATTTTTAAAAAATCCGAGATTACAATTTTCGGATCCCGGACAAGTGAGAAGCTATAATTTTCATATATATTCCTTGTTATTATATTTTTTTAACCGAAAATGCATGGTTTGTGTTATTTAATGGGCAGTGGAAATTTTCGATTCAAAATACGTTTCCAAATAAGTGCGATCCAAGGAATATGTAGGAATAAGTAGTTTTGGTTTGGGGATTTTCTATGACTATATCAGTTTTATGCTATAACATCAGCTGTGCTGAAAGAATTGGATGCATCTGCATGATTCTACGTAATCCATATAAAACAAATCTGTTTAATTGAACTCATTCTTGTTTTCATTTCTTGGTTCTATTATTTTCGGGAATCTCTGTCATATTGACATGATTTCATTTATCAATGAATATTGCTGAAAGTGTCTAAAATCGATACTTTTATAGCTTTTATCCATTCGAATCACAAGGAAGACGTAACATATCCATAGTATGTGTCACTGGGACTGAATTAAAAATGGAAATGAACGGACTTTTAAAGTCTTAAATAACAAAACTCTGTTTCCAAAAGAAGATTAGTTATTGGAGACATCTAAACTATTGTAGGTACACTGCACATTCATAATTTGCTGTGGTTTTTTTTCTTTCTTTTTGTTTGTTTATTTATTGTTTATTCTTGCGCTTTTTTGTCCTTTTGTCTTTTTTCATTATTTCAATTGGAATATACAGTTCCATTTATTTTACCAATCACGATCGTGCTTTGGAATCTTGGATACGAGAGGGAGATGTTATTGGCCTCATTCGGAACCACATCCGTGCAGTGCTACTGAAACATCATAAACATCCCCATGGGCGTTCCAATCCAGGTTACAAGGACTCCCGCATGAAAATGAACGGCATCGCAAGCAGCACAGGGATAAGAAAGAATAACTCATTCACAGCAAACGGAATCTACAAAGGTAAATCCGCGTTTTAAATAGCAAATTATTGATTAGTTTTTGGGGAACAAATATGCTTTCTTGTTAATATTTCTAATTAATGGATCATTTATATGACGTTCCAATTTTTCGTCCATGTTTTCCATGTTTTCCTTGCCAAAGTATGACAATAAAACAGGCCATCTAGTTCATAATACTTAAGGTGGCAAAGATTCAACAGAATGGAGACAAAGTAGTGGTGAAAAAGTAAATTATGTATATTTATCGCTTTAGACGTTGGATATAGCAGATATTACATTGAACTGCAGTTAATTTACGCACATCAGACTCTATTAAAAATAAATTAATGATGCTAAATGATAAGACATTGCCAATCATGGCACCAGAACGAGTTCCAGAGAAGCACGTATTTATGTACTGATGCAGGTAAAATGAATGAATAAATAAACATACCCACGGGATTTCTCATATGGGTTTCTTTGCAATAGGCATTAGCTTTGTCACTGACGTTATTATTACACATGTTCTAGTGGGCTTTGAACAGAGTGAGTCTAACCAACAGGAGGTACCTTCCCAACTTAACTCGGGCGCTTCTGCACAGTCTTTGTCACTCGGACCTAAGGTGTGTATGCATGAATATATTTATCAGCTGGAGTGTCTTTCATCAGCGTAATACGTTTCTCAGTTTAAATTATGTCGTCTATTCTCTTAGACAACGTCTTTATCAGCACTCGTGTTGATGATGGCCGTTGCAGAATACATTCTTACATTTTAAAACAATTTACTTATATACCCTTGACATTTTCTTCCTCGTCATCATTAGCACGAATTTCAAGAAGGATGTATTACTGTAGAAACAAGTGAGCAAATAGATACGTTATATTAGGTCAGTCCTGGTAACGGTAAACGACTTCCAGATAATCTGAATTAACAAAATGTACAATTCCTGGTGTACACTCGCTTTGACAAGAAAGGATAAAAATGATGCAATGAAAAGAATAATTATCACATGTAAATGTTTATTTGATAACATGACCAAGTGTACACCTCAAGTTATATATAATTAATATTATCTTTCAAAATGTTTTGAAGTATACAAATATACATATTTCACATTATATCAATAGTACGTAACACAACTTAAGAAAAATGGTATATACTATATCTTATGCCCATAAGTTCCGACGGAGCGACGAGGAAATGCAGACCTGAATTTGTCTCAGTCTTATTTTCTAATTTAATTTGAGTAGGCAAACAAAAAGATAATTCAAAATAATTTTTTTCGTCAGAAGGACTGTCATTATCGTCATTGACCAAGATAGAGTTCGAAAGCAAACATTCAATTCTTAACGTGAAAAATAAACTATTTTACATGTGCTTTATGATGTTGTATGTTATAATACACAGAGAGAACACGGCAATGCTTCCTGGAGCACTTGTTGCCCGCTATTCGCCCACGATGTTGATTTCAAAATACATACATATCCATTTTTTGTGAAGTCTGCTGTATAGCGAATGTCTGACATTGATATGCAATAAATATATAAATGTGAAGTTCTATGTGACCCACTGTTATGCGTTGGGGTGGGATGCTCCCAATATTTATTTGAATTACTGTGGAATTCCCACCCTGGCTCGTTTTTGTAAGAAGTGAAATTAGTGATAGGATAGGTAAAGCTTCGAGCCCCCAGTCAGCAATACCGACAATTAAATTATTAAGAACACAAAGGTGAAATTCAAAGAATAACAATTTAATACAAATTAAACCATATTAATTTCTCAACCAATCTTCTTCCTCTCGACCATGTAACAACCTATTTCATCACGTGATTATAGTGTGAGATCGCTTTCCCCCGTACTTGGTTTCTACTCATCTGTGTTTACTCCGCCAATTCCTTCCTTCCTTCCGTCGTTCTCCATACTCCAATTTTTCCTATCCTCTTCCCCTTTTGTCTCCTTTTCTCCTTCTCCTTCTCTCTCTCTCTCTCTTTCTCCAGCAACTAGGCTTGTTCTCGGCCTATTGCCTTCTTCTATCCTGTCTCTCTGAGACACGGGACTTGACTACGCGGTAGTCCTGTCCCCAAAAGCTTCCTACGAAAAACACAAGGACGTTAGCATTTGTGTTAGTCATCTCGCCTCATACTACATCAACAATCAATCATCAGATAAAGGCTATCTACATCTTTGGTCACGCATTCGTGCACATCGAAAAACCCACACTTTCTTACAGAAAACAACGTTGCAATAAAAGCGGTATCCTACTTATCATACAGAAATCACTAAATTGCGTCACCTCAATATATATATATATATATATATATATATATATATATATATATATATATATATATATATATATATATATATATATATATATATATATATATATATATATATATATTCTTAACGGCATTATTCTCAACAATATCACAACAATCCGACACATTTCTGTACATTACACTGCCACAAGTGTACACCAATATTCAAATATCCATATTATTTAAATTTACACACTGCAACCATTTCCAAAGTCACAATTTAATTCAACAATTGCAAAATCTAGAATGTCACATAAATAAATACACTAGTTTACCACGAAGTAACTAATTAGCGAATTACAATATTAATTCTGACGAGCGAGCAATCTACATAATCATAGCTCATTTCTCAAGTACGCATGTAAATTAAACAATACAAAGGTAATTCTACGTACTAACGATTCTAGTAAGTAAATATACATACTGTACATAATCACAATTACAATGCCGTAACATTCTGCAACAATCGAACAAATAACTCACTGAAATTTACGAAGCTTTCTGTCCTTGAATGTACCAAGGTTTTTCCCGCCAAATCACGAGTTGCTCCCGGAGTTATTGCTACAACTGCTACAACTTGTCAACACGATGCTTGACAATGACTAATTCGTTCCCAGCACAAATGACTTAAATTCTGGTTCGAATTAATGGTCCCACCCTTCCTCAGTTCCGATTGAATATCAATTCTACCCCAGTCGGTGCAGTTAACAGACGAGCCTCAGGCCATCTGTCAAAGCGGGAGATTTACAACAGCATCGAGGGTCCAATGTTCTAGAACAAAGCTTCTAACGTCTACATGTTATTTTTGACACCTAACGAAGAGAACTCTTGTACAAACACGAATCACCACGGCAGTGCAGGGTCGACAAACTCATGACGCTAACCCATCCCTTTGTTCCTAACTTACATAATCGCGGGTAGGCAAACGTGACAAGAAATGAAAGCAACATTTGTACGTGCAAAAATGGATTTCATCATCACAATGAAAGATCTTTCCTACAGGTGACTGACATAATTATGCACCTGCGCAGTACATTTGTTGCATTCTGCAATGCTCTGATGTCTTTAAAATAACATTCATTTGCATGATTGGTTTTATTGAAATGATTATTTTACTCGCAGAAGAAATTAATTAAAAACGTTAAATTTTGCGAATTGTTCGTTGACTTAGATTAGGAGAAAGCTGTTTGCGAATAATGTGAATAAAATAAATTTAACCGTACTCTCTGACAGAGTGTGTAAATTATTCGTACCTTTATTCTTTCCTTTTCAGTTTCTCTGCCTTGATAAAACATATCCAGGCAGGATTGGATGCGGGAAATATGATAGTAATTTGTCTCTGGTTTTTAAGGACTTATATTATTATTGTACGATTGATGAATGTGTACTTTCCTGCCTGGCCATCACTTCAGTGACTAGCAATCTGTTGAAATAACAACAACTAGCTAACGTTATCAAAAGTGAAATAAAGGTCGAATAGATGAGTCTTTTACTTACCTCGACACATGCACACACACCATTATATATCACATAGCATTTGATGATTTGGTGAAATAAATCCAGCTTTTCTTTCCTGACCACGACATAAATATAAGACTTGCCATAATACTCAGAAATTATTGAACTTGTAAAAGAAACAATAGCACTTGCTACAGGCTGCATGAGACATATCCTAAAACATTGGATTTCCGTTGACCAGAAATCTCAGTTTGGACGTAAATGACAATTATTACCGTAAACTTCTCCGTTCGACCAACACGTCATCTCCTAATTACAACTGCACTGAAACTTCCGTGTCAGCCTTATTCAGACGGTGGAAAGAAGGTATGCTTTCAAAGCGCTGGACAAGTTTTATCATAACAAAAGTAATCGAAACATAAATGAGGAAATCCGATAAGCGGGAAATGTTACCATCTAGGGAACATACAGCGGTACTAGTTTCTACTAGAGTCTTGGGGGTTCTTTATTTTAAACTTGCTACATTTGGTAACTTTTCCTTTTTCATTACCTATAGGCAAATAGCCGTTTCATGCGGAAGATTCCACGTGGAACGGAAGTGGCCAACCTAATGGTTGGAGAGGTGGAAGAACTCTCAAAGCGAATCGGAGTATTCGTAAGGTTGAAGGAAGCCCGTAACGTGGGAAATATTACTGAGGTTGACTTGTGCACTCGGTTTCTCTTTATTCTTTTGGGACCAAAGAATCAACTAGCAAGTTGCGAGGCTGCAACGCGATGTATGGGAGTTCTCTTCATGGATGAGGTAAGATCTGTCTTTTTTCTAGACCTCTATATCATTCGCGTGTAAGAACTGACTAATGATGATGATGATGCTCATCATGACGATGATGACAAATACGACTAGAACCACAACATAGATAATAATTTTAAATGACACTGTTTAAAAACAATTTAGAATTTATAAAAAGGGATGGGTCTTTACCATAGTTTGTCAACAAAGGCAATCACGACATAGGGAACAATCCTCATAGGCTATATTTTGCCTGTGAAATGAAGCAACAAGCAATATCATATATAGTTCATCTTCTGCTGCAGGTGTTCAGCTCATTGGTCTACAAAGCCAATTGTCGACGAGATATCTTGGCCGGTATGGAAGAGTTTTCGAACCACATGACAGTCCTTCCACCTGGATCATGGGATCCACATACACGTATAGAACCACCCGATCAGATGCCACCACAGGTAAACTAATTATTCAATTGGATAATCCTATGTATCAAGTGATCAAAATGTCATCTCGTTTGTAATTGTGATAAAAAAACAACACAAACGCCGAAAATTCTGTGCAACTAGTTTCGCATTTAATGTATGCTTCTTCAGGCACGAAATGTTTTGAAAGTAACGGATGACCTCTTTTATTTTAAAACAATAATTACGTCATTACGTAACGTCATAAATGATATGCATCATCATAACATTTATATATGACAGGATCTAAAAGATACACGAGTGTCTAATGAAACTTGAATTAGTAAAATAATAAAATAAACTAGAGACAAACAGTCATACATATAATTATATTGTTATAAAGGATATTCAATATATCATTTTAAATTATACAATATTATATAGTGCATTAGCATTAAGTCTATTAGGATGCAGAGTATCTAACTTATGAATCCAATAAGTTTCTTTTATGAGTCTATTCATGTCACCATGCACAATATCTATTGGCATGAAAGAAAAATCAAGTAGAGAGTGATTATTGGTGTTAAAGTGTATTGAAACATTAGAGGAAAACTGAGGATCTCTATAATTTTTTATATGAAAGCGATGATTATTCATTCTCTTAGAAACTTGTTGTAGTGTTTGTCCAACATATTGCATGCTACATTTTTTACAGGTTATTAAATAAATCACATCAGTTGATATGCAGTTAGTGCTATCGCGTAAAGAAAATACCTCTTTTGTATTAGCACTACTGAAAGAAGTACTTTCTCTTATGTTTGCACATTCAGAACACCGGTGTCAGTTACATTTAGATGACGAAAAGTGTATTTTTTTATTTTCTGTCTGTTTAGTTCTGATTAAAAAATCTTGCAAATTCTTGGGTCTTCTATAAGCGAGAACTGGTTTATTTTGAAAAGTGACTTGACGCTAGTTTTTTTGGATAAATTTAGGAGACTATAATATTTATTAATTATACGACCTATATTAGGTAATGAAGGATTATATTGTATTGTGAAAGGAATTACATCTCTCTCTATTTTACATTCTGCTGTGTTTAAAGCCTCATGTTGAGTAAGATTAAAGGCTTTGTTCAGTACAGAATCAATTATGTATGTAGGATAATTTCAATTTTGGAAATAGGTTCGTAATTTATTCAAAGAATTTTGTATTTGACAATCAGCTGAAATAATGCGTCGGTATCTTTTGGCCTGGCTATATGGTATACCGTTTTTACATGACATGGGATGACATGAAGAATATTCTACATACTGGTGGATATTAGTTTCCTTGATGTGAATATTGATAGAGATAGTGTTATCAATATTTTTTATTACATTTACATCTAAAAATGAAACATGAGTACTTGATGCAATATAATTAAATTTAATTGTCGGATGAAAATGATTCAGGCGATCAATAATTTTTTCAGTTCTTCATTTGAATGGTTCCAGATCATAAATATGTCATCTAAAAATCTAAACCAAACCGATGGATTAAACTTTTCGCTTTGAAGAAAATCTTTTTCTAATTTACCCATGAAAAGGGAAGCGTATGAAGGAGCCATGGGACTACCCATTGCTGTACCCATTATTTGTATGTAATTCATATTATTGAATTGAAAATAATTGTTTTGCAAGATAAGTTTTATTATTTTACATATATCTTCACTAGATAGTGTGCTATTATTAAGATTGTTATCAATAAAATATTTTCATGCTTCAATACCATCTGCATGCGGAATGTTGGTATATAGTGATGTTACGTCTAATGATACAAGGATTGAGTTATCAGATAGCTGTGGAACAGACTTCAACTTTTTGATGAAATCAGTGGTATCTTTAATGTATGAAGGAAGTAATTTCATTAAAGGTTGTAAAACACTATCAATAAATTTGGATAGGTTTTTAGTATATGAATTATAACCTGATATAATTGGTCGTCCTGGATAATTTAAAGGTAAATTATGGTCAGGATTTTTATGAGTTTTGGGTAATATGTAGAATTCAGGTGTACGTATGTTAAGAGGGAAAGTATCAAATTCCTCAATTACGGAATTATTATTTTTTAGCAATCTCATTAATGCATGTTGAAATATTTGATTTAATTTCTATTGACGGGTTTTTGTCAATATGTTTGTAGTATTTTTCATCATTTAATTGACGTTCAACTTCTTTAACATAATCATCTTGATCCATAATATTAACAGTGTTTGATTTATCAGTCTTTTTAATAACTATACCGTCGTCATTCATTAGATTATATAAAGACTTAATTTCGTCCTTAGAAATATTACTATGATATTGCTTTTTATGATTATCAGTTAATATCTCTTTTGTGATCGAGTCAATATAAAAATCTAAATATGAATCACGTCCACTAGCTGGTGTAAAAGATGATTTAATTGTGTTAAAATAACCCATTTTTTTAGAATGAAAAGAAATCGATTTACTCTCTGAATTCTTGTATCCTTTATCATAAAAAAATTTCTTTTAATTTTAAGCGTCTAGAGAAATTAAAAATTTCTTCAGCTAATTTAATTTTATTGTAACATTTTGGTTTGGGACAAAATTTTAGCCCTTTGCCTAACAGTATATAGTCATTATCAGTTAATATTCTACGTGAGAGGTTTAAGACTGTTTCTTTACCTCTCTTAATTTGTTTTCTTCGCTTTGTTTCTTTTTTCCACTCTCTTCTACTTTTGAATCTGTGGAACCTCCTATTATTTTGTCTTGTGATGTCGTCTCTATTAGACCTTGTAAAATCTTTACCAGGTTTGTCAGTGTCTTTCTCATGGTCACTGTTTCTGATTCCCCCCGTTTTACGGCTTCTGCGTATGTCTTCTTTGTTGTGCACTGGGGGAGTCAAGTTTTTTCGCTGTTGTTCATCCTGTTGGTTCTTATTTGAATTTTCAAAATTCCTACTTATGTTGACTCTTTGGGTTACTGAAGTTTTGGGAGGTGCTATAGGTGTATTACTCTTCCTTACAGTAGTTTCTATGGGTTTAGAATACTTCTTTTCTTGCTGTTTATTACTCTGTTGTTGTGTTGATTTGTTGCTTTTATGCTGCTGTTTATTCTTCTATTGTGATAATTTGGTGCTTTTCTGCTGCTGTTTTTTCGGTTGTTGATGGATTATATGCTGTTCTTCATCTTTTTGGACTTGTTTATTTTTCTCTCCTTTACTCTTTCGTAAATTGTTCAATTTTTCATTTTGCTTCAGAAGTATATCATTTTTCGTTGATTCTGTTTTTTGATATATTTCTTGGTCGAAACTGAAAAGTCTTTGCCCATCTATTTTCTTCCTCAGTTCATCCCTAACATTTTCCATCTGTTTTCCGACGTTTTGTGATATTTTTGGTTGTTCTTCTGCTAATCTCTCAACTATGTTTAGCGAGACTTTATGTAACAGTCTGTCGATAGAATCTTGGAAATCTTCGTTTCCGCTTCATATGTATATCTTCAGTTTCAGTCGTAAACCTGATGGAACGATCCCCTCCTCAACACAATTGTTCAGAAACTGCTGTGAAGGCTGCTTTTCATTTGTTTTTCAGATAGTTTCAATATTTGATATTTCAAAAACGTCATTACTCTCGGCGGGTCATAATTTGATGCCATTATGTTGTTGAAAAATTTAAGAATTGTGATAAAAAAACAACACAAAAGCCGAAAATTCTGTGCAACTAGTTTCGCATTTAATGTATGCTTCTTCAGGCACGCAATGTTTTGAAAGTAACGGATGACCTCTTTTATTTTAAAACAATAATTACGTCATTACGTAACGTCATAAATGATATGCATCATCATAACAATTATATATGACAGGATCTAAAAGATACACGAGTCTCTAATGAAACTTGAATTAGTAAAATAATAAAATAAACTAGAGACAAACAGTCATACATATAATTATATTGTTATAAAGGATATTCAATATATCAATTTAAATTATATAATATTATATAGTGCATTAGCATTAAGTCCATTAGGATACAGAGTATCTAACTTATGAATCCAATAAGTTTCTTTTATGAGTCTATTCATGTCACCATGCACAATATATATTGGCATGAAAGAAAAATCAAGTAGAGAGTGATTATTGGTGTTAAAGTGTGTTGGAACATTAGAGGAAAACTGAGAATCTCTATAATTTTTTATATGAAAGCGATGATTATTCATTCTCTTAAAAACTTGTTGTAGTGTTTGTCCAATATATTGCATGCTACATTTTTTACAGGTTATTTTTCTTTCATGCCAATAGATCTTGTTGGTCTTGTTCTTATTATAATTATTATTATTATATCCAATCGCTTGTCGCTATGATCGTCTTGTATTTGTAAACTTTGAAATACAGGTCAAAGTCTGCTGAAACACCAGAGTAGTGCATTAAGAAACCTACAACAAATAATTGGCTTCTTGTACTAGATGTATTTTCAAAGCTGAGGGAAATTAAGTCATCACGATCGAGAGAAAATTCAATAGATTTATTTACATATAATAATAATAATAATAATAATAATAATAATAATAACAATAATTATGACTTTGTATAGCGCCTAAACTTTAGAAGCTCTAAGCACTTTAGGACATTAGACAAAACCTATAACATAAAAACATATAATGATACGATTACAAAAAACCAACACGATGAAACTAAAAAGCATAAAAACATGCTGAAAATATTTAGGTTAGTGTTATGTATATTTGATTTGATTAATTCTTACTTAAAATATATTTATTTCAATTTAATTGTTTGTCACTTTTAAAAAAAAATATTGTTCACCTTGTTTCAGAATTTATAAAAACCTTTGTAAATAAGGCATATTTTATTTTAAAATGGTTGGTTCTTTCCAAGGTCATGATGAGACTTTGTCTTAAGATATAAAGGTTTATTTTTATTTCTTAGAGTAAAAATGAGTGGTTTTCGTCAGGGTCACACTAATGAAATTTGACCTGTAACAAATACTTGCTTCTTTAAACTTCCAGAAGATGATCACGTGACCCTGGTTTACGTTTTAGAAAGCCCGTATAACCATGTTTTGGGGAATTAATCTCAATAGGAGCTGGGCTGTTAAACGGTTAGTTGTATCTTTTGCTTTTTAGAGTTATTTCAAATTACTTACCTTGGAGCTATTTCAAATTACCTGGATACAAAAGACTTAATTCTGTTATTTTTCTGGAAAACATGTGTGCTCATGTAAAATTGTGGAACAAGGACTGTTTTTATAAACATTTGTTCAGCTATCAGAAACCGGAGTGATAATTTTTGTTTCTACAAGGAACTGTAGACTTCAACACTACAGATTGCAGCATACGTCATCGTCTTCCATCTTGGATTCTTCGTCGGGAAATCACTAAAACATTGTGTTATTAGGAAGACTAAAATTTTATTCTCCGATTATATTTTGGATTATTTTTGGATTAGATTCCTTAAAACTGTAAGTTCATATTTCTTTGCTTTTTCATGATGTTTTTTAAGTGAAATAAAGTATTGTATTCTTAAAAGCTTGTCGTTTTCACTCTTTCTTGTGTTACTGTTTATTCGAGCCTAAACCAGTGACATAAGAATAGGAACCATTATTAGTTTGTTGTTGCAATTGAAATAAGTGTGCTTTTGTGTCTAAGTTCAGTGGGCAATTCATTCCACTTAGCTGGGCACTGGTATGCAAAATAACGTTGTCCATATGACCGGTTTCACAGTGGGAATAATGAGTACACTATTGTCAGAGGATGAGCGTAAGTATCTTGTTGGTGTGTACACATGGGTGAGGTCGGATACTTATGTTTGACTGGAGTCAGTCAGAGAAACGTAGCACAGAGAACAAGTTGTGTGTTTGATTCTGGATCGAATG
The DNA here is from genome assembly GCA_028554795.2 of Sinohyriopsis cumingii. Classification (NCBI taxonomy): domain Eukaryota; kingdom Metazoa; phylum Mollusca; class Bivalvia; order Unionida; family Unionidae; genus Sinohyriopsis; species Sinohyriopsis cumingii. The sequence goes on along the minus strand of CM068833.1, from coordinate 3,810,134 downwards.
GATAGCCAGTGTAGGGTTCAGAGCAGCTGGAGGTCTGTCCTCATCGTGGTACTCTAAGTATGATCCGAACAGTTGTGTTTTGAATTTGTTGAAATTTCTGGAGTAGATATGGAGAGGAACCAAAGAGAATTCAGTTACAATAGTCCAGTCTTGAAAGTACTAATGAACACACAAGTGTTTTAGTGGCATCAACTGAAAGATATATGCGAATGGAGCTGATGCATCTCAGCTCAAGATATGCAGCCTTGCATATGTTCATGATATTTTGGTGAATTGTGAGAGTACTGTCCAGAGTAAACCCTAGGTTTTCGTATTGACTGTGTGAATTTAATGTTGGTGTTGCTGATATTTATTGTTTGATGTAAAGGATGTGAATCATTCATCTGTAGCTTGTTACATGTCCTCTTTAATTTCACATCCGAAATGCTCCTCTCTACACCTTGGATGCTAGCATCAACTTCAGTTGGGCGGCTAGATTTTATATATGGGTGTCAGGTCCAAGAACAGACCCCTGCGGGACATTACAACATAGGTTAACTTGGCTAGAGTGTATTCCATTTGCAGTCACAATTTGTGTCCTGTTGACCAAGTAGGACCTGAACCACAGTAAGGCTGTATCATGAATGCCAAATAGATGCTGGAGACGGTGAAGTAATATATCATGGTCTGTTGTGTCAAATGATACAGACAAATCAAGGAGGGTGAGGACTATAATCTTTCCGCTATCCAAAGCAGAGAGAATGTCATTAACTACTTTTAGAAAAGTAGTTTCAGTACTGTGGCAAGGGCGATGTGCAGATTGTACATTGCTAAAATAAAATGTTGGAATTCAGATGAGATACAAGCTGGCATAGAATAACTTTTCTAAGATCATTTTATATGAATGGGAGATTAGAAAATGGGCGGTAGTTCTTAAATCGTTATGGTCGAGTGTTGGTTTCTTCAGCAGAGGCTTTACATTGGCAATTTTGAATAATGACGGGAATTCCCCTGATGAGAGAGAGAGGTATTAATAACATCAGTTAGTGAAGGCAATACTAGATCTAATCACTCAAGCAGCAGTGATGTTCGAATTGGATCAAAATTGCATAGCTTTGGTGCACTCTTCATCACGATTGTACGTACTAAATCCATAGCGACAGGTTCAAATGCCGCTTATAGTAGCCGCTGAAATTCTGAATCCCACCTGTATGGTGACGACGAGTTAATTGAAACTGTGTTGTCAAGTTTATCTCTAATGGTTTCTACTTCGTCACGGAAGAAATTTGCAAACAGGTCCGGAAGGTCGACTTAAGACTTTTTGGACCATTAGACTTTTGGACCATAAACTGATATGCTTTATTAGTTGGTTTTTTTTTTGGTTTTTTTTTTTTTTTTTTGGTTTTTTCTTGGTGAAGGGGTAGAGGTTGGGATTTTTTAAAAAATCTTTTTATTATAATCTCATATTGGTAACGTTAGATTACTGCACTCAGTTTAAGTCAACTGTGCCTCATTTTTACCTACCCGTCCCCCTCCAAATCTGCCAAATTGTATCGTCAGGTTCATAGGTTACCAATTCAGCTTAAGTATTCTCTAAATAGAGCTTCATAAGTTCTTTCCCTAACCAATTTAGGATCATTTATCAAAAATAATATTTGCATCGCAATTTGTTTTCAATTATGAATGTTTTTTCAGTATAAATTATTTGTTCTGCTATTTGTATGTATTTCTGCTGAACGTAAAATTTACATGTTATTATTAGTTTGCTATGTTTGTGATAATTCATACACGGGTTTCATACAAATGAGTTCCATATGGATTGTCAAACATTACAATGGGTATTCGCTTCGTTCTAGTTAATAGTAAACATTTTTAGAAAACAGTGTGGCGTACATGTGTCAAGGTGTATCATGGTAGTAACCACGGAGTGTCCTTTCTGGAGAAATCATTCTAGATACCGTAGCAGCTTTTGCCTCTTTTTCAGATCTATGCAAAAGAAAATATGTCGGTACGGTACGATTTAGGATTTGCGACAATGTTCTAAAGACGCACTTGTTCCTGCTATATGCAAAACATACCATTTTAAGGAACACTAGGTAAACATTTTTATTACTAATTTCAACCCACGGGGCCCGACAGAGCTGGCTCAAATAATCCTGTTGGTGAGATGAATGCCTAATGAGAGATCCAGTTCATCGGGCTTCCAGTTCTCCAAGCTACAATCCTATTATTTTTACTAATTTCAGCCCACCAGGCCAGGCAGGGGATGGTTCATTAATCCTATTAGTGACAAGAATCCGTGGTGGTTGTACCTATTAAGCGCCCTTCCAGCTCTGCTAGCTACGATTCTCATATTTATGGACCAACAGATCACCGCTGTCATCGTCAACAGGATGGAGAATAAATTCAAGGCTGGTTATTCTAACATGAATGTTTTTGTCCCTCCCCATACTTAAATGCACGTATCTTTGTAAAAAAAAAATAATAGAAAAGTGCAAAAAGATAAACTTCAGTGATAAAAAGAATATAAACAGATGTAGACGAAATCTCAACACGCATCAGAACCACAAACAAACAATTTTATTAATCGAGGAAACATTAATATTGCATCAGACAGGGGTTCAACTATATAAAAGTTTATCAGGAAATGCCAAATGTTTATTGTTGTAGTACCTTATATGGAACCAAGTCTAATACTGTTAATATCTGAGTGTTCGGGTCTGCTTAATCGCGTTATTCTAACAATGTATACATTATATTACAAATAAATTCTGGACCGGAGAAAAGGACAAAGCAATTAACAGATTTGTTTGAAAATTGAAAAGTCTTTATATTGATCTAAAACAAATGAACAAATAAACCTATATTGCTTCTTCTTTGCGAACCTGTGACTTTCTTTCATATAACACGTCTAAGTATATTGCATGGTATTATAAATTACTACGGTCCGTCTGGCCTGGCAAGAGGGCATTCAATTTATGTGTGGTGTGCGATAACTTAAGCTTCTTCAACGTTTTCCAAAGTATATCGTTGCATGTGTATCCCTTGCTCCAGGAGAAACCTCTATTGATTTTGATTTTCAGGTCAATAGCTCCAAGGATAATGTCACTGTTACTAAAAATGGAGTTTGCCATTGCAATTTATTTCCGATGAAAACTTGAGTTATTATCAGCAGGTTTCAAAGCAGTGGTTCATATTTGCTCTACTTGTCCCAGGAAAATCCAACATATGCAAGGACAGTAAATCGAAAGTCAATATCATTGTTGAGAAAAATAGATGTATCCGTCTCATTTTATTTTTGGACAGTACAAATCGCACCACATACTAATTTCGTTCGTAAAGGTATTCTCTTCTGCCAATAAAGACAGCTATAGGTGTGCTTTCCAGGTCAATGTTTCTGTTTTCTTTGGCAGTTACATTTAATAGTGAACCAACACTAAAGTTCTCTTCTACTGAGTTCAACTAAATTTGGTACATGCATTGTTTGTAACCCTTTTACCTAAGGAAACAGAATATCAACGTGAAGTCGGTAGCTTGAAGTTGAAAATCAAAATAATATAGATTTAACCCTTGTATTTTATTTTTGCACGAAAACCGGAATTACTTTAATCGCTAGCAAAGACATTTAATGCAAGTGTTCCCCTTTACAGAGAAAAGAACTCAGAATCAGTTCAGTAATTGAATTTTGTTAGGGTGAGAAAATTTCCCAAATGAATGATTTTGACCTGAAACCATACCTGTATGTGTCTTTTCATCCGTATTCAAAGTTAACTGCATGAACTACATTTCATTAACTAACGTTACCTTGGCCGGATATCAAGTGACGTTTTCTGTACTCTTGTTTTCAATCAATATTAGGATATGTATGAAAATAACGGCGTTGGGCTGAAGATGGCAGAGAAGAACAAACCACAGAGATGATTTTTGTCCAAAACTTAATTAGCTGAAATAGTACCATCTATACCGAGTTTGAATGTATACCATAGCCGAAGCAAATTCAAAGGCATGTTTAACATTCATTTTTCAAATTTCAGCCGCTTAGACAATAGGAATTTGCGTATATATCGCACGAGACAAAGCCAATAGTAGCAACGAGCATGTTCAGAAACGTTGCAAGGTGTTACATTTGCGATGTGTCCGGATACCATTTTTGCTTAATCATAAATCGATCAACTAAAAGTTTAATATTCCGAGAATACGCTTCCTGGTGCTATTCTATTCTAACATTTTTTGTTTCTTTCTCTTTCCAGAAAGGAGCTGGCTATCACCTAGATATGCTGATTATCGCAATTCTGGTGGCTGTAACGTCACTGCTTGGACTTCCTTGGTATGTTGCAGCAACAGTTACCGCTCTTGCTCACGTGATGAGTTTAAAAAAGGAATCTGAATCCACTGCACCTGGCGAGAAACCGGTTTTCCTCGGAGTTAGGTAACTAGTAGAATTACAAGCAAACAAGCCATACAACACTTAGAACTAATCGTTTTGGAAAATGCCATGTCGAAACAAATTTATTCAGGCACAATCCTCCTTATCGGAAGAAACATAGTTCAGTGTGGGCAACAGACAAAACGCCGCACGTTTTTTACAGTTTTAAATTACTGCAATTACACCAAATGCAGTTTGATGGTTACTTTGGTTCTAGTTATTGTTACACCGAATGTCAATTAACTTTAGACACTTGCGTCTCCAGAGTACTAAAGTCGGGCTGAAGATATTTGTTATTATTCTTGTTTTCCTTCTCGTGAGTGTTATGAGACTTCAAGTATTTTGTATTTCTTTTCCTAGTTCATCGAGACATTGCATCATAGGAAAGAAGACGTTCTGAAGAATATTAGTATCGCCAAAGTAGCTTAATCAATGCTATGTCTTTGTGTCGGTTTTGTCCGAACATTTAAGAATCAATGCTATATTTGTTTTTGTTGTTTGTGTCCCATTATTTAAGAATAAATGCTATATGTTTTCACGTCTCTGTCCGATTATTTAAGAATCAATGCTATCTGTCTTTTTATAGGTTTTGTCCGATTATTTAAGAATCAATGATATATGTATTTTTGTCGGTTTTCTCCGATTATTTATAAATCAATGCTATATGTGCTTTTGTCGCCTGTGTCCGATTATTTAAGAATTAATATGTTTTCACGGTTTTGTCCGATTATTTAAGAATCAATGATATATTTGATTTTGTCGGTTGTGTCCGAGTATTTAAAAATCAATGCTATGTTTTCACGTTTTTGTCCAATTATTCAAGAATCAATGCTATATTTTTTCACGGTTGTGTCCGATTATTTAAGAAACAAAATTACATGTTTTCTCGGTTTTTTCCGATTATTTAAGAATCAATGCCCTATGTTTTCACGGTTGTGTCCGATTATTTATGGATCAATATTATACGTTTTCACGGTTGTGGCCGATTATTTCGGATTTCAAGATGGTCACCAATAATATACCTATATAAGGATCCAATCTAAATAATCTCTAAAAGGTGATTGGAAGCGTTCCTACCGTTCCGGGTGCTCTTCTCCGCCAAACAATAGACAGGTTCATACAGTCAACAAATAATGCAGATTTCACAACAGCCCGCATTATCTCGGATTTTCCAAGCTACGAAGACAATTTTATGTTAGGTTTGTATAGCTCCTTTTGTTATGGTATTTGACGGATATAACATGATCTGAAGAAAGATTTAGCATGATCCTTGCGAGTTCCAATTCCCGGTTACATAATGACAATGCGCTAAGAATTAATCCTAAAGCTCTCATATACTCTGCCACATCCAGCCAATCACTATAAAGGAAAATAGATACGGAAAAGATACACAGAAAGCCAAAAGCCATCACAAGTATTTGTTTTCCTAAAGCAAGTAAAAGAATCGTGTCTACTCAGAAAGTGAACGTCACATTCGAAAATACATTTTTATTTCCAGAGAACAAAGAATTACTGCTCTGATGGTACGAATATTCAGTGGCCTGACGGTTTTAATTGCGTCTATACAAAAGGTGAGGTTGTACACTAGCAAATCTTTTATGAAAGTGTGTGTCCCTCGACCATCATAACAACATACACACACATACACACACACAGGGAAAGAGATATATTGACTTTATATTTGCTTTCTGCGGAAGATTCTTTTGGAAGGAACATGCTTAAAATACGCAAAAGAAAAGTGTCCTTTTATATATATATATATATATATATATATATATATATATATATATATATATATATATATATATATATATATATTAAACTTACAGCAAACAGTACAAAACCGGTATCTAACCAGCCGGAGCGCTTTCAACTCTTAATGAGTCTTTTTCAAAGACAAATACAAAAATCAAAACTTAGACAAGACAAAAGAGGCTCATTAAAGAGTCAAAAGTGATCAGGAGTTAGATACTAGTTTTACATTATTCTTTGTAGTTTATTGCATTTATCTTAATCAATCCCTGATTCACGTGATTCCTCGATGGATCCAGTGTACTTGAAAGGACTGTAATTAGCAATTTGATTTGTATATATCTGCATAGATATGTAGATGGCTTGTTACGTTGGTGGGGACAGGGTTTTTAAGGCAAGGGACACTACAATGCCGATTATTTGAATGACGCTGAGTCACTATGAAGGCTACAGGATGACATTCCGAACGCAGTATGAATGTAACCATTGTAGTCAAAAGATGAATACCTTATTATAGTGGAAACATGATAACATGATGACTTTGGAATCATCACGGTCATGCCTCGATATTTAAATGTCTTTAAATGATTACAAGACGTTATTAGATTCAAGAGCACTGGTCAATATTAAATATATATATTTATGTCGTTCATGTTAACCTTGCTGATTTTTCTGAGGGTGTATAGTGTTGGTGTTTCTGTTGTTGTTATTCATTATGTCGAATTTTTATTTGTACCTTGTTAACCATCTATGATGAACTACCATGTCTATGAAGGTAACTATGATGGACTAATTATATTCACGTAGGTCTCTATGATGGACTAATCATGTCCACGAAGGTTTCTGTGATGGACCATTCAGGTCCATGAAGGTCTGTATGATGGACTAATCATTTCCATGAAGGTCTCTATGATGGACTAATAATATCCTTGTTGGTTTCTATGATGGACTAATCATGTCCATTAAGGTTTCTATGATGGACTATTCATGTCCATGAAGGTTTCTGTGATGCAATAATCATGTCCATGAAGGTTTCTATGATGGACTATTCATGTCCATGGCGGTCTCTATGATGGACTAATCATGTCCATGAAGGTTTCTGTGATTGACTAATCATGTCCATGGCGGTCTCTATGATGGACTAATCATGTCCATGAAGGTTTCTGTGATGGACTAATCATTTCCATGAAGGTCTCTATGATGTTCTAATCATGTCCATGAAGGTTTCTATGATGGACTAATCATGTCCATTAAGGTTTCTATGATGGACTATTCATGTCCATGAAGGTTTCTGTGATGCAATAATCATGTCCATGAAGGTTTCTATGATGGACTATTCATGTCCATGGCGGTCTCTATGATGGACTAATCATGTCCATGAAGGTTTCTGTGATTGACTAATCATGTCCATGGCGGTCTCTATGATGGACTAATCATGTCCACGAAGGTTTCTGTGATGGACTAATCATTTCCATGAAGGTCTCTATGATGTTCTAATCATGTCCATGAAGGTTTCTATGATGGACTATTCATGTCCATGAAGGTCTCTATGATGGACTTATTATTTCCATGAAGGTCTCTATGATGAACTAATCGTGTCCATGAAGGTCTCTATGATGGACTAATCATTTCCATGACGGTCTCTATGATGGACTAATCATGTCCATGAAGGTATGCAGGTATGTGTTCTCTGTCAACAGGTTTCACTGTAACTAGTATCACTTCCCTTGACACTTGAACCAACAGCAAAATATGTCATCATTTGACATCACAAATGTTTTCCATTATATCTTGAGCAAAATTGAACACCCACTCCTTTACCCAAAATTTCAACTATTTATCTTGAAAAGCTGCTTATAGTTACGAGAATCGATAGCAGGTCAAGTCGGTCCAGTGTCACTATACATAGCATGGACAAATAATGCATTGCCTTTCTGAACGCACGATGTATTTTCCTTCTAGTCACATAATGTATTTCATTTGCTGACACAAAATGCATTTCCTTTCTAGACATATAATGTGTTTGTCTACTAAACACAACTTGTTTCCCTTCTTCACACAATATGTTGTCATTCAACCTTGAAAAGCATTGGCTTTATATATCATGTTCAAATAAGATTAACCTTTTCATTTCATCTGTTAATTACCGGTAACTGTCAGTGTGGGGAGGACGGGAAATATGTATATAATCTTTAAAGAAAATTACTTCTAGTTTTGTGGTTTTAGATCAGCTTTTATGCATCACTATGCTAAAACCTCTACGTTATACTATATGTACTAATATAAAATGCTACATTTGAAAACTGATAGAGGTTATTTGTGGATGGATGTTCCAACTCAGCTTAAAATATCAGTCATCATTTTCTTTTCAAAGTGACCGAGGCGCTACCTAATCACACCTCCGATCCCAAATTTCACCCCCACCCACCCACACACGGAAGAGGTTCACTGTATTGAGCACACTAAAAATATAATGCAATGAAAATGCAAAACGTTTAAATACACCAGGCTCGACAAAAAATTAACTGAGAATTCGATCAAAATACAACACTTTCAAATACATACCGACTTCAACACAAATTTCAATAGGAATCAAGTTACTAATGATAAGTATACTGCATAATATATACGTTAATTCATATTTTTCATGCATTGCAGTATATTCCAATGCCAGTACTTTATGGCGTCTTCCTCCACATGGGTGTTGCTGCTCTGGGTGGTATGCAGGTAAGTGTAATAACAAGGTACAATGTTTTGTATCATTACTGCACTGAACAGTACTCAGGTATGTGTAATATCAAGGTACATAAATGTATTATTACGGAGCTGAATGATATACAGGGATGTGTAATACCAAGGTGTAAAATATATATTATTAGTTTAGGCGTGATTTAGCTGGCTTTTTTGAAAATAGACAAAAATGAGCCGCTTGCTCATTGCATAAATATTTCTTTAAAAATCTATGCTTTTCTGTAGAAAAACATCCTTCAAGACAGACGCAGGAGGATTGGATAAATAAGTATTATTGTATAGTTAACATTGTTTAAAATATATAGCGAGAACAACCCAAGAGACCCACTCTTTTATGGAAGCTCTTGTAAATTAGTCTAAACGCTACCATTCCAAAAGTCCAAATACGAGGTTTCTGTTTTAAATTTTCAATACTCAAAATATGTATTCTTTGTTGTTATAAATTTATATTGCATCGTTTACAACTATTTGCTTTGAAAAGTAAGGACCTCACAAAAGCTGACGAAAGTATTGCCTGCCCCCGACGGGTAAAATGAAGCGAAGTATCCCGAGAACAAAGAACTCGCTTACATAAAGCTTACAGTGAAAGCATTAGTAATAGCAGATACAGTTTATGTGTTTCTGTTCATATGTTATGAAGTGGACAGTGATCCTGTTGAAATTTAAGAAATTAAAACCAATAAATCTACACCTAACGTAAGCATGATCGTCGATAAATTAAGAGATGAAAACAGGAAACAATTAATAGCAATTATTGGAACGAGTTAAGAAAATAATGTATAGTCAAGCGCAGAAGTCCGATCATGTGTTCTTTCTAACTGATATAAGCACAATTAAGAAAATAATACAGTAGATCTCTATTTTGTGTCAAAAATTATAGAAAAATAACTCTTGAAGAAAACCTGCAGATCTTTGAAACTATTTATCCCGCCCGTTCTCTTTAAGTGTAAAACCCGATCTCCTCGTGTAATATTTCTCCATGTTCTGCTTCGTATTTGCTGCTTGTATTTCTCGAGCATATATAAATAAAGCAACGTTTAAACAGAAATATATGCTTGCAGACGATATTTTTGTATCCGATTGAAGGGCGCGATTTATTTTCAAGTACTCTTCCATCTCTCTCTCTCTCTCTCTCTCTCTCTCTCTCTCTCTCTCTCTCTCATCTTCTCGATAACCTAAATCATATTTTGAATGTTTTGAAGGATCTGTGACGACTGATCGCTTGTAACATACTTGAAATTTAGGAAACGGCACACATTGTGCTTAAAATATTTTCTACTTGAAATAATAATAATAATAAGAATAATATTAATAATAATAATGAGGACTTTGTATAGCGCCTAATCTTTAGAAGCTCCAAGCGCTTTACAACATTAGACAACACCTATAACATAAAAAACATATATAATGATAAGATTACGAAAAACAAACAGTTGTCAATTGACGTTTACACTGTGAGTTGGCCGTCTTGTACTAACACTTCATGCTTAGCAGCAAAACCTTAATCGGTTATTTTGGACAATGCGGCTCTAATTTTAACGGTACTTTCAATTATTCAGTTCGAGCAGATTTTTCCTGAGAAACGGGTTTTAGTCTACGCAAAATGTTGTACAACAAGCACAAAGTTTTACATTTTGAAGATTTTCCTCCACAATGTTTCTCACCTAAATGGCGACCAGATTTTAAGTCGGCCGTGAGTCTGAATATCCCTTATGAGATAATTGATAGGCACATGTCACCCTCGCTGGCGAATTCAATTCAACCAATCAATTATCTCACAAGACATGGGCTAAATGTCATAACCAAAAATAAGAATGATTGCTGCCTGTCTTGGATCTAGCTGAACCAAGTTGGCATCTCGTTGATCTCTCTCCCCCTCTCTCTCTCTGTCTCTCTTACACACACACACTCACACATACACACACACACATAAACAAACAAACACACCAACACACAGACGCATATGCATCGCATATATGTCCTTAACTATATTAAGATGACAAAGAAAGCAAGGAAAATATTATGAAGATGGCGAGTACCCATGGTTACTCTTATTTAGAAAGTTCAGAAAGTAATATTGTAATTGTAGAGGATAGTGAGTGTAGTACAAAGGTACACTGTACTGATCTCCCTACTTCTTTTTATGTGCAGTTAATTCAAAGAATATTGTTGGTCTTTATGCCACTAAAATATCAACCGGATCACGTCTACCTTCGCCACGTTCCGTTGTGGCGTGTTCACCTTTACACAGCAATCCAAGTAGTATGCATCGTCTTCCTTTGGGTGGTGAAAAGTGTGAAGGTCGTATCCATAGCATTCCCAATTCTGGTAAGTTACGTCAATCTATCTATTTTTCTATCTAACAAGAAAATAATAATAATAATAATAATAATAATAATAATAATAAATAAATAAATAAATAAATAAATAAATGTAAAGTAAATATAAATAAATATTACAAAAATATAGTCAGTATTCTAGTTATTTTCTTCACAGCATTCATTTTGCCTCACATTCGCCAATCTTAAGACAAAACGAAGATTTTTTTCCCATTATGATAGAATTGGTTACAGCAAGAATAAAATTGCTATATTTAATTTTCCTTTTACTGCATCGTAGTAACCTTTTGTTTTTCTCTTGCACAATGATGATTGTGGAGCTTACGTACATGTTTCATAGGGGCTAAGAGGCTATCAGAATGGGTGTATTTTCCCCATCTTCTACACTTCGGCCATACCGGCCTCTGCCCTTCCCTTCCTTCGTTCCTTAAATCCCTCCCACAATTAATTAAGACCATTGTAACGAGCTCATTGAGATGACTCTCCGCCTCTATAGAGATGCTGGTTTGGAGTCCTAAAGGGTTATGCTTGAACACAGCCGTTACACTAATATTAAGATTTTGTGGGCTGGGGGGGGGGGACTGAGGAGCAACAAGCATTTAAATTATTTACTTGCTGCAATTGCAATTATTCTTTCTCCCACCACACTCTGGTGTACTGTTTTTTTTATCTCCAAGTAAAATATGAAGATATTTCATACAATGGGTCATCAATTCATTGTTTTTTGCCACTGTTGGTATTCTTTAACGTTCTGTTAAAATAAGTGCATTTCATTGGCAAACACAACTCCACGCAAAACAATAATTAAAACAACATATCTGAGAGCATTACCATTACATGTGACATATATTTTCCTAGATAACATAGAAAATACTTAGCTTTATTTAATACCTTTTTATACAGATTGTTCGTATTCCCGAATTTGCCAGGTCGGTGTATGGTCGACATACTGCTTATTTGATTGTTCGTTCATTTGCTGTTTTGATGTTGCTGAACATTCCTTTGTTTTAGCAGATTTTATCAGCATTATTTCTATTTGTTTATCCTCTGACAGGTTTTGGCAACAGTATTCGTAAGAAAAGGACTTGATAAGGTCTTCACGCAAAGAGGGCTAAAATGGTTGGATGGAATTTTGCCGCCCTTCCGAACAACTTCAAAGAAAGAAAAGGAAAATGATAAGGTAGTAAAATCATGTTTTGTGGTCAAAATTTATGGCAATTTAAAAAAAGAAACATGCATTAGATATAATGTCCAAACAATTATTGAGATAAAAACATATTCGTATTTAATGCCATGCTGTATAAATAAATAGTTTGGGTTTGTTTATATTAGTAACTAGATACTAACAGTAGGAGTAGTTTTAGATAATTTGTTGAAAAGCATACTATTTTGTACACATGGATGCCTTTCTACATGTGTTCATGAAAATAAGCACCCTTTTATAAACATGTCACTTCCAATAAAGCGATGTCAAATAGATTAGAAGCAATACCGCCTATCTGACGTAAAATGTATCGCTGTATCAGATTGCGCGCCATTATATACATATAAAAGTTTAATGTGGATAAAAACAAAGTTACCATTATTTTTTCTCCAATCAAATCACATATCCTGTTTTTGTCTTAATTAGATTCCACGGCTCTATTTGGAAGGTGGTGGCGAGATGTATCTGGCAGAATGCAATAAATTTTAAACAGTAGGTCGAAAATTGTAACTCAAATGAAGATGAATTATTTTGTTATGGTCCCCTCGGACCCATTCATAACATGAATTGTATGCTTGGCTTTCATCTACTGTTACCCGTTTCTTTTCCTGTTCCTTGTCTTTCTAATGAAGCATTGGATGTCATGTCCCGTCATACCCTATGCATTTCCATTTATATTCTTGTTTTTATTTCAATTTTAGACTTTCCAGTCACTTTTTTTACCTGACGAAACTTCTCTAATAAAAACTCCTATTTATTACGACCGTCTAACTATTATTAGGTATATTATAAAACATAGAATCCATTTAAGAAGAATAATCACTAGTTACAGAACAAACTACTGGCGGGTTCATAAACATCTTTTCTTATCTTAAAAGTCATTATATTGGAGTCCTATATTAAATGATTGCTATATTTTCTCTGTTCCTTAGAAGGCGTTTATAATTGTTTTTAATAGCAAACTCATTCACAGCAAGCTAATATATATATATATATATATATATATATATATATATGAAATTATGGCTCTGTATATTGTTTTTTTTTTCTCGGCCACGTTTTACTTTCAGAACTTGTGTAACATGATATTTACTCTTGAGAATATATATGCATTGCATTTTATTCGTGTATTTGAAAAAAATGATCACGGTTCTCTAAGTAGACAGATATAAGAAGAGAAAAAGGGGACGTATTGACAATCTAAACTCTTTCTTATTGGTCATGGCATCTTTCTTTTATTGGGAAAATCATAATATTTTAATGTTAAACTTTGTTCTTTTCTAAGAGTGATGGAGACAGTGGAAGAGGAAGTCATCTACCTACTTCATTTTCATTAATATTGGCACCTTCGGAACACAATACAGTCAGACGAAATCTAGCTCTCGGACATCGATATAGTTGTCCATGCATCTGCCGGGACGAATTGGACGCCATATTAAACGGCAGTAAGCTTATCTGTCATCATGGAAAGACTTCAAAGGATCCTAGAATTAACAGAAACATGTCAGCTCCATTTCCCTCAACATTTAATATAGAGAAGGAACATAATGAGATAAATATGTTGAAAGACATATGCAATAAAATTAAATTATGGGAAAGGCGATTAACAAGAGATGTATAACAGATGTTGTGCTAATTGTTGTCCATGTTATTGGAATCTGAAGGTACACTTCCCAACGTAGAAATGACTTGTAAACCACGTTACAATATTGTCATTATCTATCATACGCACCTTTGATATGTATACTCTAATAATACATATGTGTAAAACATACGGACGACGTTCTTTTGTTTATCTAGCCCCAACTACATGGATGAACTTGCCCATAGATCTTAGACACAAGAACACTGCATCCCCATTCAAGAGTGCTCTTAAAGTTCACCTATTTTAACTACAAAAACAGACTTGAAGACTTCAAAATTTTTACTTCTTTAATTACTGTCAAAATATGTTTGTTTTGTAATTAGTAGTAGTAGTAGTAAAACATGACGTCACAAAGCAATAGCAAAGCATCATGCGCGAGTCATCCGAATGACATTCGGATCGTTCCACTTACAGTTTTAAATGAATTGAAACCAACAGGTGCATGTTGTTGTGTGATAGAAACGCTTTTACATTTTCTAATAAATTCTCTTCATAATTTTGTTTGTAATTTGCAAAGGTTCAATATTTTCCATCAACTTTGTTCGTGAAATATTAGTCTAGCATCCATGTACAATATTACATATTACTGCTGAAGAGATAGTAGAAAAATGAAAATGAAAACAGGAAATTTCGACAGCATTTGGTCTGTACTACAAATCATAGATTGTTTAGTCTTTTTTAGTGAAGGCAACAAGCAGAATTCAAATTTTATTATGTTATGTATTCATTCAATAAAACACGTTAAGCGATATGTGAGCAGGATCCCACATTCGAAGGGGGGGGGCAGAGAGAATGCATTTTGTAAAATAGTTGTCGACACCTATTGCAGTGTTTGTTATTCTTCTGTACTTTCATATGTATGTTTCAAGTTTGGTTTGCAAAATCCAAAACTTTTTACCATTAAGAACTCTTTAATGTGCTCGTGTGTTACCACATAACACACACACACAATATATATATATATATATATATATATATATATATATATATATATATATATATATATATATATATATATATATATATATTAATACGTTTATTTTTAGTTCAGCTCCTGTAATAATTTAAACTTATAAAAGTGTATGCAATGCAATTTTCAAAGAATAAGTATTGTTGTATCGTAAATTACCAACAGGTGCAACAAATGAAGGATTTTACTCCTGAGTAACTGCTATCAGAATTAATAAACCTCTTATATTAATTTTATCAAGAAAAATGCACATTCTAATTTGTATACTGTGTTTTTGTGTGTGTGTGTGTGTGTGTGTGTGTGTTTGTGTGTGTCGTTCTTCATACTACATGAAGGCACTGATTTCAGGCTAGGTTATTTTATGTGACAAAAAGTATTTTGACCCCAAAGGCGAGATAAATGGATACTTGCAAAGAAAGTCAAAACTTGTATTTATTTAACCATACATGTGCTGTCGTAACAAAGTATCTTACTTGTACTGGCGTAACAAAATACCATACCTGTGCTGTCGTGACAAAATACCACACCTGTGCTATCCTAAGAAAATATCACACCTGTGCTGTTCTAAGAAAATATCATACCGGTGCTGTCCTGACAAAAAGAAAAAATGAATTCCGTGCAAAGACCACCCGTAGTTGCAAACTGGTAAACTCTAAATCAGTGTTAAGCATTTAAATCAGATTGTATTAAAGGTGGTGTATAAATGGCTTTTTCTTTTGCTACTACCAGAGTTATAATGTGTCACCGTCTGATTAGTTCTTTTGACTTTTTCAACTTGTATGGATAGCACATCAAAGCGACCCAAATATTCATTATTTGTTCGAACATCTTTTATTTGATATATTTGTCGAGAATCATAACATCACTACCGTTTAACTTTATCCTTATGCAATTTTCAAAGTATTTATCCTTATAACGTTTTTTAGCGATTTGTCTTTTTTGGCTTTTAACTTTTAAACAGAATGTTTACTCGGTACTCTATAATCAGAATCATGCTGACATGACTTTAAACCTTTTACACATGGTATCATGGTGTCAATGGCTTTTCCGTAAACATTGATATTTCATGAAATAAAGATACCTTCTATTCTACTTCAGCATGCTTTTCACAGTCATAGAAAGTAGTCTTAAATTGACAATTTGACGAGGACAGCAGTCTGTGCTTCGCAACACTTGAGAGATAACTCTGCCAGAACTAGACGGGCAGGTTGAATCATTCCGTCACAAGAGATACATATTTGCCCATGTGAAACATCTTTGTTACCGTCATTAGAAACACAATCAAACACAATGTTATGACGTACAAAGCTATGTCCTATATCTGTATTTAGAAATGACATTGATCGGTTATAATTCATGTTGTTATAATTGTGCTTTATTAGCTAAATATTTGTTTGAATAAAATGAATTATTTTAATTATTATTTGTGTTTTATTCATATCAGCACTTATTGAACTTCACTTGGGTGATAAGGGATAAATCATCATATTATGTAAGAACTTAATCTGAATAAAATCAGATCTCCGCTGTCCTTCGTGAAGATCTGACGACGACCGCTTTGGGTCATGTTCTGTTGACCTGTAAATTAGCCAATGGAAATGTAGCTTTCATTAATCTGAAAGTCAGTTAAATCGTTCAGTACAAATTCATCCACACTGCTCTACCTCCAAACGCGAAAATGTAAGACTTCATCTGATTGGCTTAAAAATGAGTGATTATGGTAATAACATAGGTTACCAGACCACGACCCCTAAGCGGTCGCTGTCAGATCTTCATGAATAACAGTGATGATCTGATTTTAATCAGATTGGTATAACCAGATCAAATTTACATGCAATGAATGAGATTTCATCTAAAATAGGAATTTCAATCTGTTTGTTATGCACAGGACTTCACACCATTGACATATGAACATGACCCAGTCTAATTATAAAGTGTACGCTTTCTACCCTTTTCACTGATCGCAGACAGAGGATGTCAGTACCTCCAGTTCTTTCACACATGGCAACCTATCCCAGCTTATATGTAACACGAATGGGAAAATTGTATCCCTGGGATACTGAACAAACATGTAAGTCACTAAATATGGTACATGAATGCTTTAAAGCAATTTGTTTAGATTTTTGGTGAAATGTTGAGGAATAGAATACAGATATATGCTAAGGAAAAACAAAATATAGCAAGTCTAATGGAGTTAAAACGGGATACGTAAGTCGTTACTAAGAGGGATGTGCTTCTTGTAAATCAAGGAACCAAAAGAGGCATCTGCAAAAAAGAGCAAATTGATACGTACTTTACATGACCCGAACCTGCAGTTGAAACATTGTGCATTCCCATCTGAAATAAAAGGCTAATTTAAATTATTTAGATCAATTTAACTCATATTTGTCCTTTTTATGAAATTAAACATAATTACTTTATGTTAGCTGACAAACAATCTATATCAACCTTTTAAATCTTTTAAACTTTGTAATGATAACATATTGTATCATTTGAACTTACATTTGCATCAGGACTAAAGGCTAATATTTTATACTATATATTCTCATTATGTTCATAAGCACGAAGTGAAAATGGGAGCGTTCATTTCTTTAAATATCGAGCATGATTTAAGGGAGATAACTCAAAGAAATACATGAGGTATGGTAGTTTTCCTCTACTATAGCATCTATGTCAGTGGTCTCAATCACGCGGCCCGCGAGCCGCATCTGGCCTGCCAAACCGTACCATGGCCGCAAATTGATTGGTGTCATAGGATGTTATCACAGATAACAAAAGTGGTGAGGCCCTTGGGTCATTGAAAATGCCCTCATGCGGCCCTCATTCGTTTGAGTTTGAGACCCCTGATCTTTGTAATATCAGCGAGTTTGTGGAAACACGTGTTAACTTGCATGCAGTTAAATTATCCACACTAAATTATTCATACAGTGACAACCTAATATTCAGGCTTTTGTATGCAGCAGAGTGCTTCAGTGTGATTTAATTTTGTTCTCAGAGATGAGCAGGATCCACACATGAGATAGTTCATGATCACTAGAATGCCGGTATGTAGCATGTACGCTTCCGGGAACATGCGAAAATGACCATCTGCTGTTCTGGATTCCTGCGATGGGACCAAAATTTTGTTGAATAGTGTTGGCTTGTATGGAAGGAATGGGCAATATGGGACTAATGGGATTAGCATTTCCAAACAGTTGTCCATATGTGATAAAATTCTTAAATAAACAGTTGGCCTGGGTTAGAATCTCTGAAGAGTACGAATTAAAAATTATCTAGCCTGTATGATAGTATTATATGTATATAAAGTCTGATTAAAATAATGCTCATAACTGTGCCCATCCAGGGTCTTAATGATTTAAGTCCGTTGACCATCATTGTTTTTCAAAATTGACCAGACAATGTTTCTTAAGTGGTGACAAGATCAGCCAGTCACGACAAGATCAGTCAATCACACACAATGTCACCTCACTAATCTGCACATTTGCCTCTAGAATTTGCTACCAAAGCTTCAGGTACTACTTTCAGATGAATAATTTTAAACGGAGAAAAGTAATATGAGACCTAATCGTTTACCTTAATTTTGAGTAGCCTTACTTGCCATAATAACATTGACCTGAAAGGTATGGCGTTCTCTGTTTGAAAACTTAATATTGCTAATGATATACTAATCTCATTGAACCCTTACAGGACATAACCCCTAATACTACTATTACAAATATTATACAAACTGTAACGAACACTATCACCTTCAGCATACTAGCCACTTTTACGACAGCCACTTTAACTACTACCACTACCATGTTCAATATCACAACCACTATTACCACTGATATTACCAGGACTGCCAAATTCACTATCACAAACACCATTTCCACTACCACTGATATTACCACCAATATTACCTTCATTATCGCAACCACATTGCCATTTCCACTGATATTACCAACATTCCCACCTTCACTATCACAACCACTATTTCTACTGCCAATGATATTACCACCATTATTACCTTCAATATCACAACCAGTATTAATTTCCCACTGATATTACCACTATCTCCTTTACTATCACAACCACTATTTCCACTACCACTGATATTACCAACAGCTCCGGGAGCCTAGTGGTTAGAGCGTCCGCCTCGGATGGGGGAGGTGGTGGGTCATATCAAAGACTTACAAAAAGATACTAACATATGCCTCTGTAGGCGCACATCATTAAGTGTTTAGTGTTAGGACTGGTCGGCCTGGTGTCTGGATAATGTGACTAGGTGGGACATCATGCTACGTGTCTGCGGCATGATTTCCCAGTGCTAGACATCACTATAAACTGTCACACTGCAGACACCGTAGGGTTATGACTGAAACAATTGTTAAAGCTACGTTAAAAATCAAAGTCACACTCACACACTGATATTACCACCAATATCACCTTCACTATCACAACCACTATTACCATTTCTACTGATATTACCACCACTGCCATCTTCGCTATCACAACCACTATTTCCACTACCACTAATATTACCACCACTGCAACCTTCACTATCATGAACACTATTTCCATTTCCACTGATATTACCACCACTATCGCCTTCACTATGACAACCACTATTTCCACTACCACTGATATTACCACCACTGCCACCTTCACTATCAAAACCACTATTTCCACTACCACTAATATTACCACCAATATCACATTCACCGTTAAAACAATTACTAGCGCTTCTCTACTACTACCACAACCAGCACCACAACCACAAAACCACTACACCTAATGTTATGTATATTTAATTTGTATTATTTGCTGGCCTTTCTTAAAGATTATATGTTATATAAATTTGTATTTAGTACTTGATCTTGTCCAAGAATCATGTTCACTGTTTACCTGACCAGGGACGTATATTCTAAGCAGCATAATACATAGTTAATATTTCTCTATGAGTGTGGATTAAATATTCAGATCAGTGTTAATGTAAACAGGTTTACCCGAATTTGAGTTGAAAGATACAGGCTTGATTCTGACCTCACAATCATCAAGAATAGAAACTTCAATTAACTGACAGTATTTTCAGTGTGATGTAACTGCGACCAGGGTAAAGGGCATATAATGACAGTGTTTTCAGTTTATGGTAACTGCGACTAGGGTAAAGGGCTATATAATGTTGTTTATCTAAAACTTATTCAATCTTGCCTTAACATTTTGAAGCAGAAACAGCCTTTTTCTTGTGTTCAGTATTTCATTTGAGTGGATATATTTATTTACAATATTATTCACTGAAAATACATCGGTAATATTCTTCGGCTGGAATTTTTTTCCCGGAATTATCATTATTTCAGGCAAGAATAGTTTTAGATTATATTATTGTGATACATAAAAAGCTCTTGACACATTCCAGGTCACTGGCACATTAGCATGTTCGAGACTACAGGAACATCGAGGTATTCAGTGTTGAAAACTTATTTGGAATAACAGTGACAATCATTTGAACCTTTATCTCTTTGGACATGTACAGAACTTTTCGGACAATGTGGAATTTAATTCACATAATGTAAGTTCTTTCTAAATTTTCATTTTGTATTCTAGAGAAAGAAATCATTTGTTGAATTTTACAAAAAGTTGTTGGTTTACGCTCTTTTCTGTTACTCAGCTTAAAACCATAGAGTCGTAACAATATTATTTCGATTAGAAATCATGCAGCAAATTTCACCTCCTACAATTTTCGTATAAGAGTTGTGTCCCTTTCTCTAGGTTTGACGCAGCACATGATAACTGCTTCTTCACATCTAGTTGATACTATTGTAAATTCAAAATACAATTAGACCCATGTTTGTGTCACCCCAGATAAGAACTCCAAGTGACCTGTTAAACCAGGTGTGTGCTGATTACGGGTAATTTCTTTTCATTATAAACTGTAGTGACCTAAAGCATGAAGCTTTTGACGAAAATGAATTCCTATTACTTTTGACCTGTAAGGCGGTTGGATTTATAAATAAAGCCCCATGGTGATTTTTCACGCGTGTCAGAAATGAACACCGGATAGCATTCATCAGGCTTTTACACACACACACACACACACACACACACACACACACAGATAGATAGACAGACAGACAGACAGATAGATAGATAGATAGATAGATAGATAGATAGATAGATAGATAGATAGATGGATAGATAGATAGATAGATAGTGATAACTCCTCGCCAAAAGATATTCCCTTTGTATTTATCATTTAAGTCTTGTCATTTGTTTTCTACATGACCTTCTAGAACTACTTTTTTTATTAAGAATATTTCTTCCATGACACTAGAAAGATAGCTTCGAGCAAAAATATACTTATATTCTGAGATCCTGATTTTTCCCCTGTTTTATATTTGGGCGTTCAATATTCACTTATTGTAAGATATTCATGTTACTTCATCGATGCTCCAGATCTATTTTCTTCGTTACTTTCTTCTATTGGCGACATTACTAAAGATCGATAATATGTTATATTGTTACGAGACTATGGTCTTAAACTATGTAACAGAAAACAGCTAAATCAAGCAAGTCCTCTAACATTCAATATATAATTTATTATCTAACATACAATGTGAAAAATTAAATGTAATTTACATTATGTGAATGAAATGCAATATAGTCCTCACGTTTTATTACTAGTCCATGAATATCGAGTACTCCGAATGAGTTCCAGTGGTATTCCGAATGTAGTTCAATATATTGTGCGGATGTAGCAGTGATCTTAAATAGTGTGATGTGCTAACAGTCACAATATACTGCAATGATATAATCCAAAAAGTCTTTAAATGAATACATAGTAATTCCAAAATACCTACTCAGTCGTAAAGTCGTTTGCCGGACCAATCTATGTTAAACATATGTAGTAGAATTACGTAATTATCTTATCTGAATTTAGGATCAAAATGCCTTGTTTGCAGTACGTTTCTTTTTCACACATGTAAACCTTTTGAAAAGAGACCTACAATTGCAATATTTATATCATTCAGTAAACTATCGCCAGCACTTTTATATCGCACTTAGTGCTCACAACAGTAGAGAACAGGTGCGCAAACCAACAGATATCCTATTGTAGTGATATAAAATTACGACAAACCAAATTTACAAACTACTTCCATCATACATACATACATACATGGCGGAGCGGTGTTAGGGGCGGCCAATACGTGCCACCGCGCAGGGCGTCGTGATCAAGGAAAGTAAAGTGGCGCCAAAATAAAGTTTGGGTGGGGGAGTCGCTGTTATTTGGAGGAGGTGGGATGGCGCCAAATACAATGTTCACACAGGGCGCCATTTTCCCATTTGCCCTGTGGCCGGTCCTATGTATATAACATTTATTATCAAGATGATCAGTCATAGAAAAGAGAATCATTACCTTACAGCAATATATGTATTTCATCATCGCGATAGAAATACCTGCAAACAAATCATACACTGATGTATGCATTCACTGACCTTTTACAAGTACAAGCCGGCTTTTATTGTGAAGGAAGTCTCATTAAAATAGAACACAAAATATAAACACACCAAACACCATCCTGTCTGCAAGTATAGCGGTGTCAGTCAAGTATTGTTACATGTTCTTTGCCTTCCAAAGTTAAATAGATGTTAGTGATAGCCAAAAACTCACATAAATTTCCATCAGACATTCCTGCACAAATAGTCTTTAAATTAAGTTTTATACAGATTGTGACCTGGTGACCAGAAACGTGTTTTAAAGTTTGTTCGCGCTCCATGTATAACAGCAACCAGCGATACAAGACGCTTTCACCATGTACTTTGAATTGTCAAATGGATAATTGAAGTGACCCAAACTGTTACCTGTGGTAGTAATGTAACATTAAAGTGTGTCTTCCTCATTATTTGCGTCCAAGCAATGCAAAAGATTAAAAGGTGTATAAGTATATATTAGAAATCCATCACTATCCACTAGTCCTATAAGATCGGATTAAGGTGGTGGTAGGGTCAAGAGAAATTTCAAAAGCACCCAACCATACTATTTCACTGCTTTTCGGATTCTCCTGTCGGGCTGGGGTGGGGTGGGGGTTGTGGCAATTGTTTTTTGTGTGTTTTTTTCTGTTTATTTTTTTTAACTAGACTTTATTTCACCAAAATATAATACCATGTGAGTAAGAGTTTTATATGTAATAAGAAATAGCTTTGCAAAATCGATCATTGTGTAACATGACGTGTTTCAAAATTATGCTGTTTGCACCTGCGTGCTAGAGATGGTTTGATTTAAGCCACCTGAAACTTGAATCTTGAAAGTTATGGGTTTTTTAACTGAAACTAACCATATATGTACTTGTTTCTGCTTTAGGACTCACAGCACTAATTCAGTTCCCATAGTAAACCTATGCAAACAACATGATATTAAAAATACAATAACATTAAATGTCTGAGTGCTCATGATCAAACCTATATTTATCAGTATAGATGAAACCTAGATGACAGCTTCTGTGTAGAGAAAAGGATATGAACCACGGCATTGTCTGGACCTACACGTGCTCGAAACATGTGATTTCAATTCCGCACCAAAGAGTCAGGTGCTAATTTTAGTAATGACCGTTCCAAGCTCAAGACTGTTAAAGGACTGAAATTCCATCAAGAAAACAATGTCTCTATTTTTGTCAGTTACACCTAGGATAAGCTCTCGAAACATTTTTTCCCAACAAAATAACTTTCATTATCAGCCAATCATGGCCAGCCAAACCCACATATACTTTATTTTATGTTCACCCATTTAGAGACTGGTTCCCATTTTTCCATAGAATTAGTAGCGTGTGTAGTTAAACGTATCTGGTTTGGACACTACAAATCCTTTATTTCTTGATCAACTTGTACATGAGAAACAAAGCCTAGAAAATTATGTATATGTTAAAGTGCGTGTATCGTGTAGATTTTCTTGCCGTGACTTTGTAAAATATAAAGTTTTTTTCCTTTCCTTTATGCTTTGCTAATTTTCATATTTTCTGGACAGACTTTTCATATTAATCCGGAATGTAAACATAGAAACCATCGTTTAAAACTGAAATTCGTATCTTGATCTGAAGAATATATATATAATCTCGGTTAGTAATTCACAAATTTTCAATAATTCATAAAGACGTGAAAAGTGAAACATTCGTTTGAATTGTAAAGGTCCGTATTTGATCATTTTAAGATTTGATTGTTGGCTATTTTCATTGTACAAAATTTCCAGCTTTAAACTGTACGTAAATAGAACACAAGATTATATAAGACTGTTTATTCAGTACTGGTTAAGAGTCATTGAAATAAAGTTTCCATATTCATGCACTGACGAGATAGAGCAGTTTTTCTCATGTAAAGTTCCCAAAAGGTGAAATAGAAGTCAAGTTAGCAGGCCTGTCTGAATATATTTTAGGCCTACTACTGTTGTATAGATGATATAAGTATCAAATTAATACAAGAATCTTAAGACAGTGCAAAATGAAGTCGCCTCTTTTTAGCCACATGATATTTTAATAAAAGATTATAATTACATGTACAGTATTATGAAAAAGAGTGGAGTATGTCACACGATGACTTAATTCAATTAAAATCTATGAAAGAAGTTGAATGAGTAAAGATTTGCTAAAGATTGAAACTATGTGATGCATATCATTAATTTCATTTGACCACATCTCATATGTATGAATGTATTAGATATAACATTGCAATAAATACCGATCTTACTATATAAGGATATACACATACATGAAACAACGAAAATATTGACATAGAATTCATAATTATCTCTTTTGATGCCAGATGCTTTTTGTACAATGCCAAGATGCGACTTATTGATGTCAGAATGACGAAACAGACCAGAGCTTCAAAGTCACGTCAAGACGTGTCGAGCTGTTTTTAAATTAATTAATTTCTAATGCGCTTTTGGTGTAAAGGACATCCATTGCAAAACGTTTACCTGATATCATCATGGCAGTTATTGATATCATGATGACAATTATTGATATAACAATAACTTGTATCGCGAAAATAAGACGCACATATGTTTTCTACACTTTCTATTTGATAGAAAACATTGATTGTGTACATCGTCATCTCTTACGAGTAAAAAAGAAAGACTCATTTGTCCTGCCTATCATTTAAATATTTTATTTCACTTTTATTCGTCACGATTTAAAAATCGTTCAATAATAATGATAATAATAATAATAATAATTATAGTAGTAGTAGTAGCAGTAGCAGTAGTAGTAGTAATAATAAATAAATAAATATATAAATATGTTCCCTATTTTAGCGATCAGCAAATCAATAGAAATCTATCATCTTTGCACAAATACTAACACCACAAAAACTACATCACCACCCATACACAGGTTGATGGAAACATGTGCCTGAAGAAAAAATCCGAAATTTATTAAAGAACCGTTATGTACACATCAGGTAAGTTCACATTTATTAGTAAACAATACTTTATATCAACGTCTAGAATAAAATATAGATCTGTCAATACTTTATATCAACGTCTAGAATAAAATATAAATCTGTCAATACTTTATATCAACGTCTAGAATAAAATATAAATCTGTCAATACTTTATATCAACGTCTAGAATAAAATATAGATCTGTCAAAGAGTGTAAGCAATGTTAACCTATCGAAACCTAATGTCTCCTTCTCGGCGATGTTTGTCATGATTTGTCAACTACCAACACAAGCAACACTGGTTATTTCATTCATTTTTGTTTTAATTCAAGGTTTATAGAACTTCCTACTTTTCAGATGTTAGTATTTACACTGCCGTGGTATCAAATTTTAACAAATTCTTCTAGCCATCAAATAATGCATTATTTTAAAATGTCACAACAGTTCCGAAATTTGATATCATTATATTGGAAACTTCATCGTGTATGCATATTATTGACATGTTTAAATAACCCACCAAAATGTCAATCTCCCCTCCTATGTGTTTAATGTAAACCGTCACGCATAATATAATTTGAGCAAACAACAGTCTTCTTCACACCCTCCATCCCAAACTTAGTTGCAACATGCTAAATTAATTCTGAGTATTATATACAGATGCAGGAAGTACTAACGAAATACGATAACATTAATTCCATCATCCATGTTCTTATAAGTTTAATTTGTTAAACATTCTAGTCAAGTTCTATCAGCAAGCAAGTGCAAAGACATTTGATGCTCTAGTAAAAATATCGACATTAATCCTTGATATTTTCCTGATTGCAAATACAAACAGCATATCCACTGGTTATGCCACATGTAATGCGAAATTATAGCCTTCAGATACCTTCAAATTTGACAGACTATACCTGGTAGCACGATATTACAGTAATTAAGAAATTAGTGACCGGTGTGATTTGTATCAATGAAAATCTATGACCATACATTTCCCAGTCCGACATCATATCGAAACGAATACGGTGAAATCTAAACAGTACAACCTCGGTTCAAATCTTAAAGGAGGAACCTATGGTCATATGGCTGAAAACTCCATGTTGACAGAACCATTCATTCAGGAATAGTACCGATAATACGATTTATACATGGGAGCTGCGATATTTGATGTCCCATCGACTTCATTTCCATTTACAACCAGCTGGAGAGCATAATAAATCTTTGGTGAAAATCCCATACTGATAAGACCTTCCATGCAGGAGAAGTAGCAATAATAAATTTTCAAGATGGCCGTTGTAACTGTTATTTTCGAACTTAAAACACGACCATTTTCGTTTTGGACCAATTTCACCTCATAATGAATGTGTGTGTAATGTTTCATGGATATGATCCATGTAGTTTAGGAGTAGTAGTGGTAACAAACTTATGCTATGGAACGGACTAAAAACAGGTCATACTTCATGCCTAGCATATCAAACCAAACGGGTCTGAACGCCATTTAAATCTGTAACATCAACATGATCAATTATCTTAAAACGGCGAGCAACTTGCCTACAATGTCACTTTTACATTCATATTGATTGTTATGTCATATGTACATAATCTACACTGTCATGGCTAATATGTTACATCACAAATCAGGCGTCTAACATTTGGATTTGTTTACATGTTACGCAATACCCACACAATTTCACTTGTGTCAGAACAATAGCTAAGTGAGCAAGTACATATCAATAAGCTAGAATGTAAGCATGCATTTATTCATATATAGATGGTTGGATTCTCAAAGGAGCGGAAAGGGATTTACCTGGATCTTACAGAGAGATACGAGATAATATGAAGTGAACAGGTTAGAGATCTTTTAAACCCCTACCGACATTCGAACCGAGATTCGCGGGTTACACTACCAATTGCCTTCACTGCACGCAACGACCGCATACTCTCTCAATTAAGCGCATGTCACCCAGAAATAGAATGGAACATATTCTTAGGTACAGGCAGTCATGCATAGAGAATACACTTGCAAGAGACACATTAATTAACTCTCATCTACTATTCAATCACTCCATAATACCCTGACAGAAATGGAGGCACAGAGTAAGAGTCAAATGTCACTAAGCTCTAATTACACACACACGCACGCACACATACATACACACACACATATATATGAGAGAGAGAGACAGACAGACAGAGACACAGACACAGACAAAGAGAGAGAGAGAGAGAGAGAGAAAGAGGGAGACAGACAGACAGACAGTTATAAATATACATTCGAAGGTTCAAATAATGCTGACCCTGGATCCTACGGGGATTATGTATGATAAACTGAAATAAGCTTAAGTATGGAGAGCATTATCATACAGATTAGAGAATTTGTAATTCGTTACCTACTAAGACTCGAACTCGGGTCCGAAGGTGAGGACATCAATCGCCTTGCCGGTACGCACTAATCCACACACCCTCCTTTATGTATGTATGAATTCTTGCGGAGGAGAAACACTCGCATGGCAACACATGGCAACTCATAAATTCCACTGACAGAAATCGAGGAATATAGAAATTAATATAAAACGTCACAAATATAGACCAGAAACGAGGTTATAGTGCTATTTTGGATCCTGCAGGAGGCTGCGTGATAATATGACGTTGCGTGAAGTGTGTGTGTGTGTGTGTGTGTGTGTGTGTGTGTGTGTGTGTGTGTGTAATTAGGATTTTTAACGTAGCTTTAAAAAAAATTCATTCATATCGTTAAAATGTCTGCAGTGTGGCAGTTTAAAGTGATGTCTAGCACTGAGGCATCATGCCGCAGACATGTAGCATGATGTCCCACCTAGTCACATTTTCCTGACACCAGGCCGGCCAGTCCTAACACTAACTTCTTAATGCTGAGCGCCAAGCGAGGCAGCTAATAGTACCATTTTTGTAAGTCTTTGATAAGACTCGGCCGGGGTTCGAACCCACGACTTCCCGCATCCGAGGCGGACGCTCCCACCACTAGGCCACTGGAGCGGTTGCGTGGCAATATGATGTGAAATTATATATGGCGAAGGATACAGGGTCATATACATATATATATATATATATATATATATATATATATATATATATATATATATATATATGACTAAGTCTAAGTATTTGTGTTCCAAGGTTGATATTTCGGAGGTGGGAGTGGGAGACAAGCGCCACATTCCTCCAGAAATACCCATACGGCTTTCGTCTCTGATCGCCTCCGTCAACTAATATCCAGCTTTTAGCCTTCGCGAGTGATTTAGCTTCTAAATAAGGCTGACCATGTTTCCACTAAGACAGGAGGGGTGAAGGCAGACTACTGACGCCTTACAACCAGTCGGTTCGGTTGATGGAACTCGGAAACCTTGGATGGTAGCTTATCTAGCAGAAGGAAAAACTCCGATTCCAGACCTCCGCTTCTGCTGAGGTTGAATAATGTATACTAATTCTTACATCAACAATGTGTACAAGAAAGGTACAAATGGTTCAGCAGAAACAATTAAGTTATAATAGGTGGTTGCGGTTTTATTACAAAGCGGATGGATTCCACAACCTTGAAACTAAAGGTATTACTGAATGTTAGCTTACCTTAAAGGACTTTATTTATTTATTATTTTATTTTTGAATTCAAACACTAATTATATGGCCATGCCAAGCTTGTAGTCTGTTTCTGAAGCAGAAGCATGATTTAGGATGCAGCCTTTGTAAGGAATTGTCAAATAAAATAGTGCTCGTAAGTTGACCTTCTCACTGGCAATATGAATAGGATTTTTGGTATATGAGGATTTGCATTTTGCACGGGTCCACATCTTAACATATGCTATTTTGGTAATGGATAAAACAAAAAATATCTCTACCACTTGTATGTCGGTCAGGTGTATGTATAACAGGGAGTTGTTAACCCTTCTTTTCACACGGGAAACGCTATTTTTAGCGCAGCTATGACGCACGTAATTCCCTTCTGTCATATATCAAATAATGCATGAAAATGGCAAGAAAAAATTACCTTTCCAGTTATCCATTTTCACAAGTCAGAAAAGTATATGAACGAGGGTACACTGTTCACCATTGTTCTTAGTCGAGAAGAGCATTTTTTAAATGAAACTACGACGTACTATCAACCCTTCTGATATACATCAAGTAAATAATGACGAAATAAGTATAGTTTACCTTCCCATATATATATATATATATATATATATATATATATATATATATATATATATATATATATAGCCCAGTGGAACAATTTTAATTTGTGTAATCTCAACATTTAGCTGCTCAGTTAATAAACTAAACACGTATTCTTTATTGGCTGCTAGTGTATAAAGTTGAATATAATACTCTACGGAAAAAGCTATTTTCTGAACGTTTGCGAAAAGAGTTGCATCAATCAGCTACCTGTTTCCATATCAACAATTGCCTGCCATAGCTTAGAAAACAATTTAAGGTAAGTAATTGTAACTTTATCAAAAACGGCTATAAAAAGGAAAGATCGCGAAATCCTTTTATCATGTCAAAATACAAGTCAGTCTCCATGTTTCTTATTGACAATTTTTACCAAGCCTTTCTAACATGCAAATCGCATCATGTGACGCAGAAAACTTGAAGTTCTTAGACCATAACACCAGAAAAGAAACGATAATAATAATAATAATAATAATAATAATAATGATAATAATAACAATTATATGGACTTAGTGCAGCAACTAATGTTTAGATGTTCTAAGCACTTTTCAATATTGGATAATATATCAAATATATGCAATAATGTTGCAAAAACCAATAACTTGAAATTACAAAATAAAAGCATGTTGATAATAATTAAGGAAGTAAAAATTATTAAGTCTTCAAGTCTGTTCTTGAATTCAGAATAGGTGAGGTTTAAGAGCACATTTGAATGAGACCTCAGTATAATTGTGTCTAACATCAATGGGGTAATTCGTTTCACTGAAATATACCCTGATACGCAAAATAACGTTGTCTGTATGACTTAGTTTTAACAATGGGAACAATGTGAATACGAGTGTCGGAAGAGTGTCGAAGAGGAACATAATTTTCTAGATGGGTGGGTGATGTTAGATAGGTAACAGAATTAGGGAATGATTATGAATCGAACGGGTATCCAGTGGATGTTACAAAACAAGGTGAGGTGTGCTTAGTTCTTTGTACCCAAAGGGTATTCTGAGAAGCTATGTTTTTACGTTTTTGAAGTTTCTGTAATAGATATAAGTGAAATATAATAGTCCAGTCTTAAAAATATTAATGAAAACACAATTATTTTAGTGACATCAACCAATACAAAATTGCGAACTGAGATGATGCGACACAGTTCCAATTATACAACCTTAAACATGTTCATAACATATTGGTGTAATGTGGGCGTGCTGTCGAGAGCCATACATAGGTTTAGTACTGACTGTGTGAACTTAATGTTACTATTGGAGGTAAAGGATGTAAATGAGAGTTTTTAACTGATCGGGATGGCTTTAGTTTTATCATCATTCCTATGCAGCTTGTTGCA
Organism: Sinohyriopsis cumingii; assembly: GCA_028554795.2. NCBI lineage: Eukaryota > Metazoa > Mollusca > Bivalvia > Unionida > Unionidae > Sinohyriopsis > Sinohyriopsis cumingii. Next base: position 3,779,123 of record CM068833.1, on the reverse strand, counting down.
TGTCGTCCATGACTTCACATCCGGAATGCACCTCTCTACGCCTTGGATGGTAGCCTCAACAACTTCCGTTGCGCAGCTTGATTTGTATATTTGAGTATCGGCAGCGTACAGCTGGTGCGACACCTCAATATTGAATTGTCCTTCAATTAGGTCTCACTGGACAGCTTATCTGGTAAATTTTCATCCGAAAATGACCTATTGCAGAAATATGAGAATAAGTTTACACTGAAGATACAAATACAAACAACCTAATGATCATTGTAGAAAGCATACATGTGATATTTTCACTGCGGCAGTCAGGTTAATTCATAATGCAACAGGTGGCTTTTGTACTGAACCAACACTGCCACCTACCCCTCTATTTTACATTCATTTTTGACAGGAAAAAGCTATTTTGAATATTTTCCGGTGACAAGGCAGCTAAAAGAATCAGTATGTGCCTTATGCATGAATCAAGTTTACTAGTACTATAAAATGTTAGCGTACTTTTCATCACCCCTCAACCTTCTAGATTTTTAGATATTTACCTCTGTAGCCCACACATGTAAATACGTAAGCCAGTGAGACCTGAATAATTGATATGCCAGTCGGATTAGGGGAAACGCTTCTCAGTTTCAAAACATTGGGCAATTCTGAATAAAAACTCAACCTCAACATGTGTAAAAATCACAATCGTCTGTTTCGTATGGTGTATGGCATTTGTCGATGATCGAGAGCCATGATATAGAGCAACATCTATGAGCCACCCTCATAATTTCACTTTACTTTCCACGCTTTGACATACAATTTCCTTACAGTAGAGATCGTCGACGCGTCATGCAAATATGTTATGCGTATCACGTGATTCAGAAAAGTGACAATGTAGGACAAATAATGACAGCGGCTGATAATTTAGCATGTGTAAGGAATTATTTAGTAAATAACATGCCATCCTGAAATATTCATGAATCATTTAACTTTTAAATATAATATCAAAATAAAATCTATTGGTGATGCAACTTTTGTCATTTTTTAAGGAAGTTTCCACCGTTTTGGAATCATAGATTCCTTTATATTTTTATTGGCAACCACATCACTGCCATATGAGGTAGCTTGTGTACCAGCATCACATCCATGGGTCGCTCTATATATAATTGATTCTTCTGGAATCTACATAAGTAAATATGTTACATATCACAGTTAAAGTTTGAATGTGTGAGATTTATAAGTTCGTTTACTCGTATTTTTATTTTTACACTTAGAAAGAAATATCTGAAAAAAAGGTTCCTACATATTAAAAAAGCTGCCCTTTGAACAGGATTATTGTCTTACTATGTAATATATAAACTGCATAATTTAGTAATACATAAATTATGCCCCATGGGTCCCACTACTAGTTTTTTTTTATATATACATCTTTCTACAGTTTTGTATATCAAGTCTGTAGTAATCTACCACTATTTAGACACTTGCAAGGATAACATTTCAAAATGTATTGTCAAAATAGTTTTTCTTCTTCGGATATCTGAGTTAATGGTAGGACACTAAGTACCCATCCCCCTTGGACTGAGCAGGCCTGTATATAATTCTGAAGTATACAAATGAGTGAGGAGGCAGGACTATATATATATATATATATATATATATATATATATATATATATACACACTCTTTTAAGTTTGAGCTCTTGTGTAATTTTTTATTTATTTATTTATCTAGACACCTTCTGTTTCATTCTTGGATCCGCACCTGTATCAAGGAACTGAAAGGCTTTGCATTACTAGCAGTTCTATTGATTAAAAACTTCCCCCACCTCCGATGTTAATCGAACATATTCTAGTTTCCGAATAGATGTTAATGACGAACCTGTTTTGGTGTAAGTGTTGCTGGGATAGGATCGGGATGATCCGTCGTCGGTCTGTTCCCACCTATGAAATGTTTACTGCAGATATATGTCCATCTTGTGATTTGTCAGTAGTAAATGTTCCCCTTCCACAAGCACGCACCTAACGCCCGCACTTGTCAAGATTTTTTGGAAATGGAATAAATAATACACACGTCCTATGTTCACGATCTGAATTACTACTATCGCTGTTACAAAGTTCAAAGCAACAATGTCTTGAAGCACCGTGATTTTTTTCGCTTTTCAGGGATAGATACAATCTCTTCAGTGTGTTCCGACATTTATATTGTAATAAAAAGGCCGGTTTATTTGTCCTACATTCTGCAGCCGAGTCTGCGACCTATAAATAGGCGTGCTATTTTTATCAATTAACCGTGTCGGTCGATCTCTGGTACAACAAGACAATGTCGTCATTCTTCATAGCTAATATAGTGTGTAGTGTTAATGCCTGGTATAAGGAATAAATGATAAATCAAGTTGACTATTACTATAACAAATTAGCATACTTTTCAGCACCCGTCAACCATCTAGATTTTTAGATATTTACCCCTGTAGCAGATACATGTAAATACGTAAGCCACGTCGGCTGCTCATTTGCAGTCCAAGTTACGCATTTGATCTTTAATGCTCGTATAACTGTGACAGGCAGTCACCAACAAGCCAACAAATTTCCAAGCCTAACTCAAAGTAAATCTCAACCACATTACATATTTAGCTTCTGTGTGAATTTATAAATGCTAGACTTGTGATAATTAGGTTCGTGCCTCCTACATTAAAAATTAAGGAGGTGTCAAAATACGAAACTACCCAGTGAGACCCTAAGAATTGATATGCCAGTAGGATTAGGGGAAACGCTTCTCAGTTTCAAAACATTGGGCAATTCTGAATAAAACGCAACCTCAACATGTGTAAATATCACAATCGTCTGTTTCTTATGATCTATGGCATTTGTCGATGATCGAGAGACATGACATAGAGCAACAGCTGTGAGGCACATTCATACTCTTATTTTACTTTCCACGCTTAAACGTACAATTTCCTTTTAGCAGGGATTGGCCACGCGTCATGCAAATGTGTTATGCGAATGACAGCGGCTGATAATATCGCATGTGTAAGGAATTATTTAGTAAATAACATGCCATCCTGAAATATTAATGAATCATATTGCCTTTAAATAGAATATCAAAATAAAATCTATTGATGATGCAACTTTTGCCTTTTTTAAGGAACTTTTTGCCGTTTTGAAATCATTGTTTCCTTCATATTTTTTGTTGGCAACCATATCACTGCCATTATAGGTAGTTTGTGTCACAGCCTCATAAACATTTGTCGCTCTATACATAATTGCATCTTTTGGTATCTACACAACGAATCAGAAGACATAAGTAAATATGTTTCATATCACAGTTGAATTTTGAATGTGTGAGATATATAAATTTGTTTACTCGTGTTTTTATTTTTATACTTTACAAGAAATATGTGACTAAAGGTTCCTACATATTAAATAAGCTGTCTTTTGAACAGCAACATTGTCTTACTATGTAATATATAAACTGCATATTTTGGTAATACGTAAATTATGCCCCATGGATCTCACTACTATTTTATTTTTTTGTATATAAACATCTTTGTACAGTTTTTTATATCAAGCCTGTAGTAAGCTATCATTATTTAGACACCAGCAAGGATAACATTTGAAAATGTATTGTTAAAATATTTTCTTCTCCTGATATCTGAGTTATTGGCGGGACCGTAAGTACCCCTCCACCTTGTACTGAACAGGCCTGTATATAATTTTGAAGTATACAAATGATAGAGGAGGCATGGCTCCATATATATATATATATATATATATATATATATATATATATATATATATATATATATATATATATCTAGATCCCCTCTGTTTCATTCTTGTATCCGCACCTGTATCAAGGAACTGAAAGTCTATTCCCACCTATGAAATGTTTACTGCAGATATATGTCCATCTTGTGATTTTGTTAGTAGTAAATGTTCCCCTTCCACAAGCATGCACCTAACACCCGCACTTTTCGGGATTTTTTTAGGTTTTGGAAATGGAATCCAGAATGCACATGTCATATGTTCACGATCTGAATTTCTACTATCGCTGTTACAAAGTTCAAAGCAACAATGTCTTGAAGCACCGTGCTTTTTCGCTTTTCAGGGATAGATACAATCTCTTCAGTGTGTTCCGACATTTATATCGTAATACAAAGGCCGCTTTATTTGTCCTACATTCTCCTACATTCTGCAGCTGAGTCTGCGACCTACAAATAGGCGTGCTATTTTTAGCAATTAACCGTGTCGGTCGATCTCTGGTATAACAATAAAATGTCATCATTCTTCATAGCTAATATAGCGTGTAGTGTTAGTGACTGGTGTAAGGAATAAAGATAAATCAGGTTCACTAGTACTATAACAAATTAGCATACTTTTCAGCACTCCTCAACCATCTATATTTTTAGATATTTACCTCTGTAGCAGACACATGCAGATACGTAAGCCAAGTCGGCTGCAAATTTGCGGCCCAAGTTACGCATTTGATCTCCAATGCTCGACTAACTGTGAGGGGCAGTCACCAACTAGCCAACCCATTTCCAAGCCTAACTCAAAGTAAATCTCAACCTCATTACAGATTTAGCCTCTGTTGAATTTATAAATGCTAGGCTTGTGATAATTAGGTTCATGCCTTCTACCTTAAAATTTAGGGAGGTGTCAAAATACGAAACTATCCAGTGAGACCTTAAGAGTTGATATGCCAGTCGGATTAGGCGAAACTCTTCTCAGTTTCAAAACTTTTGGAAATTCTGAATAAAATGCAACCTCAACATGTGTAAAATTCACAGTCGTATGTTTTCTATGATGTATGGCATTTGTCGATAATCGAGAGCCATGATATAGAGCAACAGCTTTGAGACACCTCCATACTTTCATATTACTTCCCAGGATTAAACATACAATTTCCTTATATCAGAGATCGTCGACGCGTCATGCAAATGTGTTATGCATATCACGTGATACAGAAAAGTGAAAATGTAGGACAAACAATGATCGCGGCTGATAATGAAGCAAGTGTAAGGAATTATTTATTATATAATATGCCGTCCTGAAATATTCATGAATCATTTTACTTTTAGATAGATAAAATCTATTGGTGATGCAACTTTTGTCATATTTTAAGGAAGTTTCCACCGTTTTGGAGTCATTCTTTCCTTTATATTTTTATTGGTAACTACATCACTGCCATATTAGGTAGCTTGTGTCCCAGCGTCACAAACATGGATCGCTCTATACATAATTGCCTTTTATGGTATCTACAAAACGAATCAGAAGACATAAGTAAATATTTTACATAACACAGTTGAATTTTGAATGTGTTAGATTTATAAGTTTGTTTACTCGTGTTTTTATTTTTACACTTAAAAAGAAATATCGGAACAAAGGTTCCTACATATTAAATAGGCGGCCTTTTGAACAGTAATATTGCCCTACTATGTAATATAAAAACTGCATATTTTGGTAACATAAATTATGCCCCATGGGTCCCACTACTAGTTTATACACTTTTTCCAAAGGTTCACTGACAATTTGGTTTGTGGGTAAACGTGCAATCTTGTTCGCATGGTAGATGGTCACTTTAAAGTTTCCATTCTCTCCAGACTGCAAGGCTTCTTTCAGCACGCCAAAGTTCACCACTATACTGGTGCAATAATTGAGAGTCAATCCTTTCACCTTACACTGCGTGTGCACTTCTCCTTGTTTGTCACGGTATTCGTAGTCGTAATGTTTAGGACCACCACTAGAATCTTGTCGTCGGGGTGTTCGTCTGTCCAGGCTCTTAAATGGTCTCCTTCGATCTTAGAGTGTCGTTCACCCAAGCGATCGATGTAGATGCAACTGTCTGTGTAAAAGTACAGGACGCGATCTCCTAACAGTTCTAAAACCTCGTACATTTTTAAGCGAGCATGGACTGTCACATAAGACGCAAAGAAGTCATTTCCAAATTCGTCGACTTCTGCTAAGTCCACTTATTCTTCGTAATTGACTAAGATCAAGTCTTCACGAACGACGTCCAAGTGTTTCGTGTATTTGCTTTTGTCTTTAATCATATGAAAGTAACGGGAAGGTACTGACAAATACTATGTCTTGGGTAAACGCGGTCGTTGTGCGATTTTTCCCAACAAGCAATTTAACATCACGTAGACAAACGATCGCATTCCTTCGTTTTTCTCCACGTGGTACGAAGTGATTCCTTCCTGCTCCCAGTATTTCTCTTTTTAATTATCTTGGTCATCGGGAGTATGGCACCAGGAAGGATAGCCACTGGTTTCATGTTTCAGCTTCAAAAAGGCATCCACGTAGTCTGCGAAAATGCCTTTCGGAGTCTCGTCGCCCTTATGGTATTTTTCTGTCTTGCGAAAGTGGTAAATTTCGTACACTTCTAACAATTGGTACATCCTCTTTGTAAAGGATTTATGACATTCACACTATTATTATGTAAAAATTAATATCATGGACTGTTTGCAAGGTTGAACGCCTAATCACTAATTAGAACACTTATGAAAGACCTTTGACCCCCTGATTACTACATTCCACATTATTGATTCGATCAATTAGTGCTCCGGTAATGTTTGTTGTAAGGCAAATATGAATTATTTAAACATATATTGAGACTAAAAGTACCCATTGTTTGTATTGTGGTTCTATAGAATTATTATGTTTAAAAAAAATTGAATTTTCAGATTCCTCACGGATGGTTCCACCATATTCAAACATTTCAAATTGCCATGAACTTTAGCGATCAGTCTTTGATAAAAACAACTGTCTCACAATCAATTTGAGGTAAAGTCATTTAAACTGCAATACATTGCTTTTTGTTATATAAGGATTGTTTCTTTAGTAAACATATACAATACTGGCATTATATGTGAGCAAGATGTTTTACACCGGAAAATTCAACAACGCAATTAATTTCTCATAAAATCCAACGGTATCAAAACACTTATGTATATTTAATTTATGTCGTACGCTTTAGTTTTGTCATTAATTTAGGGTAGAACTTGGCTTGCCTGATTTTGGTCATTTTTTGGGGACGTTTACAAAAATTGAGCTCGAAAACTTTTTTTATTTTACCCTAGGAAATCTTATTACGTCCAGGCTGGTATCTACAGGATTTTGTAAACAATGTCTTTATATATGTTTCACATTAATCTTTTCGAATCTATGATCAGTGTTTGCTGTTGTGTTCAGATATAATTCTAGAAGAATGTACTGATTTAATTTGTCATGGAAATTACAATCATGGAAATTACAAAGTGCTCATCGACGTTTTAGACAAAACAACTACTTTGGGATTAGTGAGGACTCGTTCCAAGATATCAAAATAATCAAGTCTTTTGAGATTCGTTTGAAAGATTGTATAAATGTAGACTTATGGAAGAACATTTAGGACTATGTTTAATTTACTTTACAATAATGATAGTGTTTTTGCAGTTTCACTTTGCATGGTAGTGAAATAAATTGTTCCTTGAATTCAGTTAAAACTTGTTCCTGTTGCTTCTTTATGTTACATAGTTTAAGACCATTGAGTCGTAAATAACTCTTGTACGATTATTTCAAGCTTGGAATGAAACATCTTATTCATTGTGTTTTGTGCTTTACAAATATACACATTTTACGATCAAGTCTGAGTGCATAATAATGCCCAAATCTGCATGTGAATGCTGTTTCATGTCGTTGTGAAAATCCTTAATACACCATTAGACACGACCAGGTACTGTTTTTTTTTTACATGTAATTAGAGAAGATATACACATGTATAAATACATGTCTTACATAAAATTATGCACCCGCTGACATGGGAGTGGAAATGCTGGTTCCTCGTTAACGGGTCGGTCTTTGTTACATTAGCTCTGCAAAATCCTATTTACTTTACTTATATATATATATATATATATATATATATATATATATATATATATATATATATATATATATATCTGTGTGTGTGTGTGTGTGTGTGTGTGTGTGTCAGTTTGTACTGGGTTTTGTAACCTAAGATCAAAATATATCTCTTACATAATATATGATAGATGATGAGACCGCCGATTAAAACAAAATCAACAAGCTGCGAACACGATAATAATATTAATGGGTTCGTCCATCGATATATTTAATGATTAAAGCAATAACTGATATAAGACAATGTGGTCGGTGAAAGTGACAAATCATTAATATACTTATTTCCATAAAACACACAAATCATCAAACATATTTGTACGTCATAACACTGCATCTTATTCAGATGCACAAAGTCCCTACCTTTAAAGCGAGCGTGATTACATTTTAAACTGTTTCCACAAAGTCCCTAACTTTAAAGCGAGCGTGATTACATTTTAAACTGTTTCCACAAAGTCCCTACCTTTAATGCGAGCGTGATTACATTTTAAACTGTTTTCACAAAGTCCCTACCTTTAAAGCGAGCGTGATTACATTTTAAACTGTTTCCACAAAGTCCCTCCCTTTAAAGCGAGCGTGATTACATTTTAAACTGTTTCCACAAAGTCCCTCCCTTTAAAGCGAGCGTGATTACATTTTAAACTGTTTCCACAAAACAAATCCACAAGTATTATTAACACTTGTTTTATAGAATGGATTTATATGTGCCGGACGAAGGGGTCCAGAATCTCCAAGTGTCCTCCTCATCCAGTCAAGATGACTCCAGTACAGGCAACATCTCAGTACATGCTGTTTGCAGCATCACAGACGAGAAAGATGAGGCGGTAAAACTCTTGTTCTGCCAAATGGACGTTTTGCGGACATATAGGGAAGATCTTGTTTGGAAAGAGATGGCTAGGTATGGCAAAGAACATGGACACATTTTTGAGCTTACTACAATGCAAAGGTTGATGTATCCTTCTTATTGGTACCTTTGTAAATTATATAATTTCCTTGTGCTAACTCTTCATGTCAACCGAAATCACATCTTAAGATAATTGTGCATTGTCTCTCCAATATTGCAAGATTTCTATGGCAAAAAATAAAATCTATGATGCATGACAATGTTCTTTACACATTTTTTGGTCTAAAGTGCAACGTTTTTTAAGGAAACCAAATGCTTTAATTCTTGTTTGACGATTGTCAGGTCTCATTCGAATAGAACAGGTTTTTTCCCAACCTTTAGAAGAATTTGAAACAGTTGGACGAATTCTACCAGTATAGGAAACAATTCTGAAGAAATTTAAAAAAATATCTGAAGGAAAAAAGATGAACGCAAAACTAAAGACATACAGCATAATAAAAGAAATGGACCTAATAATGATAATCTGATTTATCTAGATGGGTGAAGTTTGAAGAGGTACTGGAAGAGGGAGGAAAGAGATGGTCCAAACCACACGTGCCATCTCTGTCTATGGCAGCCTTCATGGAACTGAAACAGCTTCTCTCAACATGCCCTGTTTTGCTGGATGTCGAGTGTAGCAGCATGGCTGACGTGGCAGGTTGGTACGCTATAGGACTATTTCGTGTAAAGACCTACCAAATATGCCATCCTTATCCTTGGTGCCAAACTTAAAGCAAGCAGTAATGAAAGAAGAAAAGAGAATACGATTTGATGCAAACTTGTGATGAAATATACATGTGCATTTTGCTTCAAAATCTTTCTGTTCTTTTCTAATATTTGCTGGGCACTTATGAGTACACTACTGATACACGTACCAAAGGTGTGAGAACATGATAAAAGCTAACTATAAAGTCGGGTCTTCATTAACATGACTCTTACTAACAACCATTAATTACGCGTCATTAACATACGTCTTAACTATGTTACATGTTTACCAGAGGTGGAAAACTTATAAGCAATTATTGATACATAGTTTTTGAAAGGCTTATTCGTAAAGGCACGGACAATTGCTTACGTCGTGATAAAAAGAAGGTATATCATAAAGCGGAACAGAAATCGATAAGAAAATTCCTAGATTCCTTTTTTCGGACCCCGGACTAATGAGAAGCTATCATTTTGATATATATATATATATATATATATATATATATATATATATATATATATATATATATATATATATATATATATATATATATATATATTCCTCTTTATTATTTATTTACAGAAAATGCATGGTTTATCTTATTTAATAGGCAGTTGAAATTTTCGATTCAAAATACGTTTCCAAATAAGTGCGATCCAAGGAATATGTAGGAATAAGTAGTTTTGGTTTGGGGATTTTCTATGACTATATCAGTTTTAGGCTATAACATCAGCTGTGCTGAAAGAATTGGATGCATCTGCATGATTCTACGTAATCCATATAAACAAATCTGTTGTTTTTCTTTTCTTGATTCTATTATTTTCGGGAATCTTTGTCATATTAACATGATTTCATTTATCAAGGAATATTGCTGAAGGTGTCTAAAATCAATACTTTTGTAGCTTTTTATCCATTCGAATCACAAGGAAGACGTAAAATATCCATAGTATGTGTCACTGGAGACAGAATTAAAAATGGAAATGAACGGACTTTTAAAATCTTAAATAACTAAACTCTGTTTCTAAAAGAAGATTGGTTGTTAGAGACGTCTAAACTATTGTGGGAACACTGCACATTCATATTTTGCTGTGGGTATTTTTTGGTTTCTTTCTTTTTGTTTGGTTGTTTATTAATTTTTTGTTCTTGCGCTTTTATTTTTTTATTATTATTATTATTTCTATTGGAATATACAGTTTTCATTTTTTTACCAATCAAGATCGTGCTTTGGAATCTTGGATACGAGAGGGTGATGTTATTGACCTCATTCGGAACCACATCCGTGCAGTGCTACTGAAACATCATAAACATCCCCATGCGCGTTCCAATCCAGGTTACAAGGACTCCCGCGTGAAACTGAACGGCATCGCAAGCAGCACAGGGATTAGAAAGAGTAACTCATTCACAGCAAGCGGAATCTACGCTGGTAAATCCGCGTTTTAAATAGCAAATTATTGATTAGTTTTTGGGGAACAAATATGCATTCTTTCTAATATTTCTAATTAATGGATCATTTATATGACGTTCCAATTTTTCTTCCATGTTTTCCTGGTTTTCCTTGCCGAAGTATGATAATAAAACAGGCCGTCTAGTTCATAATACTTAAGGTGGGAAAGATTAAACAGAATGGAGACAAATCAGTGGTGAAAAAGTAAATTATGTATATTTGTCGCTGGAAACGTGGGATAGCAGAAGATGTTACATTGAATTGCAGTTAATTTACGCACATCATAGTCTATTAAAAATAAATTAAGGATGCTAAATGCTAAAAGACATTGCCAATCATGGTACCAGAACGAGTTCCATAGAGTGTCCAATACAAGAATCACGTATTTATGTACTGATGCAGGTAAAATGAATGAATAAATAAACATACCCACGGGATTTCTTATATGGATTTCTTTGCAACAGGCATTAGCTTTATCACTGACCTTATTGTTGCACTTTTTCTAGAGGGCTTTGAACTGAGTGAGCCTAATCAACAGGAGGTACCTTCCCAACTTAACTCGGGCGCTTCTACACAGTCTTTGTCACTCGGATCTAAGGTGTGTATGCATGAGTATATTTATCGACTTGAGTGTCTTTCTTCAGCGTAATACGTTCCTCAGTTTAAATTTTGTCGTCTATTCTCTTAGACAACGTCTTTATCAGCACTCGTGTTGATGATGGCCGTTGCAAAATACATTCTTACACTTTAACACAATTTACTTATATACCCTTGACATTTTACTCCTCCTCATCATTAGCACGAATTTCAAGCAGGATGTGTTACTGTAGAAACAAGTGAGCAAATATATACATTATATTAAGTCAGTCCTAGTAACGGTACACGACTTACAGACAATCTGATTTTAAAAAAAGAACAATTCCTGGTATACACTTCCTTTGACAAGAAAGGATAAAAATGATGCAATGAAAAGAAGAAAGGTAATTATAAATGACAAGTCAGTACTTGTGCAAAAGGAAAATAGAAAAAATCATTTAAAATAACCCAAAAGGTATTATATGAATGAATATCAGATGTAAATGTTTATTTGATAACATGACCAAGTGTACACCTCGAGACAAATATAATTAATAGTATCTTTCAAAAATGTTTTGAAATATACAAATATCCATATTTCACATTATATGAATAGTACTAACACAACTTAAGCAGAACAATTACACACACACACACAGACACACACACACATATATATATATATATATATATATATATATATATATATATATATATATATATATATATATATATATATATATATATATATATATATATATATATAAAGCCCATAAGTTCCGAAAAAGGTTTTGAAATATACAAATATACATATTTCACATTATATCTATAGTACGTAACACAACTTGAGAAAAATGATTTTATATATATATATATATATATATATATATATATATATATATATATATATATATATATATATATATATATATATATATATATATGTATATATACACTATAACTTAAGCCCATAAGTTCCGAAGCGACGAGCAGATGCAGACATGAATTTGTCTCAGTCTTGTTTTCTATTTTAATTGAAGCGGGCAAACAAAAAGATAATTCAAAATATTTTTTCGTCAGAAGGACTGTTATTATCGTCATTGAACAAGATATAGTTCGAAAGCAAACATTCAACTCTTGAGGTGAAAAATAAACTCTTTTACATGTTCTTTCACCAGCTCTGTGACGTTGTATGTTATAATACACAGAGAGAACACGATAATGCTTCCTGGTGCACTTGCTGCCCGCTATTCGGCCACGATTTTGATTTCAAAATACGTACACATACATTTTTTGTGAATTCTGCTGTATAGCGAATGTCTGACATTTATATGCAATAAATATATCAATGAAAGCAACATTTGTACGTGCAAAAATGGATTTTATCATCACAATGAGATCTTTCCTACAGGTGATTGACATAATTATGCACCTGCGCAGTATATTTGTGGCATTCTGCAATGCTCTGTTGTCTTTAAAATAACATTTATTTGTATGATTGGTTTTACTGAAATGCTTCTTGTACTCTCAAAATTAATTAATTTCGTTGTCTTTGTATGCATCTTTTTAAAAGAGAAATATTGCGAATTGTTAGTTGACTTGGATTAGAAGCAAGCTGTTTGCAAATAATGTGACTGAAATAATTTCAACCGTCATCTCTAACAGTGTGTGAATTATTCGTACCTTTATTCTTTCCTTTTCATTTTGTCTGCCTTGATAAAACATATCCACGCAGGATTGGATGCGGGAAATATGATAATAATTTTGTCTCTGGTTTTTAAGGACTTATATCATTATTGTACGATTAATAAATGTGTACTTTCTGTTTGGCCATCACTTCAGTGACTAGCAATCTGTTGAAATAACAAGAACTAGCTAACGTTATCAAAAATGAAATAAAGAACTAATAGATGAGTGGTTTACTTACCTCGACAAATGCACACACCATTATATATCACATAGCATTTGATGATTTATTGAAATAAATCGAGCTTTTCTTTCATGGCCATGACATAAATATAAGACTTGCCATAAAACTCAGAAATTATTGAACTTGTAAAAGAAACAATAGCACTTGCTACAGGCTGCATGAGATATATCCTAAAACATTGGATTTCCGTTGACCAGAAATCGCAGTTTGGACCTAAATGACAATTATTACCGTAAACTTTTCCGTTCGACCAGCACACTTCCTCTCCTAATTACAACAGCATTGAAACTTCCGTGTCAGCCTTATTCACACGGTGGAAAGAAAGTATGCTTTGAAAGCGCCGGACAAGTTTTATCATAAAAGTAATGGATACATAAATGAGGAAGTCTGATAAGCGGGAAATGTTACCATCTAGGGAACATACAGCGGTACTAGTTTCTACTAGAGTGTTGGTTTTTTTTTTTTTTTAAACTTGCTACATTCGGTAACTTTTCCTTTTTCATTACCTATAGGCAAATAGCCGTTTCATGCGGAAGATTCCACGTGGAACGGAAGTGGCCAACCTAATGGTTGGAGAGGTGGAAGAACTCTCAAAGCCAATGGGAGTATTCATAAGGTTAAAAGAAGCCCGTAACATGGGAAATATTACTGAGGTTGACTTGTGCACTCGGTTTCTCTTTATTCTTTTGGGACCAAAGAATCAATTAGCAAGTTGCGCGGATGCAACGCGATGTATGGGAGTTCTCTTCACCGATGAGGTAAGTTCTGTCTTTTTTCGCATTCGTTTGTAACAAATGACTAATGATGATGGTGATGATGGTAATAATGATGATAATGAAGATGATGATGATGATGATGATGATAAAAAATACGGCTGCAACCACAAAATAGATAACAATTTTAAATGGCGCGGTTTAAAAATAATTTAGAATTTATAAATAGGGATAGGTCTTTACCATAGTTTGTCAACCAAAGCAATCAAGATACAGAGAACAATCCTCATAGGCTATATTTTGCCTATTAAATGAAGCAACAAGCAATATCATATATAGGTCATCTTCTGCTGCAGATGTTCAGCTCATCGGTCTACAAAGCCAATTGTCGACGAGATATCTTGGCCGGTATGGAAGAGTTTTCGAACCACATGACAGTCCTTCCACCTGGATCATGGGATCGACATACACGTATAGAACCACCTGATCACATGCCACCACAGGTAAACTAATGATTCAATTGGATAAACATATGTGTCAAGTAATCAAAATGTCTACTCGTTCGCAAGAGACAATCATTTAAAGACTTTGATTGAAATACGTGCTTTGCATAAATCTTCCTATTGGTGAAAGTAATAACATAGACAACTCGTATACATAATAAGAGTGAAGCAGCATTTTCCTGGAGTAAAATATGCAATAAAGCTGACAATTGTAATACTAACTAATATGGCTTTAATTTGATTTACTATGATATGAACCATAATAAAAAAATGATAAATGTAAATGAAATGTACTGTCCAGACTTTCCATACAAGTCGTGCTGACAAGTTAGCTGGTAACGATGTAAAACGTAACAATTTTCCATTTGCATTTGCATTTCGTACCCGCAAACGTAATACCATTAGGAAGCAGAAACATGTTGCCCATACAGTTGAATAAACCTGTCCACTACTAGGCTGTATATATCATTTTTCAGATATTCAATGTTAAAAATAAGAGAAAATATAGAAAAGATGTTGAGTAAATAGAAATTATAATCACTCATGCAGAATATCATCTGGTTCTCTTTTCAAAACAGGAACATCGGAAATCCTCGACATCTCTTCCCGATAACGGGGCTTTGGCAAAGACGTCGGACATGCATGCAGACCACGAAGATACAACGTTACAGAGAACAGGGCGGTAATTACTGATCACTTTTGTCTTACAGCCTTTGTGGAGATGGCATTGAATGTTGTATGTGTGTGGATAATTTTTTCCGTCATAGTAGTAATAGTAGCAGAAGTAACGTACGGGCTGCTGACGTCAAGACAACAGTGATTTACACTTACGTAAACTTGTTTTATCAGCCATCAATTGAAACTAGAATAAATACAATTTATTGGTAGAATTGACATGTTTGTTCAGAATGTCAGGCAGAGAGTTTGTACTAATGATAGACATTATATATATATATATATATATATATATATATATATATATATATATATATATATATATATATATATATATATATATATATATATATATATATATATATATATATATATATATATATATGACAGGCATGTAGAATTTATTCGAGGAACAAAGCGTGCGCCCATTCATGTTTCTTCTTTAGTTTTGCTGATTGGACCTCTTTAAGAATATTATATCTGATACATCTTTTGTCTAAGTTTGTATTTTTTACAATGTTAAAACCGTTTTCCAAAATGTTATGTCTTTGTGCTACATCCTTGCAAGTAAAACGTAGCAATTCAATGCAAATTAAACTGTTATCCTCATTTCAGTTTCTTTGGTGGCTTAGTAGATGACGTCAAAAGAAAACTTCCCTGGTACAAATCCGATATCACAGATGCCTTTCATATACAGTGCCTGGCATCCCTCATATATCTCTTTCTGGTAACCTTGACCCCAAACGTGACCTTTGGTGGCCTTCTTGCTGATGCCACTGACGAATATATGGTATGTTTACTAGAACTACACAATAATACTATTAGTATGTACTTGACGAATTACGTGGAAACCAAACTCTACTCATGGCATATTTAGAGTATCTCTCTCTCTCTTTCTCTCTCTCTCTGAGACTATAACCTGTGTCGATACACAGGTAATTTGGAAATTTGCCTTATATTACGTTGTTTTCTTCTTTTCTTCTCAGTGGTAATAGCGTTGACCATACATACCTTGGGCCAAATTTGATAGCTTAATTATTTTGGCCAAATTTTATCTTTGTTTAGTTGGTTGATTTACTGTGCCCATTTTGACTATTTTCATAATTTCTATTTTATAATTGGACATTGATGGTATGTAATATTAGCAGCATTAAATTAAATCAAGGATTCGTAGTCTAATAACCCAAATTTCTTATCAAGTAAAATCTTTGTTTTCAAATGGAATGTTTGTTTGTTGTTATTAAAACAAAACCTATCCTATAATGACCCTTTCGTTGACAAAACGAACAATAAAATGCTGAAAACAATGCAAACTATGTACTTTTAGGGCACCATGGAATGTATTATGGCGGCTGCAATTACTGGAGTGATTTATGCGCTCTTTTCCGGCCAGCCCCTTAATATCCTAGGCAGTACTGGTCCAATGCATGTCCTGGAAGGAATACTCTACAGATTCTGCAAGTGCGTTCAATCATTGATCATTGATCTTTCTAGAAATGGAAGCAATAATATTTGACGCTTCAAACATGATTTTCAATGTATATCCTATGTTGTTAACATCTTCCTCAGGGCATGATTGCTATTACTCCAGTACAATCTTCCTATATTTTACAGAAGGAAAGGGGTTATGTTGCATTATGTGATACAGAGGATAAATACAGATGTTTAAACTATGAATGAAACAGCAGCGTAGTATTCTACATACTGTAATGACACCAGAGAATGATTACAATAAAACGTTACGTTCGAAACTGATATTCTTCGATGAAATTTGCCATTTGTTTCCATATACATTTTGAGACAAGAAGTAAGGAAATATAGAAATAGAAGAGGAAAATGCAACATAGAACATAAAGGTTTGAATGTTTAGCAAAACAGGATAAATTTAATAATTGTATGAAAAATGAGCTACTGTTTACGCTATAATTTCCTTTAGAAGCAAACTCTGGGTCAACCCTTTTTTATCACATATTGCTTGCTAGTAGAAGAGAACGAAACCACAACATGTTATCATATTAAACAATATAGAATATAGGTTATGTAATCTTAATTTTCTTTCCAGGGACAACGAATGGGACTTCATGCCATTTCGGTTGTTGATAGGTCTTTGGACAACACTATTTCTCATGCTAGTGGTTGCTTTCGACCTCAGCGCTCTGGTCAAATTCATCACTAGATTCACTGAAGAATGTTTCGCCTCTCTTATTGCAATCATTTTCATCTACGATGCTTTCTCCAAGGTCGCCGATATACAGCAATTTGCGCCCGTGCACTTTTTTCCACCCCAAAATGCATCAAAGTGCACATGCGTCTTACCCTTCTTAAGAAACACATCAGACTGGAACTTTAATCATACCGTATTTAAAATAATCCTTGCCAATAATGACAGTGTTGATAGTGAAATCTCCAGTAATTTAACTGCGAGCGCGCTGTTATCAAACCTCGGAGTGGAATCATGTAAAGCACTTGGTGGAACGTCCATGGGAGATGCGTGTGCAACTGTAAATTATGTTCCTGATGTTTTCTTCTTTTCATGGCTTCTTTTCCTTGGGACATTTACGCTGGCAATGGCCCTAGAGAAGTTCAGGAATAGCCTATTCTTTCCGACATTTGTAAGTATTTTAGTTAAGCCTATTTTGGAAACGTTAATACAACAAAGAATCAATATGTATCCAGCTGCATTAATTTGGAGAGCGTTATACTTTTCATGATGACATATTAGATAAATGTTTAAATGTCTAGATATGTTATCTCCGAACGCCGCAGTCAAGAAAATGTCTTGTCAAAAAGGTTTAAAACCTATTTATTTATACAAGTTAAGTTCTCTTCTACTAGCAAGTAAAGTTAAAATTACTGAATTTTCAAAATAAACTTTCTTGGTGTTTCCTATACTTCCACATATAAGTATAGTTCCAAGATTTGACCGCTTAAGCCTTATCAGTTATTGTGCTGACAATCCTGCGATTTCAGAGCAAACGTGATTCTTGGTAGAGGGATAACTGTTACTGCCCTTCGCTTGTTAGTACCGCCATCCGCACTAAATACCATCAATTTTCTTAAAAGGAAAAGTCTCTAGACGATATCTACATAAAGATTATACATGTTGAAATTAGCATACCCAGTATATTAGATAGATCAGCTCTGGCTATATTCTCAAAACAGGGATTTGATACGCCTAATGTAACACGAAACAACGACTGTGTACCTTGATATGTCGATGTACATTACCTAATTTTGATATTTACGACAAACTACGCAGAATTAATATGAGAAACATAAAGCGTGGGAAAGAAATGACACTGACACGATGCTCTAGGTACACACTACTTTGATTGGTACGCTATAAACTATAATGTATATCATTGAGTCTGAGACTCGTCTTAGGAAAACTCTAAGTGCATTCGACTCTTTTGAAGCCACTATTTTCATAATTCATAAAACTATATGTCGCACTTTTCAGATTCGTCAAACTGTTAGTGATTTTGCAGTTCTCATCGCAATTGTCGTCATGGTCTGTTTAGACGCTGCAACTGGGATACATACGCCCAAACTGATTGTGCCAACAGAATTCAAGGTAGTTTAAAGTTACAGTGACACCTGCAATAGCAAACACCTACAAATGTAAAGGACACTTGTTTGCAAAGATACATTGTAATGGTTCAGATTTATGCTATGGTCATTTTGACATCTGTATAAAGGAAACCTGTATATAAAGAACAGTAATTATCGATTCCTTATCTTTTGTTTATAATCGTTTTGGTCTTTGTATAAAAGATGCCTGTTCATATTAGTAAACAGATATCGATTACGTCTCCTGTGTTTATGATCTTGTTTAACTCTATATAACGGACATATGTCCATGACGGATACAAGTTCATGCTACCAGGAATGTTCTTTATAGACAAGTTTCACCGTATTTTATATTCTATAATACCTGTAATATTATTTGCAGATTATCTATTCTAAACGTTGGTGGAAATAAAAATTGTTCTCGTAGTGAAGCGAAAGATCTCGTTATAGCCGAATGTAACGTAGATTTCAACATAAAAAGTCTTAAAAACGGATGCATACATGAATTAATCATATTTACAATTTATTTTCATTCATGATTACTATTATTGTCATTGTAATCATCTTTCCTTTGTTTTCTTGTTCTTGTTCTTCTCTTTATTATTATTATTAATATAGTATCCAATCGCTAGTCGCTATGATCGTCTTGTATTTGCAAACTTTGAAATACAGGTCCAAGTCCGCTAAAACACCAGAGTAGTGCATTAAGAAACCTACATCAAATAATTTGCTTCTTTTACCAGCTGTATTTTCAAAGCTGAGGGAAATTAAGTCATCACGATCGAGACAAAAATTCATTAAATTTACTTATATATCTCATAAGAATTTTGAACCATAACCTGATATCTTTTTTTTTGTTTTTTTTTTTGTTTTTTTGGTGAGAGGGTAGTGGTTGGGGTTTATGTTTTTATTATCTTCATATTATAGTATCATATTGGTAACTTTAGATTATGTCAACTGTGACTCATTTTTACCTACCGCCACCCGACAACAAAATCTACCAACTTGTATCGTCATGTTCATATGTTACCAATTCAGTTTTCGTGCTCTCTAAATAGAGCTCAATATGATCTTTCCCTAACCAGTTTAGGACCATTTATCCGGAGTACCATTTCACAAAATAATATTTGGATCGCACGTTTTGTTTTAAACCATGAATGTTATTTCAATGTAAATTATTTGTTCAGCTATTTTTAATGTTTTTCTGCTGAACGTAATTTTGACAATGTTGGTATCGTTTGCTATGTTTGTGATAATTCATTCACGGGTTTCATACAAATGAGTTCCATATAAGTTGTCAAACATTACACTGGGTATTCGTTTCGTTCTAGTTAACAGTGAACATTTATAGAAAATAGTGTGGCACACATATGTCAAGGTATATCATGGTAGTAACCACGGAGTGTCCTTTCTGGAGGAATATATCTAGATAGCGTCGCAGTTTTTGCCTCGTTTTCAAATCTATGCAAAAGAAAATATGTCGGTACGGTACGATTTAGGATTTGCGACAATGTTCTAAAGACAGAGTTGTTCCTGCTATAAGCAAAACACAACATTTTAAAGAACACTAGCTAAACATTTTTCTTACTGTTTTCAACCCACGGGGCATAACAGAACTGGCTCAAATAACCCTGTTGGTGAGATGTATGCCTAATGACAGATCCAAATCAGCGGGCTTACGGTTCTGCTAGTTTCAATCCTATTATTTTACTAATTTCAGCCCACCAGGCCAGACAGGGGATGGTTCATTAATCCTGTTAGTGACAAGAATCCGTGGTGGCTGTACCTATTAAGCGCAATTCCAGCTCTGCTAGCTATAATTCTTTTATTTATGGACCACCAGATCACCACTGTCATCATCAACAGGAAGGAGAATAAATTCAAGGTTGGTTATTCTAACAGAAATGTGCAAACGATAAACTTCAGTGATACAAAGAATATAAACATCTGTTTAAAAATAGACGAAAGATCAAGATGCACCAGACCCACAAAGAAACAATTTTACTAATCGTGGAAACATTAATATTGCACCAGACAGGGGTTCAACTATATAAAAGTTTATCATGAAATACCAAATATTTATTGTTGTAGTACCTTATATGGAACCAAGCCTACTACTGTTAATATCTGAGTGTTCGGGTCTGCTAAATAACGTTATTCTAACAATGCATGCAATATTTTACAAATACATTCTGGACCGGGAAAAAGACGAAGCACTTTCCAGATTTGTTTGAAAATTGAAAAGTCTTTATATTGATTTAAACACAAATGAATAAATAAAAATGTATTGCTTCTTTATTGCGAACCTGTGACTTTCTTTCATATAAAACGTCAAAAAGAATAATGTATAGTATTATAAATTACTACCGTCCGCCCCTACTGGCAAGAGGGCATTCAATTTATGTGTTCGGGACGATAATTTAAGTTTCTTCAACATTTTGCAAAGTTATTCGTTGCATGTGTTTCCCTTGTTTCCTAGGAGAAACCCGTATTGATTTTCAGGTCAATAGCTCTAAGTTCAATGTCACTGTTACTAAAAACTGAGTTTGTCATTGCAATTTATTTCCGATGAAAACTTGAGTTATTATAAGCAGATTTCAAAGCAGTGGTTCATATTTGCTCTACTTGTCCCGGGAGAATCCAACATATGCAAGGACAGTAATCGAAAGTCAGTACCATTGTTGAGAAAAATAGATGTATCGGTCACATTTCATTTTTTGGACAGTAAAAAACGCACCACATACTAATTTAGTTCGAAAAGGTATTCTCTTCTGGCAATAAAGACCGCTGTAGGTGTGCTTTCCATGTCAATGTTTCTGTTTTCTTTGGCATTTACATTTAATTGTGAACCAACACTAAAGTTCTCTTCAACTGAATTCAACTAAACTTGGTACATGTATTGTTTGTAACCCTTTTACATAAAAGAACAGCAATACCAGAAGTTGAAAATCAATATAAAATAGATTTAACCCCTGTATTTCATTTTTGCACACAAACCGGAGTTACTATAACCGCTAGCAAAGACATTTAGTGCAAGTGTTCCCCTTTACAAAGAAAAGAACTCGAAACAGTTCAGTTTTTGGAATTTGTCAGAGTGAGAACATTTCCCAAATGAATGATTTTGACCTGAAACCATGTCTGTATGTGTCTTTTCATCCGTACTCAAAGGTGACTGCATGAACTACATTTCATTAACTAACCGTTGGCCGGATATCACGTGACGTGTTCTGTACTCTTGTTTTCAATCAATATTAGGGTATGTATGAAAAAAAGCCGAGTAGGAATGAAAATTGCAGAGAAGAACAAACCGCAGAGATGACTTTTGTCCAAAATTGAATTAGCTGAAATAGTATCATCTATATCCACTTTGAATGTAATATCATATCCGAAGAAAATTCAAAGACATGTTTAACACTTATTTTTCAAATTTCAGCCGCTTAGGCAATACGATTGTGCGTATCAATCGCACGAGACAAAGCCAATAGTAGCAGCGAGTAAGTTCAGGAGAGTTGCAAGATATTTTATTTGCGATGTGTCCAGATCCAATTTTTGCTTAACCATAAATCTATCAAGTAAAATTATTACTAATCCCCGAACACACTTCCTGGTGATATTCTATTCTAACATTTTTTTGTTTCTTTCTGTTTCCAGAAAGGAGCTGGCTATCACCTAGATATGTTGATTGTTGCAATTTTGGTGGCTGTAACGTCACTGCTTGGACTTCCTTGGTATGTTGCATCAACAGTTACCACTCTTGCTCACGTGATGAGTTTAAAAAAGGAATCTGAATCCGCTGCTCCTGGCGAGAAACCGGTTTTCCTGGGAGTTAGGTAACTAGTAGAATTACAAACAAACAAGCAGTACAACACTTAGAGCTCATCGTTTTGGAAAATGCCATGTCGAAACAAATTTATTTAGGCACAATCCTCTTTATCAGAAGAAACATATTTCAGTGTGGGCAACAGACAAAAAGCTGCACGTTTTTACAATGTTCTAAGTTACTGCAATTAAAACAAATGCAGTTTGATGATTACGTTCGTTCTTGTTATTGTTATACTGAATGTCAATTAACTTTAGGCACGTGCGTATCCAGAGTACTAAAGTGACGCAGAAGATATTTATAAACAAAATTGCTGTGCAACAAAACTTAAGGGAATACAAAAAGACTATATTTCTAGGCGATGCACAACATTCTTTTATGTTTTTGTTTTCCTTCTTGGGAGTGTTATGAGTCTTCAAGTAGTTTGTATTTCAGTCCATAGTTTATCGAGACATTCCATCATAGGAAGAAAGACGTTCTGAACAATGCTAGTATCTCCAAAGTAGCTTAAACAGTGCTATATGTCTTTATCTCGGTATTGTCCGATTATTTAAGAATCAGTGTTATATGTATTTTTGTCGGTTTTGTCCGATTATTTAAGAATCAATGCTATATGTCTTTTCGGTTTTCTCTGATTATTTAAGAATCAATGACATATGTTTTTGTCTGGTTTCTCCGATTATTTAAGAATCCATGTTATATGTGTTTTTGTCGGTTTTGTCCGATTGTTTAAGAATCAATGTTATATGTGTTTGTGTCGGTTTTGTCCGATTATTTAAGAATCATAGCCTTATGTGTTTGAGTCGGTTTTGTCCGATTATTTAAGAATCAATTCTATATGTGTTTTTGTCATTTGTGTTCGATTATTAAAGAAACAATGCTATATGTGTTTTTGTCGGTTGTGTCCGATTATTTAAGAATCAATACTACTTCGGACTGCAAGATGGTCACTACTAATATACGTATATAAGGGTCCAATCAAATTAATCTCTAACAGGTGAATGGAAGCGTTCCTTCCTGGAACGTTAGGTAATTGCTTTAAGCTAATGTGGATGCTCCTCTCCGCCAAGCAATAGACAGGTTCATACAATCAACAAATAATGCAGATTTCACAACAGCCCGCATTATCTTGAATTTTCCAAGCTACCAAGACAATTGTATGTCAGGCTTGTAGAACTCCTTTTGCTATGGTGTTTGATGGCTATACACTGATCTGAAGAAAGAATTAGTATGATCCTTGCGAGTTCAAGTTCCCGGATACATAATGACAATGCGCTAAGACAGTGTTAATCCTAAAGCTTTCATATACTCTGCCACATCCAGACAATCAATGTAAAGGAAAATAGACACATAAAAGATACACAGAAAACCAAAAGCCATCACAAGTATTTATTTTACTAAAGCAAGTAAAAGAATGTTGAATACCCAGAAAGTGAACGTTACATTCGAAAATACATTTTTATTTCCAGAGAACAAAGAATTACTGCTCTGATGGTAGGAATATTCAGTGGCCTGGCGGTTTTAATTACGTCTATACTAAAGGTGAGGTTGAACACTAGCAGATGGTTTATGAAAGTGTGTGTCCCTCGACCATCATAACAACACATACACAAAGGGAAAAAGATATATTGACTTTATATTCGCTTTTTACGGAAGATTCTTTTCGATGGAAGATACTTAAAATACGGAAAGGAAAAGTGTCTTTATGTATATATATATATATATATATATATATATATATATATATATATATATATATATATACGACTCCATGGTCTTAAACTAAGAAAATGAAAGGAGCTTAAACCAACGGGTTTTATACAGTTCAAAAATAACTTAGTTCCCTAGAATACGAAAGGAAAATTTGAAAAGAACTTAAAGTAATGCAAATTAGATCCCAAAATAGTCCACAAGTTCTTTCACCAATCTTAATGAATACATTTCTAATTAAATTTGAGTGGTGATTGAAATTAGATACAGCGCAGAAAATAATTATGCGTCTGTAATGGCACGTGACTTGATGATGTCACAACTGCATTTTGATGAACCACAATAATATAATTGAATATGCGAATATATATTATCCCAAGTTAATGATTCTCTCCAAGAATCTTTTTTAAGAATGCATTTTATTTCCAGTGAAAATGTATTAGAATAGTAATTCTCCCAAATAACTGGAATAGTAACTCTACCCAAATAATTGGAATAATAACTCTGCCCAAATAATTGGAATAGTATCTCTGCCTAATAGTAACTCTACCCAAATAATTGTAATAGTAAATCTGCCCAAATAATTATACTAGTAACTCTACCCAATTGTAACTCTACACAAATAATTAGATTAGTAACTCTACCCAATAGTAACTCTACCCAAATAATTGGAATTGTAACTCTACCCTATAGTAACTCTACCCAAAGAATTGGAAGAGGAAACCCAAATAATTGGATAGTAACTCTAACGAATAGTAACTCTACCAAAGTAATTGGAATAGTAACTCTAGCAAATAATTGGAATAGTAGCTCTACCCAATATAACTCTACCCAAATTAGAAACTGAGCATAACAATTGCAAATGATTCTACCTGATTATCTTAAGCACGAAATATATATTTTCCCATTATTTGTTTAGATTCAATAAAAGAAAAACGTAAGACAAGCCATGATGTAGGACAGGATTTCGTTTCTAGAATGATATGTTATTACAGTCATAAGATAGAATGTGTTATACACCAGGTAGGCTAGGTATTTAGATAGGGGAATTTCAATGACCGTAACCCAGACCCTTTATAAATATGTTTACGTCTATTGATAATAATCCTAATATTTAACGACACTCCTTTACAAAATCTTCGCTATGTATTACTTACTTACCTAAATAAAACGAAATTCATTGTCTTTAGTGAGAAACACACTAAACTTGATATTGGATAGGGTTAAGTCCATATATATATATATATATATATATATATATATATATATATATATATATATATATATATATATAACCTTACAGCAAACAGTACAAAACCGGCATCTAACCAGCTGGAGAGCTTTCAACTCTTAATGAATCTTTTTCAAAGGCAAAAAAGACAAATACAAGACTTTGCCAAGAGAAAAGAGACTCATTAAAGAGTCAAAAGTGCTCAGGCTAGTTAGATGCTTGTTTTGCATTGTTCGTTGTAGTTTATTGCATTAATCTTAATCAACCCTGATAAACGTGATTCCTTACTGGATGCAGTGTACTTGAAATAACTGTTATTCATAATATGATTTGTATTCTTTATATATATATATATATATATAGAGAGAGAGAGAGAGAGAGAGAGAGAGAGAGAGAGAGATGTGTATATGCCTTCTTATGGTGGTGGGGACAAGGTGGTGAAGGCAAGGGACACTACAGGACCTGATTATTTGTATGACCCTGAGAAACCGTGAAGGCTACATGATCACATTCCGAACGCAGTATGAATTTAACCATTGTGGTCAAGATATGAATGTCTTATTATAGTGGAAACATGAGAACATTGGGCTAATCATTTCCATGAAGGTATGCAGGTATATGTTCTCTGTCAGCAGGTTTCACTGTAACTAGTATCACTTCCTTTGACACTTGAACCAACAGCATAGTATGTCATCATTTGACATCACAAATGTGTTTCATTATATCTTACTCAAAATTGAACACACACAACTTTGCCCAAAATATCAACTATTTATCTTGAAAAGCTGCTTATAGTTAGGAGAATCGATAGCAGGTCAAGTCGGTCCAGTGTCACTATACATAGCATGGACAAATAATGCATTGTCCTTCTGAACGCATAATGCATTTTCCTTCTAGTCACATAATGTATTTCATTTCCAGACACAAACTGCATTTCATTTCTAGACATATGATGTCTTTGTGTACTAAACGCAACGTATTTCCCTTCTTCACACACTATTTTCTCATTCAACCTTAAAAAGAATTGGCTTTATATACCATGGCCAAAATAAAATTTTATTAGATTGGCTTTCAAAGATTTTTCATTTCATCCATTAATTACCGTTAACTGTCTATGTGGGGAGGAGGGAAATATGTATATAATCTTAAAAAGCAAATTACTTCTAGTTTTGTGGTTTTAGATCAGCTTGTATGCATCACTATGCTGAAACTTCTACGTTATACTAGATGTACTAATATAAAATGCTAAAACTTCTACGTTATACTAGATGCACTAATATAAAATGCTACATTTGAAAACTGATAGAGGTTATTTGTGGATGAATATTCCAACTCAGCTTAAAATATCAGTCATCATTTTCTTTTCAAAGTGACTGAGGCGCTACCTAATCACAACTCAGATCCCAAATTCCACTCCACCCACACACACACGGAAGAGATTCACTATATTGAGCACACTGAATACGGAATTCAATGATAATGCCAAAGGCTTAAATACACCAGGCTCGACAAAAAATTAACTGAGAATTCGATCAAAATACAACACTTATAAATACATACAGACTTCAACACAAATTTCAATAGGAATCAAGTTACTAATGATAAGTATACTGCATAATATATATGTTAATTCATATTTTTCATGCATTGCAGTATATTCCAATGCCAGTACTTTATGGAGTCTTCCTTTACATGGGTGTTGTTGCTCTGGGTGGTCTTCAGGTAAGTGACATAGCAAGGTACAATGTTTTGTATCATTACTGCACTGAACAGTACAAAGGTATGTGTAATATCAAGGTACATAAATGTATTATTACTGAGCTGAATGATATACAGGGATGTGTAATACCAAGGTGTAGAATATATATTAATAGTTTAGGCGTGATTTACCTGGCTTTTGAAAATAGAGAAAAATGCGGCGCTTGCTCTATGCATAATTATTTCTTTAAAAATCTATGCTTTTATTTAGAGAACATCCTTCAAGACAGACGCAGGACAATTTCCCCTGTGGAATATCTTCAGGAGGATTGGATAAATAAGTATTATTGTATATTTAACATCGTGTAAGATACATAGCGAGAACAACCCAAGAGACCCACTCTTTTATGGAAGTTCTTGTAAATAGTTCTAAACGCTACCATTCCAGAAGTCCAAATACGAGGTTTCTGTTTTAAATTTTCAATTCTCAAAACATGTATTCCTTGTTGTTATAAATTTATATTGCATCGTTTACAACTATTTGCTTTGAAAAGCAAGGACCTCACAAAAGCTGACGAAAGTATTGCCTGCCCCCGACGGGTAAAATGAAGCGAAGTATCCCGAGAACAAAGAACTCGCTTACATAAAGCTTACAGTGAAAGCATTAGTAATAGCAGATACAGTTTATGTGTTTCTGTTCATATGTTATGAAGTGGACAGTGATCCTGTTGAAATGTAAGAAATTGCACCTAACGTCAGCATGATCGTCGATAAATTAAGAGATGAAAACAGGAAACAATTAATAGCAATTATTGGAACGACTTTAGAAAATACTGTATATTCAAGCACAGAAGTCCGATCACTTGTTCTTTCTAACTGATATAAGCACAATTAAGAAAATAATACACAGATCCCTATTTTGGGTCAAAAATTAAAGAAAAATAACTCTTAAAGATAACCTGCAGATCTTTGAAACTATGTATCCACCCCCGTTCCCTTTAAGTGTAACATCCGATCTCCTCGTGTAATATTTATCCATGTTCTGCTTCGTATTGGCTGCTTGTATTTATCAAGCATACATCAATAAAACAACGTTTAAAACTAAATATATGCTTGCAGTCGACATTTTTGTATGCGACTGAAGGGCGCGATTTATTTTCAAGTACTCTTCCATCTGTCTGTGTGTCTGTCTGTCTGTCTCTCTATTTTTTCTCGATAACCTAAATCATATTTTGAATGTTTTGAAGAATATGTGACGACTGATTCCTTGTAATATACTTGCCATTTAGGAAACGGCAAACATTGTGAATAAAGTCCGTTCTTTTTTAAATGACAGTTTCATCAGTTCACGTTTACAGTGTGAGCTGGCCGTCTTGTACTAAAACGTAATGATTATCAGCAAAACCTTAATCGGTAATTTTGGAAATTCTTCTACAAAAATAACAGTTTTACATTTTGAAGATTTTCCTCCACAAGGTTTCTCACCTAAATGGAGACCCGATTTTAAGTCAGCCGTCAGTTTGAATATCCGTTATGAGATAATTGGTAGGCACATGCCACCCTCGCTGGCGGATTCAGTTCAACCAATCAATTACCTCACAAGACATGGGCTTAATGTCATAACCAAAAACGAGAATGATTGCTGCCTGTCTTGGATTTAGCTGAACCGAGTTGGCATCTCGTTGACCTCTCTCCCTCTCTCTCTCTCTCACACACACACACACACACACACACACACATAAACATACAAACACACCAACACACAGACACATATTCATCGCATGTATGACCTTAATTATATTAAGATGACAAAAAAAAGCAAGGAAAATTTTATCAAGATGGTGAGCAGCCATGTTTACTCTTATTTAGAAAGTTCAGAAAGTAATATAGTAATTCTAGAGGATAGTGAGTGTAATACAAAGGGACACTATACTGATCTCCCTGCTTCTTTTTATATGCAGTTAATTCAAAGAGTATTGCTCATCTTTATGCCACTAAAATATCAACCGGATCACGTCTACCTTCGCCACGTTCCGTTATGGCGTGTTCACCTTTACACAGCAATCCAAGTAGTATGCATCGTCTTCCTTTGGGTGGTGAAAAGTGTGAAGGTCGTATCCATAGCATTCCCAATTCTGGTAAGTTACGTCAATCTATCTATTTTTCTATCTCAAAAGATAATAATAATAGTAATAATAATAATAAATAAATAAATAAATAAAATAATAAATGTAAAGTAAATGTAAATAAATATAATAAAATATAGTCAGTATTCTAGTTATTTTCATCGCAGCATCCATTTTGCCTCACATTCGCCTATCTTAAGACAAAACAAAGATTTTATCCCATTATGTTAGATTTGATTACAACAAGAATAAAATTGCTAGATTTAATTTCCCTTTTACTGCATCGTAGTAACCTTTTGTTTTCCTCTGACACAATGATGATTGTGGAGCTTACGCAGATGTTTTCTAGGGGCTAAGAGGCTACCAAAATGGGTGTAATTTCCCCATCTTCTACACTTCGACACCACTGTCTCTGCCTTTCCCTTCCTCTGTCCATTAAATCCCTCCCACAAATAATTAAGGCCACTGTAACGAGCTCATTGAAATGACTCCCCACCTCTGTAGAGATGCTGGTATGGAGTCCTCAAGGGTTTTGTTTGAACACAACAATTAAACTAACATTAAGTCTTAGTGGGCGTGGGGGTGGGGGCTGAGGAGCAAGAAGCATTTAAATTATTTACTTTCTGCAATTGCAAATATTCATTCCCCCACCACACTCTGGTTTACTGTTTTTGATCTCCGAGTAGAAGATGAAGATATTTCATATGATGGGTCATCAATTTATTGTTTTTCGCCACTGTTGTTATTCTTTAACGTTCTGTTAAAATAAGTGCATTTCATTGGTAAACACAACTCCACGCCAAACAATAATGAAAGCAACATATCTGAGAGCCTTACGATTATATGTGACATGCATTTTCCTCGTGCATATAGAAAATAGTTTGCTTTATTTAATACCTTTTATACAGATTGTTCGTATTCCCGAATCTTCCAGGTCGGTGTTTTGTCCACGTTCTGCTTATCTGATTGTTCGTTCATTTTCTGTTTTGATGTTGCGGAACATTCCTTTGTTTCAGCAGATTTTATCAGCATTATTTCTATTTGTTTATCCTCTAACAGGTGTTGGCAACAATATTCGTAAGAAAAGGACTTGATAAGGTCTTCACGCAAAGAGAGCTAAAATGGTTGGATGAAATTTTGCCGCCCTTCCGCACAACTTCAAAGAAAGAAAAAGACAATGATAAGGTAGTAAATCATGTTTTGTGGTCAATATTTATGACAACTGTATAATAATAAACATGCATCAGATATAATGTCCAAATAACTATTGATATAAAAAAAAACATATTCGTATTTAATGTCATGCTGTATGAACAAACAATTTCATTTTGTTTATATTAGTAACTAGATACTAACAGTAGGAGTAATTTTAGTAAATCTGTTGAAAAGAATACTATTTTTCTACACATGGATGCCTTTGTACATGTTTTCATGAAAAGAAGCACTATTTTATAAACATGTCACTTCCAATAAAGCGATTTCAAATAGATTAGATTCAGTACCGCCTATCTGACGTAAAATGTATTGCTGTATCAGTTATGGCGTCATTATATACTTATAAAAATTTAATGTGGATTAAAAGTAAGTTACCGTTATTTCTTCTTCCATCAAATGACAAATGTTTAAAGTCATTATACTGGAGTACTACATTAAACGATTGCTCTTTCTGTCTTAATTAGATTCCACGGCTGTATTTGGAAGTTGGTGGCGAGATGTATCCGGCATAAAGAAATAAATTCTAAACAGTAGGTCAAAAATTGTAACTCAAATGAAGATGAATTATTTTGTTAACGTCCCCTCGCACACATTCATAACCTGTATTGAATGCTTGGCTCTCAGCTACTGTTACCCGTTTCTTTTCCTGTTCCTTGTCTTTCTAAACAAGCGATGGATACCATGTCTCATGATGCCCTATTCATTTCCACTAATATTCTTGTTTTTATTTCAACTTCCCTTTGTTTACCTGACGAATCTTCGCTAATAAAAACTCTTTAACACGACCGTCTAACTACTATCATGTGAATTATAAAAAATAAAATTCATCTAAGAAGAATAGTAACTAGTTACATAACAAACTACTGGCGGGTCCATAAACATCTTTTCTTATTTTAAAAGTCATTATATTGGAGTACTACATTAAATGATTGCTAGAATGTCTCTGGTCATTAGAAAGCGTTTATAATTGTTTTTAATAGCAAGATCTTTCACAGCTAGCTAAGATATATATATATATATATATATATATATATATATATATATATATATATATATATATATATATATATATATATATAGACTTCGTTTTAATTACGATGTGATTCACGCAATTGAAATTCAAGACCTTCAGAACTTGCATATAATGATATTTACTTTTAAAGCATGGAATAATTATTTACTCTTGAGAAGATAAATACATTGCATTTTGTTCTTATATCTGAAAAATGATCACGGTTCTCTAAGTCGACAGATATAAAAAGACAAAAAGGGGAGGTATGAACAATCGAAACTCTTGGTTATTGATCATGGCATCTTTCTTTTATTGGGAAAATATGAAGTATAAACATTAGTAGAATCAATATATATTATTTTCAAGCATTGCTTCCGCAGAAAATAGTACTCCACACAAAAACAGAATCATACTATTTTAATGTTAAACTTTGTTCTTTTCTAAGATTGATGGAGAGAGTAGGAGGGGAAGTCATCTACCTACATCGCTGTCATTAATATTGGCACCTTTGGAACATAATACAGTCAGACGAAATCTAGCTCTCGGACATCGATATAGTTAACCATTCATCTGCCGGGACAATTTGGACGCCATATTAAACGGCAGTAAGCTTATCTGTCATCATGGAAAGTCTTCAAGGAATCCTAGAATTAACAGAAAGATGTCAGCGCCAGTTCCCTCAACATTTAACATAGAAATGGAACAGAATGAGATAAATATGTTGAAAGACATATGCAATAAAATTAAATTATGGGAAAAGCCATTAACAAGAGATTATAGCAGAGGTTGTGCTAATTTTTGTTCATGTTACTGGAATATGAAGGTACACTTCCCAATGTAGAAATGACTTGTAAACCACGTTACAATATTGTCATTATCTATCATACGCACCTTTGATATGTATACTCTAATAATACATATGTGTAAAACATACGGACGACGTTCTTTTGTTTATCTAGGCCCAGCTACATGGAACGAATTGCCCATAGATCTTAGACACAAGAACACTGCATCCCCATTCAAGAGTGCTCTTAAAGTTCACCTATTTTAACTACAAGAACAGACTTGAAGACTTCAAAATTTTTACTTCTTTAATTATTGTCAGAATGCGTTTGTTTTGTAATTAGTAGTAGTAGCAGTAAACCATGACGTCACAAAGCAATAGCAAACCATTATGCGCGAGTCATCCGAATGACATTCGCATCGTTCCACTTGGAGTTTCAAATTAATTGAAACCAACAGGTGCATTTTGTTGTGTGATAAAAAGGCTTTTACATTTTCTGATAAATTCTCTTCGTAATTTTGTTTGTAATTTTTATAACAAATCTGGTAAAGGTTCAATATTTTCCATCAACTTTGTTCGTGGAATATTAGTCGGGCATCCATGTACAATATCATATATTTCTACTGAAGATAGTAGAAAAATGAAAATGAAAACAGGAAATTTCGACAGCATTTGGTCTGTACTGAAAATCACAGATTGTTTAGTTTTCTTTAATCAAGGCAACAAACAGAATTCAGATTTTATTATGTTATGTATTCATTCAATAAAACACGGTATGCTCTATGTCAGGAGGATTACGTATTTGGAGTGGGGGGACAGAATGCATTTTGTAAAATAGTTGTCGACACCTATCGCAGTGTTTGTTATTCGTCTGTACTTTCATTTGTATGTTTCAAGTTTGTTTTGCAAAATCCAAAACTGTTTATCATTAAGAACTATTTAATGTGCACGGGTGTTACATAAACATTTACAAAATATATATTAATGCATTTATTTTTCAGTTCAGCTTCTTAACTAATTTAAACAATAAAGTGTATGCAAAGAATAAGTATTGTTGTATCGTGAATTACCAAATTCTGAAAATGCAACAAATGAAGGACTTTACTCCTATGTAATTGCCATCAGAATTAATAAACCTCTTGTACTAAATTTTATCATGAAAAATGCACAGTTCTAATTTGCACAGTTTGTATAGTGTGTGTGTGTGTGTGTGTGTGTGTGTGTGTGTGTGTGTGTTTCGTTCTTCATGACACATGAAGGCAGTGATTTCACTCTAGGTTGTTTCCTGTGACACAAATTATTTTGTGCCCAAAGGTGAAGAAAAAAGATGGGTACTTAGGATTAAGGTCCAAATTTTTATTTCTTTAACCATACCTATGCTGTCGTAACAAAATACCATACCTGTGCTGTCGTAACAAAATATCATACGTGTGCTGTGGTAACAAAATACAATACCTGTGCTGTCATAACAAAATACCATACCTGTGCTGTCATAACAAAATACCATACGTGTGCTGTCGTAACAAAATACCATACCTGTGCTGTCGTAACAAAATACAGTACCTGTGCTGTCATAACAAAATACCATACCTGTGCTGTCGTAACAAAATACAATACCTGTGCTGTCGTAACAAAATACCATACCTGTGCTCTCGTAACAAAATACCATACCTGTGCTGTCGTAACAAAATACCATACGTGTGCTGTCGTAACAAAATACAATACCTGTGCTGTCGTAACAAAATACAATACCTGTGCTGTCGTAACAAAATACCATACCTGTGCTGTCGTAACAAAATACCATACCTGTGCTGTCGTAACAAAATACCATACGTGTGCTGTCGTAACAAAATACAATACCTGTGCTGTCGTAACAAAATACAATACCTGTGCTGTCGTAACAAAATACCATACCTGTGCTGTCGTAACAAAATACCATACGTGTGCTGTCGTAACAAAATACCATACGTGTGCTGTCGTAACAAAATACAATACCTGTGCTGTCATAACAAAATGCCATACCTGTGCTGTCGTACCAAAATGCAATACCTGTGCTGTCGTAACAAAATACCATACCTGTGCTGTCGTAGCAAAATACAATACCTGAGCTGTCGTAACAAAATACAATACCTGTGCTGTCGTAACAAAATACCATACCTGTGCTGTCGTAACAAAATACAATACCTGTGCTGTCGTAACAAAATACCATACCTGTGCCCTCCTGACAAAATAACCAATTACAAAATGAAGAAATGAAGATAGGAATTTCGTGCAAAGACCACCCATAGCTTCAAATCGGAAAATTTGAAATCAATGTTAAGCATTTAAATCAGATCGCATTAAAGATGATGTATAAATAGCTTTTTCGTTTGCTACTACCAGAGTTATAATGTGTCACCGTCTGATTAGTTCATTGACTTTTTCAACTTGTATGGATAGCACATCAAAGCCACCCTAATATTCATTAGTTTTTCGTACATCTTTCATTTCATATATTTGTAGAGAATTGTAACATCAATACAGTTTAGCGCTATCCTTATGTATGGTTGAAAGTATTTATCCTCATTAAGTTTTTTATGCGATTTGTCTTTTTTGCTTTGTATTTTTAAGCTCAATGTTTACTGGGTACTCTATAATCAGAATCGTGCTGGCATGACTTTAAACCCTTTACACGTGGTATCAAATACCAATGGCTTTTCCAAAATTATTAATGTTTCATGAAAGGAAGATACCTTTTATCCTATTTCAGCATGCTTTTCACACAGTCATAGAAAGTAGTCTAATAATTTGATGAGAACAGTAGTATGTGCGTCACAACACTGAAGAGAGATAACTCTGCCAGAACTAGACGGGGCGGAGGAATAATCCCGTCACAAGAGATACATGTTTGCTCATGTGTATCATATTGTTATCATCATGACAAAACATTATCTAAATTTAAATAACTTAATCTCATGTGTAGCCAAGGGACTCAACCACTTAAGCTTTAACACAATGCACCAATCACATTCAGGGCCAGCCTTAGGCCGATCGGGCTCAATTGGTCCCCGCTCTCACAATGACCCCGCGCGTTAGTAATTTTTTAAAATATTACTCTAGATAGAAGGTAAATTTAATGCGATTGAAGACAATTAAGTTCAATATCGTATAAAACCTTTCCAAATGCCTTGCTCACAGGGGGCCCTACGCGCAAATCCATGGGGTCCCGCCAAAATGATTCAAATCGGACCCCGCGTTTGCTAAGGCCGTTACTGGTCACGCCAGCTTTGTTGTTTATTTCACAATACAGTGTTCCTTTAACTTTCACTCCCCTATCTTGTACAACTGTTATCCTTGTAACTATAGCCCATTAAATTTTCAACATTCTGTAATATCCCTCTATACTTTCTAAGTCGCACGTGTACTTAGTTTCAAATACCGAACACAATGTTATGTGCTATATCAGTGTTTGGAAATGCCTTTGATGTGTTATAACTGATGTTGTCATAATTGTGATTTATTAGCTAACTATTTGTTTGAATAAAATGAATTGTTTTAATTATTATTTGCATTTTATTCATATCAGCACTTACTGAACTTCACTTAGGCGATAAGGGATAAATCATGTCTTATTATGTAAGAACCTAATCTGATTAAAATCAGATCTCCGCTGTCCTACGTGAAGATCTGACGACGACCGCTTTGGGTCATGTTCTGTTGACCTGTGAATTAGCCAATGGTAATGTAGCTTTCATAAATCTGAAAGTGAATTAAATCGTTCAGTACAAATTCATCCACAATGCTCTGTCTCCAAACGCAAAGATATAAGACTTCATCTGATTGGCTGAAAAATTAGCGATTATGGTAAGAATATAGGTTACCAGACCATGACCCCTAAGCGGTCGCTGTCAGATCTTCATGAATAACAGTGGAGATCTGAATTTAATCAGAAATCACTACCTCCAGTTCTTTCACACAGGACAACCTATCCCAGCTTCTATGCAACACGAATGCAAAAATATAGAAACATGCAAAGGAAAAACAGATATAGCAAGTCTAATGGAGTTAAAACAGGATAAATAGTGTGTTACTAAAAGGGATGTGTTTCTTGTAAATCAAGGAACCAAAAGAGACATCTGCAAAGAAGAGCAAATTGATAAGTCCTTTACATGACCCGAACCTGCAGTTGAAACATTGTGTATTCCCATCTGAAATAAACCATATTTGTCCTTTCTATGAGATTAAACATAATTACTTTATGTTAGTGGACAAACAATCTATATCAACCTTTTAAATATTTTAAACTGTGTAATGATAACATGTTATATCATTTGTACTTAAATTTCCATCAGGACTAAAGGCTAATATTTTATACTACATATTCTCATTATGTTCATAAGCAAGAAGTGAAAATGGGAGCGTTCATTTCTTTAAATATCGAAATATGCGGTATGGTAGTTTTCCTCTACCATAGCATCTATGTCATGGGTCTCAAACACGAGGCCGCCAATCCGCATTCGGCCCGCCAAACCGCCAAGCCGTATCATGTGGCCCGCAAATTTATTGGTGTCACACGGTGTCATGACAGATAACAAAGATGGTGAGGCCCTTAGTCCATCGAAAATGCCCTCATGCGGCCCTCAGATTGGTTTGAGTTTGAGAACCCAGATCTATGTAATTTAAGCGAGTTTGTGGGAAAATTTGTTAACTTGTATGCTATTAAATTATCTACACTAAATTATTCATACAGTGAGAACCTAATTTTGAGGCTTTTGTATGTAACAGAGTGCTTGATTGTGATTTCATTTTGTTCTCAGAGATGAGCAGGCTGTGACTATAAGATAGTTCTTGATCACCAGAATGCCGGTATGTACCATCTAGGCCAAAATGATCTCATGTTATTCTGGATTCCTGCCATGGGACCCAAACTGTATTGAATAGTATGGGCTGGTATGGAAGGAATAGGCACTATGGGACTAATGGGATTAGCATTAGTAAATGTTAGTCCATATATGATGATATTCCAAAAGAAACAGATGGCCTGGGTTCGAATCTCCGAAGAGTACGAATTAAAAAATTATATGCATATCCAGGATTGAAATGATTTAAGTCTATTCACCAACTTTTTTCAAAACTGACCAGATATTGTTTCATGAGTGGTGACAAGATCAGCCAATCACACACAAGGCCATCTTGCTTATCTGCACATTTGCCTCTGGAATTTTCTACCATAGTTACAGGTACTACTTTCAGATGAATAATATTAAAGGGAGACAACTATTATAGGGCGTAATCATTGACCTAAATATGAGTAGCCTCAGTTGGCATAATAACAATTACCTGGAAGGTATGGCGTTCTCTGTTTTGTTACTAGTATTCAATAGACCAATGATATGTTTTTGCAATTCGTAAGACAAACAGTATTTGTCCTTTTTTAAAGTGAATTTATGAAAGCAGTAGGAAACACTATGATTCCACTGTAGTCAGAGTAGATATCTTTAACTATCTAATTAATAATCACATTAGACAGGAAGAGTTTTTACCTCCGCTGAAAAACGAAGGCATCGAAATTAATACTGGGTTTATGTGTCTGAACAATGTATAATGAAATCAAAATAACATATATAAGAAACTGGAATATGTACTTAATGCAAAAAAAAATTTTTTTTAAAAAATGTTATTTCATTTAAAGTATAAACGTTAACGTCCAGATTTAAGACTTTATTGTGCAATTACCTGACAAAAATGAAATTAAGGCAAAATCTCAGCAATATACCAGCACAACTCTTTCATATGAGATCCTATGCATGCATGTAATGTATTTTGTATGATCCTATATTGATTCGCTATTATCCAAATGATCATCGTTTTGATAGATAAAGCCATTTGCCAAATCGAGGCTTTCTACGCTATTCCAGCTTATGTACGTATTCCTGTTAAATTATATCATTCAATATGTTACGCATATATGAGCCGTCTCATGTATCTCAAGGTCTTCCTGAATTTAATTTTGCCAACAAGTCTATACAATAAGCCAAGCAAAATAATTGTATCATTGTTATGTCACATTCTGTGTAAATTTTTCATTAACAGGAAACTATATTTGCCGAGTTTACTTTTGATTAAAATTTTATGCAACGAATGATATATCAGAGATTCAGCGTACATACAAAACATATATTTTATTTATACCACATGCAAATACACATACATGCCTTTCGAACGCAGCTGAGACTGACTGCAAACAACTGTGTATTGACAGAACGAATGGAATGAATGAACTTTGCCTCTGCGTAACCGTTTCCATTGTGTCGAGTAATCCCAATCTTTTTTGCATAAGATGAGTTGTTTTTTTTTTTTTGTTTCTCAACTTCTATTTTCATTTATATTGGTTAAATAAATGTAAAACACGTATGATTTAATCAAAATTGATAGTTTAAATAAGGACAGTAGATCCTTACAAACACTATATAGATAAGTACACGAACAGTGAACTCGCTGCATGCTGAAACGGGTGGGAAATAGCAAGTAAGCCAATTAAGGATGCAGCAAGAGGTATTTCAAGCATTTAAATGTATTACAGCTGATCGAAGTCATTATTATGATTTAATTAACATTACTATCGAATATACACATGATTCATTCCTCCATTATATCTTTCCCTTTTCCGATGCAAGTGTATCGATATTTTGCCATCATTCATAGGTCCAGAGACATCATCACAAGACACAGGCGAAAAGCTGCCACGCTCGTTTTTACACGGTCGTTTCCTAGTATCCTTTTACGTTGGCAGATGATGATGATGATATTCTTTTATTCCTCCATTTTCTGAAGATTTTAAGACAAAAAAAATGCATTTAAATACATAGAATCACAAAAATAGTAGATTCGTTACTTATTGAATTATTTCCAATAGCAAACGAATAAATAAATTAAAATCATTACTAATCTAGATAGAGATATATATACGATAGAACATTTGAAAATGTATCCTCACAACAAAAATAGTTTCCTACTCGCTTTGCAATCCAGTACAAGTATTTCTTTCCTTATATTTTGAGTGATGATGATATTCTTTTATTCCTCCATTTTCTGAAGATTTTAAGACAAAAAAGAAATGCATTTAAATACATAGAATCACAAAAATAGTAGATTCGTTACTTATTGAATTATTTCCAATAGCAAACGAATAAATAAATTAAAATCATTACTAATCTAGATAGAGATATATATACGATAAAACATTTGAAAATGTATCCTCACAACAAAAATAGTTTCCTACTCTCTTTGCAATCCAGTACAAGTATTTCTTTCCTTATATTTTGAGTGAGTTCTCTATTGAATCGAATATATAATATCCTTTATCTTAATGAAATACTTGGTAGATAGTCTGATCATATTTAACCATGCCTCAAATTCTAAACGTTCTGATATATCATTTAAACCACCAAGTAGTATAATCAGTATAACATCATCGATCTGATCACAGAAATCACGGTAAATCACTGGAGGCATATGCGAAAATAGACTTTCCATCAAGTGGTTTCTGTCGTCTGAGGTTAAGGCACAATTCATCGAAATGTGCAAAATACGGTCATGACTCATTTTGCCACATAGGGGACACAGTCCAGGTCTTGCTTGCATTCCTCCAATACGAATTAATGTCCCATATTCCATTTTTCTGCTTGAGTCAGTGTAAGCTATTTTCCATAGATGATGCATTTTTAATCCTGGATTAATTTTTAAAAATCTACCAAATCCCTCTGATGGATTTCTGATACTCATTTCATGTTTTCTCTCCTCTAATATCTGTATTCTTGTCCCAATTAAGTTTTTCCATGTTATTTTGTCTGGAAATTTTCCAGTGAAAATAAAGTCGTTGAGATAGTCTTCTAAATCATACTTTTTTAGTACAGTATTTACATCATATATAAAAGAGTTGTAGCTATGTTGGGGGTCAAAAATAAAATTTCCAACAGCCCAGAGGAAAACCTTTTTAGCCGTTAAATTTGCTGATGTTCTACACATGCGACCAAGGAATACGAGTTTTTGCTTATCTATGCGAGCTTCCATTGATATCATCCCCAAGCACGATGTCGTAGATCCAGTAGGCGATCTTTGAGGGAAACCTTGTACTCTCCGGGCGAAATATCGTTGTATTTTCTCCATTGATTCAATGCCCTGATATGACATATTAAACCAGAGTTCTGAGCCATACAAAGCAGATGGCAATATAACTCTTTCCCAGACTTTCACAGAGACTATAGGATTCATTCCATTTGCATTTAATCCAGTTGAGTATAGTGAGTTTGTTACACGTTTAGCTTTATCGTAGGAATAGATTATACGATCATTAGTTTTCATTGATTGCGAAAAGGTAACTCCTGCATATTTCACTTTTTTTGCTCTAGGAATATTCTGTGATCCCAGAGTAATTCCATTTGATGAGTACACTTCCTTTCTTTTACTAAATATCATCCAATTACTCTTGTTAGAGTTATATTTCAATTTCCACTTCTGTGCATACTGATAAGCTGTATTCACGAGTATTTGCAATCCATTCAGCGTAGAGCTTAGTAGAGTAGTGTCGTCTGCCAAAAGCATGCCAGGTATGTTCATCTGATTCACTGTTATCCCGCAATTAGTCATTACTAGCTCATTCAATAGGTCATTTATGTACACGAGAAATAAAAAAGCCGACATTACACGCCCTTGACCAACGCCTCTCCGTAATGGAAATGTGTTAGATATACATCCTCTACACGCTACACAGGCACTTGACTGTGTGTAGGAATGGGCGATTATTCTCCATATTTTTGCATTAATTCCTAATATTTTTAGTTTTTTTAATAGTCCACAATGCCACAGTCTATCGAATGCCTTTTCGTTATCCAGAAAAACAGCATATACATTAGAGTTATGATTATTAAAGTACATCAAACATTCTTGAAGAGTAAAAGCAGCGGAGATAGATCCAGCCTCCTTACGAAATCCAAATTGATAAGGATGTGGAAAGCTTATTTTGTCTAAATACTTTTGAATTCTAGTCATCAATATTTTTTCAAACAATTTTCCCAGACAAGATGTCAATGTTATACCACGATAATTCACTGGATCCTTTTTATCTTTACCATTTTGTTTGTATATCGGTATAATCATCCCACATCTATATACATTAGGCAAATACTCATACTGGATCATGTAATTAAAAAGGGCAGTTAAATGTCTGATTAAATATTTTCCACCATACTTTAAGTGTTCATTCGATATGCAATCAATGCCTGGTGATTTTTTTGTTTTTAGAGACTTGATATGCTGCAACACTTCTTCCTCTGTAATATTATTACATTTTATGTTATCATTCTCTAGTTTGCTTTCTTCGTACATATTCTTCATTTTGACACAATCATTATGTTCCTCATCTGTTGTACCACTTAATTCAGAAAAATATAGTTTCCATAGATTGACACATTCATCCAAAGTATTAGATTGTACTCCTCGAAATGCAATATTACCAATGTCCGATTTATCTTTTCTATTTTCCCGTATGACTGCATAGAATTCGTCTATTCCCATTTCTGCACTCTTTTCTATCTCTTCAAATATACACTCTTTATATACCTTTTTCTCTTGCCTATGTTTCTTTCTAAACTTTCTTTTCGCGTCCTTGTATCTTCTTTTGATGCTACACTCTGTGCTTCTATTTATTCCTGCTTTGATCCATTCTCCGCGCGCTTTTCTCATATTCTGATGTAAATTTTCAAGCCCACTTTTCTTCCAATATGGTTTCAAGTGCGATTTGAATTCGGACTTTGGAATATATCGGTCTGATGCAGTTATTACACTCTTAGTTATCAATTCATTATACTTCTCTATATCTTCTACCTTTTTACACTCATAGGTGAAATTCAAGAATGCACTAACATCAGATTTATACATGCTCATTTCTAATGGATTTGCCAAGTTCCATTTCATTCTTGGAGATACACATGTCTTTTTATTTTCCTTCAGTATATCTTTTGCAAGTGCCGCTGTAATAGGTAGGTGATCCGATATTGAGAAATCGATTTTGTCATTTACTATGTGTCTTTTTACAGCACCTCTAATTATTTCAGGTATTAATATATAATCAAGTGTGGACGTTCGTGACATGTCTTTTGATCTATACGTGATGTAATGTTCATGTGGTTTTATCACCAGCGTAGCAACTATGTTTCTCTGTTCTATTCTTTTTTTGAGAGCAAGATCTCTTCTTGATGGATTTTTACACACAAGATCTGCATTCATGTCGCCCGTAATTATGCATATATTTTCAGCAGAATACCTATCATACACATCAAAAACATTTTCACAAAATTTGTCATATGCATCATCAGTTCTAGTTGTCGAGGGAAAGTAGGTTGCAATCAAAATTATAGGTTCCAAGTCTCTCACTAAGATTTTCACCGCCATAATATTTGGGAACTCATTTTGTAAGGTGCTTGCTTTGCATAGTGATGATCTATAAAATACGGCAACCCCGCCACTACCTCTATAGCATTGTTGTATCTCTTCAGTAGGTAGCGCAACTACTTTGAAATCATCATGTAATTTATCTAAATACGTTAGATTCTTTGTACAAAGCCAATGTTCAGTGATAACAAATATATCTGTGTCTGGTAACAATTCAATTAATTTCTGCGTGCTAGACATTATACCACGTACATTCCATGTTGAAATAATGATCATAATTATAATTAAGAAGCAATTACTAGTCATATGGTTATGCTCATTAGGAATATATTTTGTAATTCTCATGCGTTTCATCAAGTAAGTAGCCTTCTCTCCATTTTCT
The DNA here is from genome assembly GCA_028554795.2 of Sinohyriopsis cumingii. Taxonomy (NCBI): domain Eukaryota; kingdom Metazoa; phylum Mollusca; class Bivalvia; order Unionida; family Unionidae; genus Sinohyriopsis; species Sinohyriopsis cumingii. Next base: position 3,735,849 of record CM068833.1, on the reverse strand, counting down.
GTTTGTTATCCATTCCCTACATTTTATTCCAGAACTCCAAAATGATTCATTATTCATCATCAGTTCAAAATCTTTATCCAGTACATTTAGTCGAAATGTATATATATTTGATCCATCCCAATGGGGTCGTTCCTTTATGAGGCGGACGAATGTTACTGTCACACCTTCCTCCTTGCACTGAGTTGCAATAGCTGTCCTTACTACATCTATATTTTTTCTCGATTTGACATTTGATAGCAGAATGCGTCTTATTTTGTTTCTTACAACTGGTTCAAACACATCCGGTTCTATATTCCTTTGATTGGGTCTGGTAATAATTGTCTCAATATGTCTATATGATGTATCTTCCTTTTTTTGTCTCTCGTCGTCATTCGGAATCATTCTTTGATCATTTGGTGATTTGTTGTGCCCTATTTGATCTTTATTTATGTTTTCATTTATATTTATGTTAGCTCTATCTTCATATCTTAATTTCTTTTGCTGATTGTAGGTTGATGTACTTGCATTGTGAGATGTTATTTCTGTGCGCTGATTATGATTCACATTTTCCGTTATGTTAGTCCGATCATTCCGTGAAAGTGGCGGGAAATCTTTCAATGTAAACATAGCGGGACCATTGCTAGGCAAATTTACTGGAAGAGCTCTAGCAGGCTCTTTATGTATTTCTTTTTGTCCATGTACTACATTTTCTTGATCAATAGATGGAGAGATAACATGTCTACTCTCCTTGTATGCTGATAGTTCATGATTTCCATGATTTTCTTTCATTTGCAAGTCTACGTTTCTATCACTTCCTTTGTTAGACTGATTGAATAAAAGTTTGTGTCTTGTACAAATTGTGTCTAACTTTCCCTCAATACAGTTAATCTTTTTCATGATCACATCTAGATGTTGATGTGCATGAGAAGATAATTCTTTAATCTCATTTTCCCGGGTTGCCATTGATGACATCTGGAAATACATTCCTCTATTATCATTGATTAGTTTTTCTTCCTTTAATTTCAGTTGTTCTATATGAGAGTTCGCCTCTTTGAGTTTCTTCGTAGTTTCCACTAAGTCTGACTTTAAGTTTAGGATCTCATTTTCTGTCCGTGTGATAATATCACCCAACTGGTTTTCCAATCTGGAGAATTTTTCTTCAAACTTATCATTCATTATCGCTATCTGCGCAAATATTGTGCTCATTCTATCAGCATCTTCATCAGTTCTTTGTAAGGCGCTATCATTGACCGGAGCTTTCGGACTTTGTGATATACAATCACTGCGAATTGAGTTTATACGCTGGGATGATCTTGTTTCAGAATTATGTTTCAATGCCCATTTAGATATACATGCTTTCATGTCACTGTAATTATTTTCTCCTTCAATGAAATGGAATATAATATAAATATCTTCCGATAACTTATCCTCCACAGGAGCACTATTTGTTCGAGGTAAACGTTCTACTAATCGACCATCAGGACAATCATATCTCTTCCTTTTTGCTAGATCAAAGAGAGCTTGCCTAGAATCCCTGAGACCTTTGACATCAAGTGTTGATTTCAATCTTTTTTTGAAGGCACTTCTATTAAGAGTTCCAAATTTGGTTTTGATTTGCATGTATATGCCTTCATTAATTTCGTCTACATCTGAATCTTGTTCTGCTTGCGATGTCTGTGAGACAAATAGAGCATCATCATTGGTATCATCTTTGGTATCAGCATCAGTGACATTTTCAATGTTTCTCAGATTTCCCTTCGGTTTCCCCATATCATCCATCTCTGATAAGTTTAAATCCGGCCTTGAATTGGTGTTGTCCTCATTTTCATTATCTAACATGTCTTGAGCAACATCAAAACTATTTTGAGACTTTCTCTCAATGTCCACATCATCTATAATATCCTGCTGAGAGAGCATTTTTGTTCTTTTCTAATGAAAATCTCCCAAAACATTCAAGTATTTATTTATTTATTTATTTTGTTTTTATTTATTGTTGGTAGTATATTTTCATTTCAGCCATATTGTCAACTTTTATCTAACTTTCTCATGCAATATAGATTCTGAAAGAGCTCACACTCTTTAGATGAACATGAGTTAGCAGTTATCAAGAGAGCCTATACCAAGTCATGTGTTTAGCCCAGATTAGCTCTTACTTGCACTCACTAAATCCATTAAGGCTTAAACAAACCAAATATAGAACTGAACTATAAGTGAGCTATAAGTGAGTTATAATTGTCCGTACTCCTGGTACTCCTGGTACAAATGGGTTCAATGAATATATGACTAAGAAATATTAAAAACACAAAATTAATACTTGAAAGAAAACTTCCAAAAATAGTAATTACACCACAATACAACTGATCACTTCAAGAATATATCCACAACATGTATCAATGAATACAATCACATTTTACCATCCAATTTGATGAAAAACTGGGAGCTCCAAAACACATGACTTGAACCCATGACGGTCCGCCAACACACGTTTTTACACGGTCGTTTCCTAGTATCCTTTTACGTTGGCAGAGAGAGAGAGAGAGAGAGAGAGAGAGACACAGACAGAGATGTGGTGATAGGAATAGGAGGGTTTACCGTGAAGGTATGTATGCATGGCCTATCGATTAGTCTGTTGCATTACCAAATAACTCAATGAGAGAGAAAATCTTGGAGTAGAGCTTTCTTGTGATATTTTATTATTAAATAATCTGTTTTCAGACCCTTATCAATAGGGTTTTTAATAGGAAGAAAGAAATAAAGACAAACAAAGCACTAGATAGATTATAGTATGTGTCTTCCTCCCAACCGAAATGCGTATCTTCACTTGTATGATTGCTATTAAAATCCCATAGAATGTGTACTACTAACCCAGACTCTTGAAGGTTACTTGATGCAAGTTCAATATCTTTTTCTCTCTCACTCCACAGACTTCCAAGTATTATCTTCATTATCATAAGAGAGAGAGAGAGAGACAGAGAGAGAAAAGGGAAAGCACTGTGGATTTCGATGAAATTGTGTCCCATATTTAATTCACTTAGAAGACAGGTATTATTAATATTTTTATTGTGATTTTATTACATCGAAATGATTACTTACTAGAAATGTCTTAAAAGTATAGGTGGATATTGAAGCCACAGCCTACTGTTGAAACATAACCTAATGTTAAGATAATATTTATATATGCTTATTAATGCGCCATGAGCGGATTACAATTTGATATACCAATAGTAGCGGTATATCATATTGCTTTATACCAACACGTTAAAAGCCATTCTGGAATAGTAACATGCCATATAAATAAATTCCCATCATACATATCTCAACAATTTGCAGTTTATTAGGAGACACAATACAGTCATCTCTTGTTACGATATATGTTATAACCAGATATTCATATTCGAGGAAAAAGCACATGGGAAAACAAACCATGCTGATGGTAAAGTCTATATTCGATGGTGTATTCAACTTCAGGCATTAATTTCCCATTAACGAACACGCACATTCCATTACATACTGTCCTTAATAATGCCAGTGTCATCACTTTGGATTTGACTTGTATGGAAATATGCTACTTAACAGAAACTAAACATTTTATTTCTTGGTAAATGATTTTTTTTAATGTAGACTGTATACTCATCATGTATTAATCCAGGCAAATGGTAGTTTCGCCCTTTTGCAGTCAAGATTACCACATTTTTTCCATTTACAGTATATGCCAATAATAAACAGCATAGACCAAGTCATATAGTGTAAATATTACCAGGGCATACTAACGTCTAGACCCGGTTTGAGCGAAATGCTGATAGAAATGTAAATATGATCCTGCCCTTAATTGCAAGATAGCAAACAGTAACTGACAAACAGACTGAAAAAATAGAAAGAAAGTCAGCTGTACAAAGAAACAATGGCTAAACAAAAGCCCTCATATTTTCTTAAGAAATTTATACTGAGGACATTATTCATTGATGAGTAAATACTGATCTTGAAAATAGAGAGACCTAGCCTAATTTACTAGCATTATCCATTTTAAATCGGTTAACCAGTTTTCACACCTTCAAGCCGATTATGCGGATTTTAAAACTTTGTAACTATAATGAATGTGTCCATTTGACATTTTGATTCGTTTAAAAATGATGATATGACATCCAAGAGCAGAGGAGAGGGTGAACAGACCACTTAAGGGAATGGTCACCCTTGTGTTTAGACCAAAACAAATAGTGACCCTTCATAGAGGTCAATACCACGTCTACGATTATTGTTTGTCCCAAACAGAATTGTAGACAGGACCCTCTCTGCTGCTATTAATTAAAAAATTGTTATATTAAAAATAATGGTACATCCATAATCTCATACTGCAAGAATAGCACGAGAACGATTAGAAGCAATTAAAAAATTTCTTCCTGTCAGAGATTCATTTAGAAAAAATCTACAAGCGCAGCAAGAAGCACAAGTTGAGTACGAAGAAGAAACTAAAAAACTGTTTAAACCCGTCACTGCAGCTACTGAAAAGGTTACAGCTGTCATCAAAGAAGATCTTCTTCCGGTATCAAAACAAACAGCAGAACAAACCGAAAAAATAGCAAGAAGAACTAAACAAACAAAGAAGATTTTACGAGATCTTCCACCTGGCATAGCCAGGGAAATAGCTGCGGCTCAACCTCCACCTGTCGGCGAAGAAATACTTGAAAGTACTGGAAAACTTCGTACTGAAGTCGCCGACGTGCAAAAAGAACATGCACCTAAACCCGAACTAGTAGAAAAAAACGTAGAAATGATGGCAAAATTTAGGAAAGGAGTTGTTGAAGAAATTAGAAATACTAAAGAAGAACAATTACCCGAAGCAATATTAAATATACTATTTAATAAATCTAGTATTTTAAAACCCCATTATGAAAAAGTAAATGATGATAATCTTATTAAATATATATATCGCGTATATTACAACAAAAAACAAGCTAGAGGTCAAGAATATGAAATTATTAATGAAGAAGTAAAAAGACTTTATAGAGAGAGACTGAAACAACTAAAACAAGAACAACTCGCCCAGTATCAACTTCCTCCACCTTTACAACAAATAGAACAACAGCAATTGATGTTAAAACCATCTAGAGAGAAAAGGAAGCAGATGGCAAAGGAAATGAACCGAAAAGCAGAAGAAAAATGGAAACAAGAAGAAGAAATATTTAGAGATATAGAAACTAAACAACAGGAGAAATTACGTTCACTGGGTAAAGAAAGAGATCCTGACGATGATCCTCCAAGCGCTGTAGGAAGTGGGTTCCTGACTACATCAGAAGGAAATAATTTTGTTTGTCCTGATAATATCATTAATGATGTGTCACGGTTAGAAGTTCTCATAGGAGGAAAACGTGAAGGAAATAATTCACCAGAAATAATTAATGAAGCAGCTGATATTTGTCGGCGATTATTTCAAGGTGGTATCATGGATATCGGAGTTTACCGAGAACTTATCGATGAACTTGTTGATGACTAGTTGTTAAATAAATGGTAAATTAAAAAAGATGATCATACATAATAATCATCGTAAACCTGTACAGGTCAGAGCGGTGAACTCACGATTACCAATCTACAGAGCTACTTACGGAGATGGACTTGGTGATGTTGTGCGGGGATTATTCACAAGGATAGCTCCAAAAGCAGCACCCGTTGCAAAACAAATATCGATGAAAGCTATCGATATTGTTCGTGAAAAAGCTCCTGGAGCAATTGTCAATGTTGCTGGTAAGGCGTTTTCGGCAATCAAAGAAAGACTAGCACGATTATTGCAACGAAAACAACAACCACCAGTGAAACTGGCAAGTACTGAAATTATGCCCGCAGACGTAAGTAAATAATAAATCAGGCTGCAAATCAAAAACTAGCGTAATTATCTGAAGAGGCAGAAAGAAATATAACATCAAATTTGATAGATCAAAGACTCAGTGAATCAGGAAATAATATTTCAAGCATGATATCAGGAAGTGGAGTTTCCAAACACGGTTTTCGTGTTAGACGAAAATAATTATAATAAAATGTTTAAACGTGAATCCGATGAAGCATTTGATATGGAGGCACCTGTCCTTAAATATGAATCGGTACGTGATTATCAGTTTTATTCTTATGAGGCACGAATACCAGATCAACGTGGAAGAATTGAACTACAAGTTCATGATACAAGTAGATACTTTTTACCCGCTGAGGCTTTTCTTGAGGTAGAAGGTACAGTTGTAAAAACGGATGATACTAAAAGTTGGTTTTGTCAACAATGGGATTATGGCGTTGTTTGATAGCGCCACTTACGTGATCGATGGAACAAATATTGAATCGATTCAGAAAGATGTAGACGTTGCTACAACAATAATAGGATTAGCAAGATATTCTGATGATTATACAAGATCAGCAGGTCCTACAATGATGTTTGTGAGAGATTACTCCAATCACCCTGAAAGCGATCCGTATAATATAAGACGACCAAGAAATTTTGCCAATAACGCTGATGCTGATGTGGCCCCAGTGGTTCATGGTTCTAGCGAAAATTTCAACTTGGGATTTGCAGCACGTAAAAATATGTTACTAGGAGACAATAGAAGATTTTCATGTGCAATTCCACTATCGCATATTTTTGGATTTTGTAGAAATTTTAGAAAGTTTATTTTTGGAGCTAGACACACGGTTGTTCTTGTGCGAAAAGGTGATGATAACGATGCTCTATGGAGGCCTCTTGGTGATGCTGGTAAAGTAATACTGTCTAAACTTTCACTATGGATGTAATGACTCCAACGATCGCAGTAGAACAAAAATTAATTTCTTTCATGGGCACTGGTGGTAAATCCTTGTTGTCATGGTTAACAACAAGCACAGATAGTATGCAAACTAACGTTAACGGTCAGTTCACATGGCATATAGCATCACAACAGGGTGTTTCTGCACCGCGACATATTTTTGTTGCGTTTCAGGAAACTAATCGATTAGGCTCACAAGTTCACTCTCATATGATATTTGATAAACTAGGTATCACAGATATTTCTTTACGGATAAACGGACAACAAGAACCAACAGAAAATATACAACTAAATTATGAACAGAATCGTATAGGACGTGCATATCATCGTTTAATGTCATTCATGGGACGTGATCAAAATGTTGATACTGGATTGCAAATATCACAATATGATTTCAGAACTTTGTATCCGATTTATTATTTTTCACTGGAACATCTTGATCTATCAAAACAATCTGTCGTTGATGTACATCTTAAAGCAACATTGAATACAGGTGGTGCTAATTATAGTGCAATCGCGGTCATACTAAGCGATAAAGCCATGTCACTTGAAGGTAGTAGTGGTCGAATGAGAGTCGTTGATGCACCAGTGGAAAATCTTTAATTATTCAGAAAAATATTATTTATATAAAAATGTCGTATAGTCATGTTAATGTTACTCTGACTCCCGGTCAGGTCAAAAAGCTTCAATCAAAAACCACCAGCAAATGCGGAACTAAAATATCACTAAAACGAGATCAGATGGGTGGTGGTCCAAACAAATCATCGTTGACAAATAATCAGATTAAACATTTCAATAAAGCCCTACAATCAAAAACTGGAGTTCAATTACGTCTTTCTCCGAGCGCCATCAAAGACATGGTTAAAACGGGTGGTATATTTCCACTTCTTGCGGCTATTCCAGCGTTAATAGCTGCTGCTGCTCCAGCCGTAGCAAAAACAGTCTCGTTAGGTGCTGTTGGAACAGCTGCTGGAATGGCTCTAAAGAAAGCAACAGGAAATGGGTACAAAAAAAAGGGACGCGGTCTAAGATTACCGGGGTCTCGCTGGGGAAGCGGTCTGAGGCTCCCACGTTAGATGTTCCAGCATCAAATTTTGATTTACTTGATGCTGCTAAACGATTAAAAATAAAAGCCTTTAGAGGTGTTTTTATGCGAGATCAATTACCAAAACAACCAAACAAACTCGAAACAGGTATTATTAATCTCGACGAACGTTCCGGACCTGGCACTCATTGGGTATCATACGCGGTTGATCCACGTGGAATCGTTTATTTTGATTCATACGGGTTAGCTCCACCTGCTGAATTTATCAAGTATCTCGCACCACTTCACGCAAGAACCTCTGGTTCAAGAGTTTGGTATTCAACGCTACGCACACAAACAATGACAGATCCGCCAATATGCGGCCGTGAGGTAATTAATGTACTCGACGCTATATCAAAATCATCCAAACCGCCACATAAATTTGTGCATGATTATATAAGCAACCGATTCGTTGCGCGTAAAGCGTTTTAAATAGATCTTGGATCTTAAAATATAATGGTTGATATTTACGGAAGAAGATCTTCTCGCGTTAAGAGAAAATCCGGCGATGTTGATCCGTCGAAGTATGCGACTAAAGATGAACTTGCTGATATTATGAACCTGGCTGGAGTTGATCCAGATGAGGTCGTTATTTTTCAAGATCGATATGGTAAACTAAAAACGAGCAATATCAGATGGAATGATACAGTTCGACGAGTACTCGGTGCAGTTACAGATAATATTCCTGTGTTTACTGACAGCGGCAAAATCAGAGATTCAAGTATATCGTTTACAACAATTATAGATCAAATTACAGCAAGTGTTGCTAATCGCGTGAAAAATACCGGTGACACAATGACGGGTGAACTCAGCATGAGCGGAAATAAAATAGTAGTTTTAGCGGATCCAACATCCGACGAAGATGCAGCAACAAAAAAATACGTCGACAACGTAGATGGTAAATTATCCACGTTGCGGGCCGAGTATGACGTTCACGTGGGCGCTTTTGCAAGATTTCGCAGAAACCATCAAAGAACCGCAGAAGAATTCTTCGGCACTCCGCACTCCGTTGACATGAAACTTTCTGATATCAAGACGAACATCGACACGATCAAACACAGCAAAACGTCGTAGCGGGGATTCCTGATATCGTTAATAAAACTAATTTGATTACAATTTCAGCCGGAATAACTCCTGGGCATATCACAAACATCGTATGCACTGTATCATCGGGATTCGCAACATGGTCGCAGCAAAATAAAACCATCAAATATACCGCAACAGTCACTGGCGTGTACAGGTTGTCTGTGTTCAGTGGTGCGCAATTTGAGATATTTACAACGTATCCATGGCGTCATTCAACGGATAGGTTCTCCGGAGTTCTATCTGTTATATTAAATAGCGTAACCGAAGAAATATTTATCCTGGAAACAGATGATAAGAAATTAACCGCAACATCTTACTGGTGGTGTTTGGAATTTGTAGCTGAAACACCACAATTGGTTACTGCATAAAAATATATGGACGGTGCACAATACAGATACAATCAAGCGCGTGAATGGCAGGCGGCGCTAAAAGATCAAGTCGAACAATATACAGTAAAAGTAAATAAATATCGACGACGATTAGTTATCGTCGACGTGATTGTTTATTCAGTATCCGCTGTTGTTGCTGAAGCAGGTGTTATATTATCAGCGGTGACAATGATGGCACCAGTAGCTGTAACTATCTGTATTTCAGCAGCAACAACGATTGCAGGTGTGCTTAATATCATCACAAAAAATATGCACCTGCATGAATGAAAAATTATCCGATTACATGATAAGATTACATACAGCGACGGTCGCATACTCGAAGTTATCTTCGTTGTTATCAGCGAGTCTCAGTGATGGAACTATATTTGATGTCGAGTTTTCAATGATGACTAAAATATACGACGAAGGTATCGGTATTAAAGACATAAATACTAATAATGACAGAATTACTCCAGCAGATCGTGACTAACACAACTCCGCCAAAGATAACGATGATCTCGGTAAGTTCAACTAATCCTGAATTTAGTATTAACTTTCCTACTGCAATTCCAGTAAAAGAAATAGCATTAGCTCAATTACGGGTATATTACAGCTGGCCAAATATCAGATCAAAATCATTTAATGGTACACCAGCAAATAATTCGCTTGTATTTGCTAACAAGAACAAACCAGATGGTACTCCTGACTGGATAGATGTTGGAATACCCACTGGTAGTTATGAGATCGAACAAATCAATGAGGAATTTGAACGTAGAATAAAATCAATAACCGGAAAAGAAGCAAAAATATCAATTAACGTTCATGAGCCGACGCTGTCCTCGACGGTTGAGATACATTCTCCTGATTATGCCGTTGATATCTATCAATCCACGATAAGATCCGTACTAGGTTGCCCTGAAATATCACCACCGATAACACCAATACCACCAGAACCAACTCGGGCTGATTTTATCAAAGATGAAAGGAAATTTATAATAGTTCCTGAATATCGAAGTGAATATCGTGGAAATGGGACGGTATTCCCATTTTTACAACAGCAGATGATGGTGAAGCCCTTCCTCAAATAATAGATGATAGTCAACGTTTTGCTGATGGAAAAATGGTAACACTTCCACTCGTCGATGAGGAATTTATTCAGTCATATTCTGATCCTGTTAATTTTGAATTTAAACAATCAATCAATAAACTACGAAATTTCTTTTCTGATAGCTACAGCGATGATGTGAAACAGCAAATCATTGAGACGATGAAACATCTAAATCAGGTTATATTAGATCTTAGACACGTTAATAAAACCACCATTGTGAATATGGTCAAATACGGTAATATAATTATTAATAATTATAACGCTAGAGAATGGTTTCTCAATCATTACAAAATAACTGAACAACAGTTACCAACATTTGTAATACCAGGGATTAATGCTGGAGAACTAGTAAAATCACTCAATGATCTTATCAACGAAAATTTTCCTAAAATACTCGATGCGTGGAAAAAACTAACACCACCTCCAACTGTTCTCAGACATAATGATGATCCACACGGCGGCGGCAGGCACGTTTCTCCGGGAATCGTTAATATAACCAGCACGATTGTGGTCAATCTGGTTTGTGACGTAGTCGATGGTAGCTATCAAATAGATCTCGGAAAATCAAATCAGGCTCAACAAGGACACATCCTATATACATTTACACCACAAGTTCCCCCTGGAAGTTTAATCGTGCAAGAACCAACTAATCCTGTGTATCTGCGGTGTCACAATAATATGTTAACACGAATAAATTTTAAGCTCACAGACCACCTTAATCGCTTAATTGACATGCGTGGAGAAGAGCTTGTGATAAATCTGTATGTGAAATCTTAATTACTCCAGTAAATGTTATATAATGTACCAGCACGTGATTGTTTTTATACATGACAAGGAAGCACTTGAAAAACGCCATCAGAACAGTGTTTTCAAAACACAGAGCAATTTAGCGTTAATTTAGTTATTGATGAATACGGAAGCGAGAACAGTTAGATGAGCTCCGCCGAGAACATATTATCGAGATCATCTGTAAATCAGATTCTAAATTATACACACTCCTGTATTAAACTCGATCAACTTAAAAGAATAATATTTCAGAATAAATAAATATAATCACTGATGGGATAAATTACACAAATTAATCATTTTTGTACAATTTGAAATAATTCTGAAATGAATCAATCTGATGGGGTGGTTGGTACTGAAAATTACACAAATCAATCAGTTTGCTAATTCTGATGGGGTAATTGGTATTAAAAGTATAGAAATCAATCAGTTTTCCAAAAAATACTACAAAAAAAATATTGTATTATTATTCTGAAATATTTTTATTATTATTCTGAAATATTTTATTTTTTTGTGAATCAATCTGATGGGGTGGTTGCTACTCAAAAGTATACAAATTAATCAGTTTTCCAAAAAATATTTTATTATTATTCTGAAATATTTTATTTTTTTATGTAAATTAATTCTGATGTGATATACAGTGAGGGAAATTATACTACTACTCAGTCGTTACCCGCTGACATTATTTTTCTTAAGTATCTTATGCGGGTACTGATTGTTTTTTTTTTTGTTTCGTATTCGCTGGATAATTCCGACGTGATCTTTTCTATTGCAACAGAAAGAGGAATAAATTCATTTACTTGATCATCGTTCACCATAGCCAGTGACTGAAACATAGCTGCCTGAATCAGCTTTATGAACTTATATTGAGATGATAGGACATACTTATTTTCATTTTTAAGTTCTTCTAACGTTTCAAAATCAGATATTATTTTTTCAGGATTTAGTTCATCAGATATATTAATTCCGTTTTCTTCTAGTTTTTTAATAGCAGAAATAATGTCTTTGATATTTTCATGGTTCATTATATAATATATAAATCTTTAAAATAAAAAAAATTATCCCTAGAACCCCTATCTTTAGCGTCGGGATGTTTCAAGGTACAGGTACACGAAACACTACCCCCCCCATGAGAGCCCCTAACCCGTCAAACAACGGTCTAGAGGCCCAAGAGGGTGTGTTTGGTGAAGACATACAATGAAATGGATATATACAATGAAATGGGTATATACAATGAAATGGATATATACAATGAAATGGATATATACAATGAATGAGCTCAGATTATGGATATATACAATGAATGAATGACGGCACAAACATATATTATGAACTTCTATTCGAGTTTTGTAGCAAGTTCATTAAGTATCAATGATGGGGTATGTACAATGAATGAATATATATAATGAATAAAGGACAGTACAAACATATAATGAATGAAGGACATACGCTCAGCAAAAACCCACCCACAATAATCAAGCCCGTGGGTGATACGAAAATATGTATCAACCACCGGTTGATACGTGGTTAAGTTTTGCTGAGCGGGGGGATTTGGCGGAGCCCCCAATTATTATAAAAATCGCAATTATGCGCAAACCACCGACATGTTGTCAGCCATGGGGATTCGATCCTGGACCGCGAGCGTCACAGTCCGATACGATACCGACTGAGCTATCAAATCTTGTTACAAACATATGTTTCGAAAGTTAATATATAGCTAATAATCATTGAAAAGGAACTAATTTCGAATACATTTACTCAAAATACAATTCTGAATTCAAGAAATACGTTTATATGATATATTTTCAACAAACAAAGCTAAATTAAGGAATTCCCTATTTACTATACCACGCCATGTATGATAGAACATCCGGTCTAGATCATCTAATTGCCAGATTTTTCCATCCTCTCTATGACTGGTCAAAGGGAGTTTACTCGATAAATAAATAATCACACATACATACACAATCTCGCATTATATTTCTGCATGAACAAGGAAAATGCAACTGATTTTTAATTCCAAACACTATCGTGGACCTATTTCTGCAATCGAGTCAGTACACATTGTACATTGGATCTAAAATTAACCCTCCACACGATACAGACTAGACGCTGGATTCTGCACTCAGTAGGCTGGAATATACATGTCGGTTTTCTGTAGGTTAGATGTAATGTCTATGTGTTGCGCTGTTCTAATAGGGCAGAAAAATACACGAACTGTATATTTTTGTAAGTTAGAAATCATAAATCCTTTCTGTAATGCATACTGTTCAACTTGCTCCACCAGGCATCACAGACCTTAGATGTTGTATATGATTATGACCATAAATTACCTCCCTTTCATGACTCAAAAAATAAGTAGTATACTAATGACAATTTCTGACCCCCAAAAGATAAAGATAATTCGAGGTGGTGATGATAGTTAACAATACTGAAAGGTGATTTTCTGCTTATATTTTTTTGAGAAAGCGGTTTTATATATATTTTCTGCTACTTTTTGCACTGAACGTGGATTAATATTAAAGTATTTCGCAGCAGAATATATCGAACGAAATATAATTACTTCGCCAGTTTCTGTGTTTGTGGAATTTACCGCCCTCTTTCCGATTGTTTTACATCTTCCAGTATTACCACGTGCAGAGTTCACGCTTTGTGTGACAACACGAAGGTTGGATAAGGAGTTGTTCTGAGGATCTCCGTCAACATGATCAATAACAAGATCATCTTTGATCACTCCGAAGAAACACTCATACGTGAATCGATTACACAGATATCTTTTCTTCCCAACTGTAAATCTAAGATAGCCAGTATTAGAAACAACGCCAACCGGTCTCTTCAGCCTGCAGTGTCTGATCATGCCATTACGATCTGATTCATAGTTTGTTATTGTGGGATGTGGGACAAATATATTTTGCTCCATATATGTAATAATATTATTTGTTTAAATCATTGTTTGTCTGAAATCTTGATATATAATCCTCCACGGATTTTATAGCGTTTTCACTATTATTATCTTTATTTGTCATAATATCTTTTAAGTTCTCTGAACCGTTTTCCACCGCACTTTCCACATAATCCTGTTTTTCCTCGCACTCCAATACCACATCGCAGACACGGTATTGGTTCTAGACATCTTCGTCGTATACTTTGTAAGTGCATCTAACAAAATTCCTTTCTGCAGGATTTGTTGCATCGATTTACTGAGCCGATCATGAGCCATCTGCATTGAGACATTGTATATATATATAATTTTCTTTATTTAAATATTTGTTTTAATTATATGAATGAATTTGAGAGATTATCCCGAAACTAGGCCTGTTAAATATAAATTCAACCTCGACAGATTATCTCCAGACTTGCCAGTACGAGATTTGGTTGATCCGAAAAATAAAAGTTTGATCAATAAAATTCACGACGCCAAGAAAGAATTTTACACGGATGGTGCATCTCATACATGGTCAACGTTCAAGATTATACGCAATACTGTCAAGGACGCCACAATGAATGAAAGCGAGCGGCAACTATCATTAATTACATCGCTGAATACGAGGGCAATCAAAAATATTTCTTCAGAGTAAAATTTATTGTATTAAAAGAAACAGATAGTTGGATTATCCGTGACAAATATGATCCTGTCCATGGTAATAATAAAATCGCCATATTAAGTAAAAATTCCAGACCGGGTCTATTGACGGGTATTGACAAACCGTATTATGAGCGACCTTATCCTGTAATAGAGGTTATTTATGGAATCTATGAGATAAATAAAAAAACCAACGTTGATAAACTGGCACCCATGAAATTTTCAAGGTTAAATTGTGTAGCCGAACGAGTAATAGAACACTTTACAAACGCGATGCGTGGAAATGGATTAACTGATTTAAGACGTAAAAAAATAAACTCGTGGGCTGATTCAGTTAAGGATACCGGTGCTACAATAAAAGATGTTGCTGAGTTAGGAAAAATATTAAAATTTCCAATAACCGTAGCGACAATAACGGGAGAAATACTGTACGAATCGAAATATAAATCGAAAGGAGCTTCAATAAATATTATTGATCATAACTTGCACGCATGGACCAGCGCAGTAACAATATTTCCACGTGATCGAACTATTAGATTTTACCCCCCAGATATGTTTGATTTTATCAACGAAATAAGTAAAAACGATCCTGTATCGGTATGGTTATTTAAAAGTAATGAGGAAGGTGGATTTGATCAGTTTGTTAGACCAAACGGTGAAATATATCGCACAGAATATCTCCACGACGAGATGAAAAATCTCGCAGAGAAGTTTTCCAAGTACAAACACGCGGAAAATACTGACAAATTACTAACTAATTGCTTTACCGTTCCATCTGTTGTGGCTCATTTGGCTAGAGAAAGAAATTCATGGAAACTAACACGATTTGATTTACTTGAAGATGTACGCGCAAGTTGCGTCGAATACGGACATGGCGGATTGTGGAACACCAAGTATAATTACAATGATGTTATTTCGGTTGATATGGTTGCATGTTATCCAGGAAGTTTTCTAGGATACGGAGATTGTTCTGTATACTTTAAAAGACTCGGTCATCCTACAAACGAGATGACGCGAGTGGCAATTAATGGACCATTACCTGATTTTGATCTGACTGGATTCGCTTGTGTTGAATCATTCGAGCTTAAGGAAAATCTTCACAAGATTTGTTATGTTTGGTTTGGCAGACATTTGAAAAACGTTGGGCGCCTATAGTTTTATTAAGATATATGCTAGATTGTGCGGTACTGACATCGTTGGTGGTCAGTGAGGCAATTATATCATATCACGCGCAGACTGAAGTTTGGTTGCCCATGTCAGATTCTATCAGTGCTGATGAAGTTATTAGCGTGTTTAAGGAAAAATGTCCTGATGTTTCCGAAGATGATATTATCAAAGAAGCTCCTAAAATTCTCGAGATTAAACTTAAAACCGCAAAAGATCTCGGTAGAAAAATTATAGGTAAATTTACTCAGGGTGGTGCATATGATCATAAAAGACATCACACACGATTAATTTTAGATGATGCCGAGTACGATTTTATAATCGCTGATACAACAGCGAGAAATATATTTGTAAATCGAGAAAGTGTTTATTTATCCGACGGAACAAAATTGGGTACGATCGTTAGTTACATAAATGATATCTCCCCACAGTATACTCATCTAAGATCTTCCATGTTGGCTTATGTTTCCATAAATTTATTACACTGGACAACAAATTTTTACAAAAGTCATGTTACTGAAATAAAATTAGTCAATTCTTATCACTTTTTATGTGCTGAACACGAATATGACAGTCAAATTGCAAAATTGGCTCTAGTTTTTTTGTAATCTGCAAGAAATTAATGTTTACATAACGAAATGCATTCCAATAGTAAAAGGTCAACTGTAATAGCCTACCTATAAAAAATCAAGTCATTGACTACATCTTAGATTTCTTCGCCTGTCTCTTGTACAGCTGTTCGGGAGCATCTCTGAGGAGTGTCCAGCAGTAGTCAGCCAGCATTGTAGTGGACCATTTTCCCTGGTATCTTTGTTCCATTGTTGCGATATCTTGATGAAAACGTTCGCCGTGTTCATCACTAACAATACCACAGTTGCTAGGAAAGAAATCCAAATGGGAATGAAGGAAGTGAATCTTTAGAGACATATTGCAGCCAAGTTTCTTATACTTCATCAACATGTCTTCTACTAGTTCCTTATAGTTTTCTGCCCTAACATTTCCGAGGAAGTTTGTAGAAACTAGGCGAAAAGCATTCCATGCTTGTTTCGCGTCACCTTCCAGCAAGTTGTTGAACCGGTCATCTTTGAAAAGCTCTCGAATCTGAGGACCCACAAAAACTCCCTCTTTAATCTTTGCTTCGCTGAGTCGAGGGAATTTTTCATGCAGGTATCGGAATGCTGGCAAAGTCCGGTCAATGGCTTTCACGAAGTTCTTCATCAAACCTAGTTTGATGTGAAGGGGTGGTAGCAAGATTTTCTGAGCCTCAACCAGAGCGGGGTGTTGGATATTCTTCTCTCCAATGGCTACATTCTGCCTGTGAGTCCATTCCTTCCTCATGTAGTGCATTTCCCTTGCTCGGCTATCCCACTCGCATAAGAAACACATGTATTTTGTATATCCTTGCTGCAGTCCCATTAAAAGGGCAACTACCTTCAAATCACCACAGAGGTGCCAGCTGTACTTGTTATACTCAATGGAATTCAGTAGCTGCCTTAAGTTATCGTATGTCTCTTTCATGTGGACAGCATACGCTACTGGAATAGATGGAAGAATGTTTCCATTGTGCAAAAGCACAGCCTTGAGACTCAGTTTCGAAGAGTCCACAAATAGTCTCCATTCTTGTGGGTCATGAGTGATTTTTAAAGCATTCATGAGGCCCTCAATATCGGAACAGAATATCAGATTACTTTCCTTTCTGAAGAAAGGCTCCAATTGCTGGTGGCGCTTTCGATATGCAGTAATTGTGACATCTTCTTCTAGAAGATTCCATTGTTGGAGTCTTGATCCTAGCAATTCTGCCTTGTTCTTTGATAAGTCCAAATCACGAATCAGGTCATTTAGTTCTTCCTGTGTTATTCTGTGTGGGGTTGATGATGCACCACAGTGAAAATCTGGATCACTGCATGCTGATGGACCAGGAGAAGAACAGGTCGACTCACCTTTGTCTTCGTCAGATGAATCAAGAGAATATTCTGCTGGAGGTTCTGGAATAGGAAGTCCCTCACCATGTGGAACTGGTCTCAATGCAGACGGAATGTTTGGGTAGACTATTCTCGACTTCTTTCGCTTCGTTATTCCGCCGGAAAGAGGAGGAACCAAGCAGAAGTAACAGTCATTTAGGTGGTTGCTTGGCTCTCTCCACACCATTGGGACTGCAAACGGCATTGATGACCTTTTGCAATTCAACCACTGTGAAAGCTGTGTTGTACATGTATCACAGCATATATGCGGAGCCCAAGGCTTGTCTTGGTCACCAACCTTGCATCCGAAGTAAAGATGATATGCCTTCTTCACTTGAGAATTGATACTTTTCTTCTGGTTGGCAAATGTCACTTCCCCACAAATATAGCAAAAATTGTCCGCGGTATTAACACACTTTCGAGGCATTACTGTTCTTTATTGTACGTAAATGGATAAAATAATAAATTTTATGTAACAGTAGCTTGAACTGTCTCGCACAACGTCTAAAATATTTTAAATGCTGAACCTATCTGATTGGGCTTTATATAGTACACTGCTTACGTCAGCTTCAGCAGCCGCCTGGCATTAGTATAATAGGCCTACACATGTATAGTACACTGCTGACGTCAACTTACTTCAGCAGCCGCATGGCATTAGTATTGCATTGCATCAGAAAATGATGCAATCAACTGTGGATGATGTGAGCATGATGGTATTATGCAATGTTACATCATTATTCCGGATGTTGCTGCAGTCCTACTTGAGAAATTTACACAGTGAAACATAGAAAATGAGGTATATGAATATCTTCAAAACGAGAGCCAATACAAATTTTTCACGGTTATATTCGTGTTCGGCACACCAAAATACTACAGATTAGGGCCTTTTCAAGTCAGTAATGATTTCACTGTTGACCAGTGTTATCGATGATTAATAGATTTCCTGAGACCGCAGTCAGAGTCGCAACAGATTCGTTTTATATTTCGAGTAAATATTTAGAGTCTGTTATGAAATTTACAAGTAATGATGAACGACGGAGTTCATGGAGAATAAAAAAGGAAATATTACACAATTATACAGAATCAGCAGATGTTCCGATGAGACATTTTTATCGTAACTGCAATAAAATATCAGAAATGTCGAAAGCGCCATCGTTGAGTGATCCAATGACTAGATATAAGACAGTATATCTCAATGGACCTGGTGGATGCGGCAAAACGACTCGAGCGATTAATGTTTTTAGAAATTCAGATATGATCGTGCTGACACCCACACATAGAATGCACGCGAGATGAAACAACGGCAAGTACAATCGTGCACGTATCATAGTTTCTTTCGGTGGCGCGGGGATACATGGACTCCTGAACGAATGGGAGAAAAATATATACCTAAAATAATTATTTGGGACGAGATATGCACGGTGTCATTGGATACATTAAAAATGTTTCTTGATTGGTTGTTGACGAAAAATACCGCTATAATAATGTGTGGCTATCATGGTCAACCACCGCCTTTTGTTGGACCATCTCCACATGATTGGTTAAAAAATTTCGTTGATTATTACGAAAAAATTGATGATGATCATAGAGCTCTTGATGCAAATTTAAAGGAATTAAAAAAAATTAATCAGATTACAATCAAACAAAATTCAGTGTGAAATAATACGCGGAGTAATCTCAGAGACCTCAATGAGTGATTTTTTAAATTTATGGAGACCCAACGATTTGATCGTAGCAAGCAGAAAAATAATCAGGGACGATTTACAACAGCAGTTATTTCAGCTGCATAAAGAAAAATATTCAGAATTACCCGTACCGTTGTGTTATAGACCATCAGATACACGAAAACAGAATATTAATGTTGATTTTCCAGGACAGACTGAGAATCAAAATCTCGTATTAAATGATATTGTCGCTGTTGATATCAGTGTGGTCGAAGATGCATTACGCGCTGACAAATCTCCATGGGTTTTGGGATACGCTATGACGATCCACTCGTCTCAGGGATTAACTATTTCTGACACACGAGTCTGGATTGTAGACGATCACATCGAGTGGTCAAATTTAGTTTATTTAGCGGTATCGAGGGTGAGAAATATATCTCAATTACGTAGAATTATAATTCCTGAAATCGTTAATAAATTTAACATCATTGATGATGATATAATAAGAAAAAAATTAATCGGATACAAACAATCTGATAAAAAAAATAAACGCGACTTTGATCTTGATGTTGAATTTATTACTGAGTTAAAACAGCAGCAGAATAATCATTGAGCAAGTTGCAATTGTATAATGTTATGGCGGTATTCGAGTAATGATTCAAGACAATTTACCGTAGACAGAAAAGATAATAGTCGCGGTCATACACGAGAAAATATCATGTTGACCTGTCTTGAGTGTAATCGACGTAGAGGCGCTAGTGCTAGTTAAGTGATCGCGGTGGTAGTTGTGTATCCGTGGGAATTATTTGTAGTTGCTCACGTACAAATCCACGTTGAGGAGCAGCCGAATCTAGTCTGTAGATTGCAGGTCTACCTGGCGATCTTGTCACGGTGGATATTTTGTGTGTGGTAACACTCCAAATAGGATCAGTCGCTCTCGCGCTACCACCTTCAAGTTCACCCGGTTCATATAAATATCTAACTGTAACATCACCCAATATTTTTTGTTTTTTAGTACCTTTTCGTTGTGTTGGTATATTTTTTTTGGTGACTGCGCTAATGGGTTTCATGTTGGTTGTTCGTGTGATCTCGCTATTTAATGCAGCTATCACGCTTGGTAATCTTGCAACCCATTCGCGAGATCTTTTATCTTAAATAAATTCCCTCGCGTATTGATATCCAAATAACCGCTCAGCAAGTGTTCGATTAAATCGCTCAACAATTGCCTGATCACGGTGAATTGCAGTATGACCTCGTCGTATTTTGGTATTATGTCGTTTCATCAACGATGGTACTGGGCCAAGAAATTCCTTACCAGGATCAACCTGTAGCAGATTTGGCCATCGCAGACCACTTTGTGGTCCACCACCTCGTTGATAAATTCGTTCAAACGCATCGGCTACTTCAGATGATGTTTTCGCTGATAGCGGCTCTGCTTCTTTATATCTACTTGCAACATCAACAACGGTTAACGCGTACTTGTACGTTTTTCCACGCACAGTATCATGTGGTAAAAACAGAATATCTGCTTGATGAACTTCATTAGGAACACTAGCATCGAAATACGCATACTGAATTCGTTTCGGTGGTGGTAGATAAATTTGTCATACTGCCTGTTTGGATAACCACGCGCTAGCAGTAGAATGTTTAACCGCTGCTGCATCAGCAAGTTTACCAATTTCTGCTTTGCCTCTCCAATATCCTCTTGGTGAATAATAAATTAATTCCATTATATATTACCAGACCCAAACGCTAATTTACCTTTCATCGCGGATCTTACTAACCAATTAGCTAATGATTCTCTGATATTTTTCTTTTTTATAGAATTTAATGCATGAATTAATTTCACATCTGCAATATGTCTGTCTTGTAGATTTTTACTTTTATAAGCTACATCATGAACATGACAAACTCGATCAATAGCGTTTACTGGTTCCTCGCCTGGTTTTGGTTGATCTTGATTATCGAGCCTGATATCGAGTCGAGTACCAGGACCGCAATAATTATATCCTGGTAGATGTTTTTCTCCCGGGTATTTAGCCCATGGAGTACCCGGAAACTTTGACATCAAATTAGCAATATCACCACCGCGCTTATTAGGTAAAAACGAAAATTTCTTTCTACCGCACACAGAACATTTTCCACCATACGCTATTTTTTTATTTTGTGTTATAACTGTAGCTAAATCAGTAGTCGGAGTTTTAACTCTACAGCGTGAACAATATAAATTCATGTTATAATATATATGGATATAATTGATTTCTCAGCAACTCGGCAGCGAGAACCTGTTAAGCATCATCCTGCGCTACCGAATTCCATCAGAATGATTATCATAGGACCATCTGGATCGGGTAAGACGCAGTTATTACTTAATCTGATAATGAGATGGTTGAAATGGGATAAATTATATTTAGTAGCACCATCCGCTGATGATCAACGAGGTTATGAAGTATTAAAAGATTTTAACGAAAATGCAAGATTACTGGACGAAGATAATGATGTTATAGAGTTTATAACAGATATTGATGAAGCACCGTCCGCTGATGTTTTAGACGGATTTATTAATAATTTAGTTGTATATGATGATGTGATGCTAGATAAACAATCAAATCCAGCCAGGATATTTTCTCGCGGGAGACATAAAAATACAGATGTTATCTATGTTACTCAACGATATACACAAATACCAAAAGTAATCAGGGACAATTGTAATATTTTAGTTGTGTTTAATGGTGTAGACACACACACGTTGCGAAATATTCATCAAACTTGGTGCAGCGGTGACATGGATATAATTAAATTCAGAAATTTCTTCTCACCAGCGCAAGCTACTCCGCATGGATTTATAACAATACATTTACATGATCCTAGAACAAGATATCGTGTGGGTCTTGATAAAATATTTGGATATATTAATAAATTTAGTTAAACAGATATCATTAATATAATGAACAACTGTGCGTGGTTAATTCAAGGAACAACAGATAAATGCAACAAAAGGTGTCGTGGAGAATATTGTAAAAAACATAATTAAATTTTAAAGAAAAACCCTCATGCTGGTCCACGAAGTTGTGTTGGATGTAGCAACGGCGTTAGAGGATTATATCAGATTTGCAGAAATTGCGGTGGAGATCGATACAGAAGTTTAATGAACTATTACAGAAAAAGAAAGAACATAAATCCAAAAATAGAAAAACCGCCATCAAAACTTGAATATTACTTGAAACATAGAACAAATTCCCAGGATTCAGATGAAGATTCCCAAGATTCAGATGAAGATTCCCAGGATTCAGATGAAGATTCCCAAGATTATTGATCAGCAGAGAGGGTCTTGTCTACAATTCTGTTTGGGACAAACAATAATCGTAGACGTGGTATTGACCTCTATGAAGGGTCACTATTTTTGTTGGTCTAAACACAAGGGTGACCATTCCCTTAAGTGGTCTGTTCACCCTCTCTGCTCCAAGCGTTGTGGAAAATCCATTGGTCACTAGCTCAGATGATTCTTTTTTGTTCCTTAGTCTTGATGGTCACGGATCCAGCGTTATTTCCATAAACGTTTGAAGATCAATATCCTAGTTTTGTTTCATTTCTTTTGAGGACCAATATCTCAGCTGTAGTAAATTATATCTAGATACTGTGTCATTTTTAAAAAAAATAAAGACACACGTGGGCAAGCCGCTTACCTTTGGGACCCTTTATTTTGGCCGTTTTAGTCGATTTTACTTATTCGAATAAGCCCCTAAGGTTTAGATCATCAGTCTAATTTTGCACCTAAAATCTCTAGCTCCATGAGACGAAAAGCAAGTGACCATTTCCAAATTGTATATAAATAAATCATGGAAGTCACAGATTGAAAAGGGGTAACTCACAAACCATTTAACTGTAACCATTTTTAGTGCACCGAAACTTAAATGACTTTTCGTAAATCAATGTATATGCAACAATACTGGATTTCAGTTGGATCATTCTATACTTTTGGAATGGTGATAGGGCATTAAGACTTTTTTGAGATTTCATTCACAATGCTGTAAGTGTCTCTTTAATTTTGACTTTGCAATTTTATTTGTTGACTTTACTAAAGGAATATATTGGATCATGGCCATATTCTGCAAACCCCACCCCCTTTCCAAATGTCCTTATATGATGTATGAAGTACACATGAGGTGGCATACATTTATTTCTGATATCAGTTTTGTGTTCACGTGTCCGTTGCCATGGTTACAGGGTGTCAAAACAAATAAAAGACATAAAAAGTAGTCATCTTTTCCATTTCCTTCTTATGCTGCTTTATTATGACGTATTCACTCAGTTTCAAATTTGCCATTTGCATTTTTATTATTTTAAGGGTTATAAAGCTCCGTAAATAAAATATAGTCTCTAAAACTATTCCAAAATGAAAATTGTTTCTAAAATACGTTGAAAAAAAGGTACTTAATCATTAAATTCAAAAACTGTTTCTCGATAAAATATTGTTTAATATTATTTAATGATGTTTAATATTATTGAATTATTTAAATGATTATTTTAGATTACTGAATTTGACCGTAAAGGAGGCGTTAACAAGGGCCTGTATGTTCGCTTCTTCGTCGAATACATAGGTTTGATATCTTCAGTGGAAATGACAAGTGGTCTTTATGTATATATGTAATTTTATCCTTACAAATTTATGGCTATATAACACACATAATACTGTGTTTCTGTCTTTAGAAGAAGAAGAACAAAACATATATTCCACATCCCTCAAGGTAGCCTATAGTCAAACTATAATCTATTTATAAACTATATATTCATCCGTAAATATATAATATGGACATTAATAAGAAAGAAAACACTATCGGTTCAGCACTTTTAATGAACTTCTGAAAAATATGAAATATGTTTTAGAAGTGATGTCATTGAAGAATACAGGAAAGAAACAGAATATAGGTATTGTGCTCTCTAGACCTTTTGCGCCTATTTGTAAACCAGCTCGGGAATACTGCATTACACTGACTGTATACAGTTGTATGTGAAACGAGAGGATATATACGTTTATAAAGAACATAGACCTATAATGAACAATTGGAAATACAATCATTTTATTATTTGTTTAGCAAATGCTATTTACCAGCACTTACAGTCTGCAAAGATGGTGATTTACATCGTGCAAGATACGGGGATTTATAAAATGAAAGCAACTTTCAAGGAATTTTTGGGAACAAGTTGCACATAAACTTGGATGAAAAACGAGTCAAAGTAAGTATTTTTTAAACTTTTCATTGTTTAAAGTAACTATGTATGGCTATACTCTCTCTCTCTCTCTCTCTCTCTCTCTCTCTCTCTGCACATGTAGGCCTATATTCAATTATTTGTAGCGACTCAAAACTGGGGCCCTCGATGGGGGCAATGACGAAATTCATAAAACGTATAGAAATATTTTACCGAAAATAATAACGTTATATGAATAAGGGATCATATATACCATTAAAGTAATGCTAGTCACATCATTACATTGACTATTATAATCTGACAGAGGTTTGGAAGGCAAATTTTGTGCATGCATATTTTAAGTACTGTATAATATACATGTAGGCCGCCATGCTTGTCTGTATTCCTACGCAAAAAGCATGTGAATATCTCGCCGAAAGGCTTTCTACATAACCTGAGGTTCAGGAAAGTGTTAAAATGAAAATATATGCAAGCAAGAGACGACGAAGCATCTGATAATAAAACAAATGCACTCACGAAACACATATTACCTAACGGTAGAATCTAACCAAAAGCAAATCCTGATGACTGTAACGTCCCCACTCATCCGATCATAATATGACCCAGGGGTGATACACTCCTGCCGTCTGCACAGTTGAGATATGCAAATGTTACTGTAATTGCCATTTTTTGTGTATTTAAAATTGGATCCCTCTTAGATTCACTGGGAGGTAACCAGACAAAACTTGCAATGACTGCACAGTCATCCGAGAGAATAAACAGCATTAAAAATAAACTATCCTGGCAAACATGGACATAAAAAGTCAAATTATTAATGAGTATGTCTTAAAAATATACCTTGTTGTATTTCTTTGAATGTGGTATGTGCATTTTCAGATTAAAGATACAGCATACTAAGCACGTGCTTAGGACACCAACAGGGGCAACAGATAAAAAAATAAAATTATTTGCTGATGATAAACTTGAATGAATTATATATGACCATTTGGATCTGCATGTACGAGTATTTTGATTTGGAATGTTGTCAACACTTCTATTTTCCAGTCTTCTTCAGCTTCTGATATTTTGTTGTGGGTTTTTTTTATAATAAATTTGATTTCACATTTAGTAGTGGGGGTGGGGTACTATAATATTTTCAGTGATAAGGGCCATTGAAGGCCGTAATCTGTCAATTGTTACGTATCATGATTCTCTCTTCCTCAATATCACACAAATAAGATGCCACAATAATGGAAACATCATGATATGGATGCCAATTCAAATTATAAAAAAAATATCATTTGTCACATAAAAGGAGCCAGATGACCACTGCTGAAAGTAGTGGTCATAGTGTAGAAAAACAACTCATTTGATTCCCCGTTGTCATATTCACATTCTGGAATAGATGATGTATCCTTAAGATGGCTAGTTAGTGATGCTTTCTTTGTCAACTCATCATTTACACATCTTTTGCTGCCAAGAAGACATATGAAACTAGATTTTCGTGCACAGTACCCAACAACCCGAGCACCAACCTTACACGTATAATACCATCCTTTGATGGAGTCCATGGAATAGTTCAGCTTGCATTGGATCCACATCGAATGGATTTTATTTTTGGAGTGGCGAGACTTGATTTTTACATGTAACACCTGGAAAATCCATGCATGCCATAACCTCATAGTGCCCCTCCTCTGTGGGATGTTTTTATTTGTATACTTTGCAGCCTGTTTGACTTGATAATTGCCCGTAATGATGTCACGTGGTTAATCAACTGACATCCTGAAGAATTAATTCAATTTCCAAGTGGATGCATCCATCTTGAAGTACAATTTGTGCTTGTTCAGCAAGTTGTTCTCTTGAACCAGGATTTAAACTTTATTATGTTACAGGAATTTATTCATTTTCAAGCTAAAAAAGGTTAAAATAGTCATCATCGAATAAGGAAGACGGAACATCAAAGTTAAGATATGACTTTGTTTTAATTAGCTCACGCACATTTTGTAAATGGGATTTAATATCTCTTCTTGAAAAGATTTCAAACTCTTTTGTTGCAGTCATAGATCACAGGGATTCAATAGTGAAGTTGGAGATTTCCAAATGGAATTTGCAACATCTACTATTTGACTTTAGAGGACACTCCAACGTCGTCGTCAGGTGTCGACACAACACTGGAAGTAGCAGTTTACAGGTTCTAAGTCAAGGCTCGATTGGCGTAGAACTTGGCGCCAGGTGTTTCTTCCGACGGTGGGGGAGATCGCCATGTGTCACTAGACATCTACCTCCCGTCTCAAGCTGGACAGCCATAGTCAGTAAGGTGCTGCCCGCCATGACCTGCCTGCTGCTCTGGGATCGTGGAGCGTAGAGAATCATCTCGACAAGTGAGCTACAAACTCCGCACCAGGCAAGACTCAAATAACAAACGGAAGACTCCAGCGAAGAATACAAGAATAATGGAGACTGTAGCGACTGAAACAACTACTTGGGTATCTCCCTCCTCAGCATCGTCAGGATTTCGTCCATGTAGCCTTGGCGTCTACTTTGGAGTCCCAGTGTGGCTTCTGAGCCAGCCGGTCAACTGTAGACATGATCTTCTCACTACGCCAGTTGCAGAAGAAGTGTACCGAGCAGCATATGCCCCTCTACATCGCCTTCATAGACCTGACAAAGGCGTTTGACCTGGTCAGTCGGAGTGGTCTCTTCCGACTTCCGCAGTAGATTGTCTGCCCCCACGACTGCCCCCTGTCGTCACGTTATTCCACGCATGTACACCACAGTGTGCTTCAATGGCGCTACATCGGAGGCCTTCCTACAAATCAGCGGAGTGAAGCAACGCAGAGTCCTTGCGCAGACTCTCTTTGCCATCTTCTTCTCCACGCTTCACCAGTACGCCTTCAAGGACATCAGCGAGGGAATGTATATCCATAGCAGGGCTGACGGCAAACTATTCAACACCGCCCGACTCTGAGCTAAGACTAAAGTCACAGAGGTCCTCATCCGTGTATTGCTCTTCGCCGATGATGCAACCTTGACATCACACACGGAAGATGGACTTCAATAACTGGTATGCCGACTCTCCCAATCCAGTAAGGAGTTTGGACTGACCATCAGACTGAAGAAAACGAACGTCATGGCTCAGGATGCAACTCCCCTCACTCCGTCACCATCGATGGGTACAACTTGGAAGTTGTTGAGAACTACACATACCTCGGGTCAACGATGCTTGTAAATTAATCAACGTCAGAGCATTCATTCGTGTAACATCAGATATGCTTGTAAATTAATCTACGTCAGAGACTTCATTCGTGTAACATCAGATATGCTTGTAAATTAATCAACGTCAGAGCATTCATTCGTGTAACATCAGATCTGCTTGTAAATTGATCAATTGTTGAATATTAGTGGAGTATACGATGCCATTATTAATATTTAATAAGAGTGTGAATTTTCGGCAGAATATAGTCTGTAGTGCAAATCATTGGTCACTATTGTTTTTACAATCAGGATAATAAACATAATTCTTAATTATTACACTATGCAATTCTTTCTGTAAAATATGTATTCTCTATGTGAGTAAGAGAATATATATGAGAGAGAGAGAGATGCCTTTTCTAAAGAAATTTTTCTGGCATCACCTCGTCACGCAGTTTGTTCGTTGTTTCTACTTTCGATTTCAATGTTTTAAGTTGGTTTTCAAACACAAAACCAAATCTACGACATTTTTTTCCCTTTGGACAGTTAACTACTAAAAAATGTACAAGTAGTATACAATGCAATGCAAAATATTCCTGATATATCGTAGTATGGTATTTATAGGTTACTACATTTGTATGGGAAAATATGAACGAGTTTTGGGATGGAATACTGCACGACCTTGGGAGTACAGTATATCCTTCCGACAAAATGAGTTCACATGTTTTCCCATACAAATGCAGTAACCTTTTAATTATATGCTCATTTTTGTTAATTCTACCTAAGGTTTAATTATATAAACAAAATACACTACAAGAACCAACGTAAATGAATGAATGCCGTATTCCAAACTAAATACACAAGCGCAGATTTGTCATTACACAATAACATCATTATTAATGTGCACATAACTCCGCCCAGATATATTTGAACTTAGTCGCGCGGTCTACATAACTTTCGAAAGAAAATAGCGTGTCTAGTTAAAATTGAAAATTGCAGTCATATTGTGAATAAATGCACATTGCAGCAACTTTTCCATTTGGTCTGGACTGGATATATTTTGGTATTTTGTTTCGATTCGACGAAAGTTTGTGATTTTGGACTGGATTCATCTGTGCAAATTAAACATGAAATACATCGGATTGAAGCGGTGCGGGAGAAGTGTGTTTACATCTGCAAATGTGTTTCTGTTTCTGTCATTGAATGTTTGAAATCATAATGTGGGAAAAATACGAAGTCTTTCAATTGCAATTATAAAAAGGCGCTATGGAATTTAATGCTTATTTCATTTTGAGTGCAGTAAGGAGGATGCAATTGCACTTATCATCGAAATTACAGCGCAACTTCGAAATGTGTAATCCAGATTGAAAACCTATGACATGGCTCATGTAATTCGGATTTGCAGAATTAAGAAAATACATTTTGAGGAAATTCAGGATATAAAACTGTAAATATATTTTATTTTACCATTCTTATCACCAGATAAAGAAGACAGTATATGACTTGTCACTTATATGTTATTTGTAAGGACCTTATCTTGCGTATGTTTATAAACTGTAACTAGGCTAAATCCGTAACATTGTATCAACGCGGAATGTGCCAAAACAGCTGGTATGTGACAGTGCACGAAACATCTGTTTTAGTTCAGTCAGAAACAAATTTAAACAACCACAACGTAAAGAGCCTCTTACGCCAGTGTACATGATTTGTGTACAAATCAAAAGTGCTGGCGTCTGCATCCATTGTTTGTTTACCATAGAAAGTAGTTCTTTTATGCACGTAAAGGCTATATGTGTATTGTCGCGCGAGTTCAGTATCGGGTAATACTGAACGATTCTGACAATGTAAAGTTAACGGGGGAAAAATTGACCATATAATAAAGTAAATTACAAAAGAATGAGAATGCAAACAAATTAAGGGCTTCAATATTGAATTACTGCCATCCGAATCAATCAGCACATTTCTACTCATCTTTCTTTTATAACATTATACAGAGTTCTAATGTGGAAATGTTGTGTGTGTCTGTGTATGGTTTTGTTTGCTTTGTTTTTGATCAAACATGTAGGCAACTGTATATACGTTTGCGATTTGTCTTTTTAATCTTTACATTTTAGAACAGAATGTTTAATGTGTAGCCAGGATTGTACTTACGCAACATTAATCCCATTACATATGGGATCCAGGTACAATTTTTTTCTCCATTTTCCATAAACCTTAACGCTAAAGTTTGAAAGATTAAATATACCTTCTGTCCTACTTCAAGAATCTTGTCACAAACAGTCGTATTAAGCAATATTCGCTTGACAAGTTGACGAAGACAGCACCTTGTACTTCTCAAGCAATATTCGCTTGACAAGTTGACGAAGACAGCACCTTGTACTTCTCAAGCAATATTCGCTTGACAAGTTGACGAAGACAGCACCTTGTACTTCTCAAGCAATATTCGCTTGACAAGTTGACGAAGACAGCACCTTGTACTTCTCAAGCAATATTCGTTTGACAAGTTGACGAAGACAGCACCTTGTACTTCTCAGTGTTTAAGATGGATAACACTGACAGAACCAGACAGGGTAAAAATTATATTGTCATAAAAAATACGTTTTCACTGATGTGTGACATATTTTACATCAAAAACGGGTGTATGAATTATTTAGCTTTATTTACCTCAATGAGTCCTGAAATGTTACGTAGCTGTATCGTTATAAGAATGTTTTACATGCAAAACACTGAATAAAGTAAATTGTTTTAAATATGAATTGAGTTTGTATCATATCAGCAATTATTGAACCTTACATGTGTGAGATGCATTTAATCACATTATGTCATATTATGTAAAAGCCAGGTCAAACGTCTATTACTAATTAGTTTGTACCGTAGTATCCTACTTCAAAAAGGAGTTTTAGACTACAATAAAGGACTTTACATTTATATAGCAGGCTCAAAACGTATCACCAGGAACAGATTGACGTGACCCAGACCTTTTATAAAGTAAAAGCTTCCAACACCTTTCACTCACTTCAGATTTATAGACACTAACTCCAATCTTTTCACATAGGCCTCGATGTAACACGACTAGAAATATTTCATCCATAGTGTAGTGAACAAAACAATTTCAGTGAATCAAACTGTCTGTCACTGAATACACTACATCAAAGCTTATAAGCACTTATTTTGGCTCTTTTTTAAGGGGTAAGGAGACAAAATACGGAAAAACGCAAATGAATAACAATAAGTATAGTAAGTCAAAAGGAATTAAAAACAGGATAAAAGCGTGCTTTAAAAGAAATATGTAGCTTATAATAACGTGATGAATAGAGAAACACCAAAGAAAAGCAAATTGAGAAAAGAAAGTTTAATAACTTTTCATAGACAAATATATGTGCCCCATCGATTCCAGAATGCTCCCAAGGTACGTGTACGACCACGTCACGAACAATCAATAACCCTTTAGGCGAAGCAGCGTGCACAAACAAATGGAATTAAAGACTACCAACATGCACTACCAACTGGAATTAAAGGCTTGTAGATACATGTACTTTATGTTTGTCCTATACATGAAACCAAAAATAATTAGCTTAAATTAGGCACAAAAAATAGAAATATAGGATCTCAAATGGGTAATGATTTAATATTGAATTTATGGGAAATAACTTGAACAATGTCCAGCTTTTGCAAGCCTCGACGCACAAAAGTCAGATCTTATTCAATAAGTTTCGTAAATTTAATATTAAATCATTAACCACTGAGATCCCTAGTAGTATAGAGATGGGGGTTTCTGCCTCACCCCGCTCTGGAACCGTTATCTTATGATTCTGAGGCTTTTATCAGCATAAAAATTTTTTATTATGCGATAAAACGCTGGGAAGAAAATGTTATCTTATAACATCTTCCCTCAGACTCAATATGGAGCAGCACAAATCAATAATGGGTAATCACAAGAAAGAAAAATCTCAAACAGATATGGGTTTATCATGTTGAGACATTTGTTTAGCGAGAAATTCTTCGATACTTGGTGGTTCATCATTGAACCGGTAATTATTATTTTTACGATTACTATAATAATTTAGCAAGCAACGATATTTGCGAGCACCGCATTTTCTACATAATTGTACTTTACCTCTAACTCCAACATTACAACCGATGCAAGGTCGTGTTCCCGCGTTGGGGCTCCTTCTGAGCTATAGAGCGTGAACACCGCAGAATTCTCCAAAACAGCGCTTACCACATTTCTCTGTTTTATCTTTTAACAACCATTGGCATGTAGATGAATATAACATTTATATAAATATAATATTAAATTAAATTTAAAATATAATTAATTTTTATTATTTTGCCTGAATCAATAATTTAAAAATGAATTAAAAATAAAATTATTATAATATAGAAAATGACATCGTATGCTGATGTTACTGAGATCAGAGAGGCGATCAAACGATTGGGAATAACCAGACACGAGCACGCTAGGAGGTTAAGAATCAACTATTATAACTTAACCAGGACGCAAGCACCGTACCCAAGGTCAAATGTGCAATTGCTAGATTTACACAGACGTGTCGAGGTCTTACTCAGGAGGAAAGCGGTTATTAAGCAAATAAAAGAACGAGAAAGTGCGTTTGTTATCGATGAAGCGTTCGATGGTCAGGATAAATTTATAAAATTCATTCCCAAGAACGATAGGTACAATTATTTCAGATTCAACGATCTTAGTAAAATTATCAAGCAGATTATTCCAAAAATTTTAATTCTACATCCTAATATAAAATTGACTGTCAAATACGAGATTGATATGTATAAAGCCACCGATGATAATATTACTCAAAATGCGTTACTAAATTCGAAAACAAGGATAATTGATCAATCCACGGATTTACATCAAGCTGCTAATAAGTTTTATCAAGATATTTCGTCACACGTTGATAAATTCACCTCATACGGGTCAGGCTGGTTTGTTGATAAAATATTGAACATAACACTCTATGTTAGTGCATTTGAGTTAAAACAGGTAGTTACTATGTTCCGTTACCGGATAAAGTTCAAAGAACCAAATCCTGCATAAATGTAAAAAATACGGACAATAAATGTTGTTTATGGGCGCTGTTATCAGCATTATATCCAGCAGCTGATAATGCTGACCGAGTTAGCAAATATCAGAAATATCAAAATCGAATAAACATGACGAGCATTAAATATCCAGTAGCTGTGAGAGACATTGAGAAAATAGAACGACTAAATCCAAATAAATGTGTTCTCGCTTGATGACTCGAACAAACCGTTCCCGATGCGAATTTCCCCACTTGCTAAGCACGACGTCGATAATAGGGTCGTAAATCTATTGTATTACAATAACCATTACGCGTGGATCAAGGACTTTTCCAGGTTCATCAAATCAACAATTACCGCACACAAAACCAGGACGTACTTCTGCTATAGCTGTTTGAATGGATTCCAATCTCGTGTTAAGCTTATTGATCATAACAGGTACTGCTTTGAGACTAAAAAAATAACAGCGCCGGCCGAGGGGAAAAATCTGTTATACTTCAAAAAGTTTGAGAGAACAAGAAAACTGCCATTTGTAATTTATGGTGACTTTGAAAGTTTTATTGTGCCAGTTAATGATGGAAAATGTGTCTGTAGTCAGGAAAAATGTCAATGTGACGTGAAAACAATCAAAGTCAACAAACACGTGCCAGCGTCCTACAGATTAATGACAACGTGCATCATCGATAAATTATCAAGACTGTCCCCGATATATCGCGGATCAGATCCACCACCGGAAGTTCACATGCTGAAATATTTATTCAAGGAATCAGAAAGGATTGACAAACTTGCTAAACTAGGTGATCAATTTAGTGAATTAAGATCCTTCAAAGAAAGCAAACGTTGCTGTATTTGTCGCGGTAATTTACACAACGATAGATTACCATATTACGATTTCATCAAAGATAGATACCTCGGTGCGGCTCATACACGATGTCGGGTTGTTCAGCCATATATTCCGGTTGTATTTCACAATCTTCGAGGATATGACGGACACTTTATCGTTGGTAATCTCCGTTTCATCGATAGCATACAGTTCATGAGCACCTCACTGGATAACCTGGCGAAAAATTGTTCAAGCTTTCCTATCTTGAGTAGATACTTCAATGAATCACAAGTAAAATATTTAACGAAGAAGGGAATATTCCCCTATGAGTATTTCGATGGTCCAGCCAGATTTAATGAACCAACATTACCTGACAAGGACAGATTTTACTCATCAATGACAGAAAAAAATATTACCGATGCTGAGTACGCTCATGCCGGCGAAATCTGGAAAGTATTTGGTTGCAGGAACTTCGGGGACTATCATGACTTATATCTAACCGTTGACGTGTTATTTCTTGCTGATATTTTCGAAAAATTTCGCGAAACAGCAATGAACCAATACGGGCTAGATCCAGCTCATTACTATTCGGCGCCAGGATTGTCCTGGGATGCATTGTTGAAATTAACTAAAATCAAGTTGGAACTGTTAACCGACCCCGACATGTGCTTGTTTATCGAACGAGGAATACGAGGCGGAATCAGTGTAATCACGAAAAACTACGCTGCCGCGAATAATAAATATCTCCACGATTACAATCCTAATCTTCCTGTCAATTACATTACCTACCTGGATGCGAATAACCTGTACGAAGCAGCAATGTCTCAACCAATGCCACACGGTGGATTTAAGTGGATTAGTGAAGAAGAATTTCTCTCACAGACATTCAAGGATGGAAAATTTCTTGAAATGAGTCCAACAACGAGCTACTACATTGAAGCTGATTTTGACTATCCTGCAAGTCTTCATGATGCGCATAACGATTATCCGTTTCTTCCTGAGTCGCTAATCATCACTGACGATATGTTATCGAAAGAACAATTATCACTAAAAACAACAAAGCCGGTGAAAATTCATAAACTTGTGCCGAATCTGAGACCGAAGACGCGTTATGTTTGTCATTATGCCATACTGAAGCAGGCCATTGATGCTGGATTGATTCTGACTAGGATTCATAAGGTATTACAGTTCAACCATTCAACGTGGATGAAGGAATACATTAATGGTAATACTACCAGACGAGCTGCTGCAACAAACGAGTTTGAAAAGGACTTTTACAAAATAATGAATAATGCTGTCTTCGGCAAGACCATGGAGAATATCCGCAAACGAGTCGACATTCGAATCGTTAATGATAAAGATTTGAGAAACAAATTACTAAAATCAAATTGCTTTCTTGACAAAACTTTCATTAACAATAATCTGATGCTGATCAAGATGCTTCAGCCAACACTACATCTCAATAAGCCAATCTACGTTGGTGCTGCTGTCCTGGATCTGTCAAAACACATCATGTTTAACTTCCATTATGGATTTGCCAAGTTGAAATGGCCCAATGTCAGATTATTATTCACCGACACCGACTCGCTCGTTTACGAAATTCCCGGTACTGATTGTAATGACGACTTATTTCAGGATATTTACAACAATAGGGAATTATTTGACCTATCTGATGTCAAGGGGAAGTTTAATGATAACACGAACAAGAAAGTCATCGGAGAATTCAAAGATGAATATGGATTTGATCCGATCCGTGAGTTTGTCGGATTAAGATCGAAAATGTACTCGTTGATATCTGAATCATCAAAGGAGACGAAGAAAGCTAAAGGTGTCAGCAACAGCTTCGTGAAGAACAAATTAAAATTCAATGATTATTTCGAAGCACTGCATCGAAGTTCAAGCGAAAAAATATCATCATCAGTATCATTTACATTCAGATCGTATCATCATGAAATAACAACGAATCGGATTAACAAGGCATCGCTAAATAATTTTGATGATAAACGGTATACCGTTGATGGAATAAACACACTGGCTATCGGGCATTATAAAATGGGGCCCCGAGTGGCCGAGTGGTCTAAAGCGCTCTTCGTTACGGATCACTGCCATCTCACCTCTGTCTGCGGCGGTTCGAGTCTAAGATTCAGCCAATGGGGGCATGTGAGAAAGCTTGCCAGTAGCTTCTCGTGGGTCGGTGGTTCTTTCCGGGGTTTTCCGGGTTCTTCCTCCACCATTAATACTGGCCGCCATGTATAGCCTATTGTGCTGAAAAATGGCGTTAAACCCCAGAACAACAACAACAACAACAACAGCATTATAAAATAAAATCTGACTGATTATTCAGGAATGATTATTCCAGAATGAATATTCCGGATGAATATTATTTTGACTGACGATTTTGGATAAAGATTATTTTGACTGACGATTTTGGATAAAGATTTTTCTGACTGACGATTCCAGATGAATATTATTCCAGATGAATATTATTTTGTCTGATTATTCCGGAATAAATAATCCGGATGAATATTATGCTGTCTGATTATTTCAGATGAAGATTAATTCCAGATGAATATTTTTTGACTGATTATTCCGGAATAAATATTCCGGATGAATATATTTTGGCTGATTATTCCGGAATAAATATTCCGGATGAATATTATTCTGACTGACGATTCCAGATGAGTATTATCCTGACTGACGATTCCAGATGAGTATTATTCTGACTGACGATTCCAGATGAATATTATCCTGACTGACGATTCCAGATGAATATTAATTCCAGATGAGTATTATTCTGACTGACGATTCCAGATGAGTATTATTCTGACTGACGATTCCAGATGAGTATTATCCTGACTGACGATTCCAGATGAATATTAATTCCAGATGAATATTATTCTGACTGACGATTCCAGATGAATATTATTCTGACTGACGATTCCAGATGAATATTATTTTGTCTGATTATTCCAGATGAATATTAATTTCAGATGA
Organism: Sinohyriopsis cumingii; assembly: GCA_028554795.2. NCBI lineage: Eukaryota > Metazoa > Mollusca > Bivalvia > Unionida > Unionidae > Sinohyriopsis > Sinohyriopsis cumingii. The sequence continues at coordinate 3,699,048 of CM068833.1, read as the reverse complement.
ATATTATTCTGTCTGATTATTTTGGATGAAGATTAATTCCAGATGAGGATTATTCTGACTGACGATTACAGATGACGATTATTCTGTCTGACTATTCCGGAATAAATATTCCGGATGAAGATTAATTCCGGATGAATATTATTCTGTCTGATTATTCTGACGATTATTCTGTCTGATTATTCCGGATGAATATTATTCTGTCTGATTATTCCGGAATGAATATTATTCTGTCTGATTATTCCGGAATGAATATTATTCTGTCTGACGATTCCAGATGAATATTATTTTGGCTGACGATTTCAGATGAATATTATTCTGACGATTTCAGATGAATATTATTTTGGCTGATTATTCAGGAATGATTATTCCAGAATAAATATTCCGGATGAATATTATTCTGACTACGATTTCAGATGAAGATTAATTCCAGATGAAGATTAATTCCAGATGAAGATTATTCTGTCTGATTATTCCGGAATAAATATTCCGGATGAATATTATTCTGACGATTATTCTGTCTGATTATTCAGGAATGATTATTCCAGAATAAATATTCCGGATGAAGATTATTCTGTCTGATTATTCAGGAATGATTATTCCGGATGAAGATTAATTCCAGATGAATATTATTTTGGCTGGCGATTATTCTGTCTGATTATTCCAGATTAATTTCAGATGAAGATTAATTCCAGATGAATATTATTTTGGCTGGCGATTATTCCGGAATAAATATTCCGGATGAATATTATTCTGACGATTATTTTGTCTAACGATTATTCCAGATGAAGATTAATTCCAGATGAATATTATTCTGGTTGACGATTATTCTGTCCGATTATTTCAGAATGAATATTCCGGAATATTTATACCGGATGAAGATCATCCTCGAGGAAGTCCGGGAACAATTAATTTAGGTTTGACATAATCGAATTTAGACAGAACTGATCTGATTGTGACGTCATTGGCAATTTTCTTCAACGATGGTGTTTTTGCAATCTTTTTAAGATTAGTCTGTTTGGCATGATATTTATTCCAGGCCTCATCTAGATACTGTTGTTTCACATCAAGTTCGATCATCTGACTGATAATTTCCTCGCTTCGATATTGCAGAAATTTCTTGTCACGATTATTCATCTGATCAATTGTTTTCTTCAGATCCTCAACTTCAGCAATATAATTTTTTATCTTAATCTCATCTAGCTCTGATTTATTATACCCCATCTTTATTTCAACCTTAAGTTCGTCAATTCGGTTTTTGGCGTTAATTAATTTATTTTTTAATTTTCTATTTTGATTCAGCAGCTCAACGATTTCTGATTTACTAACGATGATTTTATCAGAGGCATCTGCGGCAGATTTTTTAACATGGGCATCTGTACTCGAATTAACTCTTACTGGTGCAACTGCAGCATATTTCTTGTCAGATGAAACTGCAGCAGATTTTTTGTCAGAGGAAACTGCAACAGATTTCTTATCAGAGGAAACTGCGGCAGATTTTTCATCAGCATTATTTGATGCAGATTTTTTATCGGAGTAAACTGCATGAGATTTTTCAACAACATTATTTGATGCAGATGCAACCGCAGCAGATACAACTGCATATGATTTTTCAGAAGCATTATTCGATGATAATTTTTCAACAACATTATTTGATGCTGATTTATCAACTGTAGCAGATACAACTACATGAGATTTTTCAACATTATTCGATGCAGATTTTTCAGCAACATTATTCGATGCAGATTTTTCAGCAACATTATTCGATGCAGATTTTTCAGCAACATTATTCAATGCAGATTTTTCAGCAACATTATTCGATGCAGATTTTTCAGCAACATTATTCAATGCAGATTTTTCAGCAACATTATTCAATGCAGATTTTTCATCAACATTATTCAATGCCGATTTTTTTATCAACGACAACTACATGAGATTTTTCAACATTATTCGATACAGATTTTTCAGCAGCATTATTCGATGCAGATTTTTTATCAGAGGCAACTGCGGCTGATTTTTCAACAACATTATTTGATGTGGACTTATCAGCAACAGCGGGATTTTTACTAGCATTATTCGATGTAGACTTATCAGCGACAGTAGCTTTTTCATTGATATTATTTAATGCTGATTTTTCAGCAGCAGATTTTCCAACAATATTACTTGATTCAGGTTTCTCAGCATCAGTTGTTGTTTCTTCAGCCCTAGCAGCAGCTGGAATTAGTTTTTCATCATCATTATTTTGTTTTTGATTTTCAGCATGTGCATGATTATTACTGTTCCAGATCTTGTATATTGTTGTGTTGCTGATCTTATACTTCTTTGATAATTTTCTTACCGGTATTTTGCCCTTAGATAATCTTATTTTTCTAACTTCATCATCAGTTAATGAAATCGATTTTGTCATGTTACTATATCAGAGTAACAAAAAATAACATATGATAACGCGGAAAAAATAAAGGCCCGATCGACAATTTTTGCAAGAATATTTTTTGTAAAGTAATAATATATCAACACTTTTTTCGTTGATCGTGGAATTACCCAGGTTAGTAATTAAGTTCATTGCAATTCGATCAACGAAAAAGTCTGACATTGGGCCATTTCAACTTGGCAAATCCATAATGGAAGTTAAACATGATGTGTTTTGACAGATCCAGGACAGCAGCACCAACGTAGATTGGCTTATTGAGATGTAGTGTTGGCTGAAGCATCTTGATCAGCATCAGATTATTGTTAATGAAAGTTTTGTCAAGAAAGCAATTTGATTTTAGTAATTTGTTTCTCAAATTTTTATCATTAACGATTCGAATGTCGACTCGTTTGCGGATATTCTCCATGGTCTTGCCGAAGACAGCATTATTCATTATTTTGTAAAAGTCCTTTTCAAACTCGTTTGTTGCAGCAGCTCGTCTGGTAGTATTACCATTAATGTATTCCTTCATCCACGTTGAATGGTTGAACTGTAATACCTTATGAATCCTAGTCAGAATCAATCCAGCATCAATGGCCTGCTTCAGTATGGCATAATGACAAACATAACGCGTCTTCGGTCTCAGATTCGGCACAAGTTTATGAATTTTCACCGGCTTTGTTGTTTTTAGTGATAATTGTTCTTTCGATAACATATCGTCGGTGATGATTAGCGACTCAGGAAGAAACGGATAATCGTTATGCGCATCATGAAGACTTGCAGGATAGTCAAAATCAGCTTCAATGTAGTAGCTCGTTGTTGGACTCATTTCAAGAAATTTTCCATCCTTGAATGTCTGTGAGAGAAATTCTTCTTCACTAATCTACTTAAATCCACCGTGTGGCATTGGTTGAGACATTGCTGCTTCGTACAGGTTATTCGCATCCAGGTAGGTAATGTAATTGACAGGAAGATTAGGATTGTAATCGTGGAGATATTTATTATTCGCGGCAGCGTAGTTTTTCGTGATTACACTGATTCCGCCTCGTATTCCTCGTTCGATAAACAAGTACATGTCGGGGTCGGTTAACAGTTCCAACTTGATTTTAGTTAATTTCAACAATGCATCCCAGGACAATTCTGGCGCCGAATAGTAATGAGCTGGATCTAGCCCGTATTGGTTCATTGCTGTTTCGCGAAATTTTTCGAAAATATCAGCAAGAAGTAACACGTCAACGGTTAGATATAAGTCATGATAGTCCCCGAAGTTCCTGCAACCAAATACTTTCCAGATTTCGCCGGCATGAGCGTACTCAGCATCGGTAATATTTTTTTCTGTCATTGATGAGTAAAATCTGTCCTTGTCAGGTAATGTTGGTTCATTAAATCTGGCTGGACCATCGAAATACTCATAGGGGAATATTCCCTTCTTCGTTAAATATTTTACTTGTGATTCATTGAAGTATCTACTCAAGATAGGAAAGCTTGAACAATTTTTCGCCAGGTTATCCAGTGAGGTGCTCATGAACTGTATGCTATCGATGAAACGGAGATTACCAACGATAAAGTGTCCGTCATATCCTCGAAGATTGTGAAATACAACCGGAATATATGGCTGAACAACCCGACATCGTGTATGAGCCGCACCGAGGTATCTATCTTTGATGAAATCGTAATATGGTAATCTATCGTTGTGTAAATTACCGCGACAAATACAGCAACGTTTGCTTTCTTTGAAGGATCTTAATTCACTAAATTGATCACCTAGTTTAGCAAGTTTGTCAATCCTTTCTGATTCCTTGAATAAATATTTCAGCATGTGAACTTCCGGTGGTGGATCTGATCCGCGATATATCGGGGACAGACTTGATAATTTATCGATGATGCACGTTGTCATTAATCTGTAGGACGCTGGCACGTGTCTGTTGACTTTGATTGTTTTCACGTCACATTGACATTTTTCCTGACTACAGACACATTTTCCATCATTAACTGGCACAATAAAACTTTCAAAGTCACCATAAATTACAAATGGCAGTTTTCTTGTTCTCTCAAACTTTTTGAAGTATAACAGATTTTTCCCCTCGGCCGGCGCTGTTATTTTTTTAGTCTCAAAGCAGTACCTGTTATGATCGATAAGCTTAACACGAGATTGGAATCCATTCAAACAGCTATAGCAGAAGTACGTCCTGGTTTTGTGTGCGGTAATTGTTGATTTGATGAACCTGGAAAAGTCCTTGATCCACGCGTAATGGTTATTGTAATACAATAGATTTACGACCCTATTATCGACGTCGTGCTTAGCAAGTGGGGAAATTCGCATCGGGAACGGTTTGTTCGAGTCATCAAGCGAGAACACATTTATTCCGCATGGAAACAAATTTGGATTTAGTCGTTCTATTTTCTCAATGTCTCTCACAGCTACTGGATATTTAATGCTCGTCATGTTTATTCGATTTTGATATTCCTGATATTTGCTAACTCGGTCAGCATTATCAGCTGCTGGATATAATGCTGATAACAGCGCCCATAAACAACATTTATTGTCCGTATTTTTTACATTTATGCAGGATTTGGTTCTTTGAACTTTATCCGGTAACGGAACATAGTAACTACCTGTTTTAGCTCAAATGCACTAACATAGAGTGTTATGTTCAATATTTTATCAACAAACCAGCCTGACCCGTATGAGGTGAATTTATCAACGTGTGACGAAATATCTTGATAAAACTCATTAGCAGCTTGATGTAAATCCGTGGATTGATCAATTATCCTTGTTTTCGAATTTAGTAACGCATTTTGAGTAATATTATCATCGGTGGCTTTATACATATCAATCTCGTATTTGACAGTCAATTTTATATTAGGATGTAGAATTAAAATTTTTGGAATAATCTGCTTGATAATTTTACTAAGTTCATTGAATCTGAAATAATTGTACCTATCGTTCTTGGGAATGAATTTTATAAATTTATCCTGACCATCGAACGCTTCATCGATAACAAACCCACTTTCTCGTTCTTTTATTTGCTTAATAACCGCTTTCCTCCTGAGTAAGACCTCGACACGTCTGTGTAAATCTAGCAATTGCACATTTGACCTTGGGTACGGTGCTTGCGTCCTGGTTAAGTTATAATAGTTGATTCTTAACCTCCTAGCGTGCTCGTATCTGGTTATTCCCAATCGTTTGATCGCCTCTCTGATCTCAGTAACATCAACATACGATGTCATTTTCTATATTATAATAATTTTATTTTTAATTCATTTTTAAATTATTGATTCAGGCAAAATAATAAAAATTAATTATATTTTAAATTTAATTTAATATTATATTTATATAAATGTTATATTCATCTACATGCCAATGGTTGTTAAAAGATGAAACAGAGAAATGTGGTAAGCGCTGTTTTGGAGAATTCTGCGGTGTTCACGCTCTATAGCTCAGAAGGAGCCCCAACGCGGGAACACGACCTTGCATCGGTTGTAATGTTGGAGTTAGAGGTAAAGTACAATTATGTAGAAAATGCGGTGCTCGCAAATATCGTTGCTTGCTAAATTATTATAGTAATCGTAAAAATAATAATTACCGGTTCAATGATGGACCACCAAGTATCGAAGCATTTCTCGCTAAACAAATGTCTCAACATGATAAACCCATATCTGTTTGAGATTTTTCTTTCTTGTGATTACCCATTATTGATTTGTGCTGCTCCATATTGAGTCTGAGGGAAGATGTTATAAGATAACATTTTCTTCCCAGCGTTTTATCGCATAATAAAAAATTTTATGCTGATAAAAGCGTCAGAATCATAAAATAACGGTTCCAGAGCGGGGTGAGCCAGAAACCCCCATCTCTATACTACTTCCCTTTTATCACATAATTTTAATTTCAGTGGAAATTATTTAGATGGAAAGAAGAATAAATAATTTCATTCATTCTGACAGACGATGCACCTTTCATATGTTGTGCATAAAATATAGTACCAAAAAATTGGAACTAGTAAAAGTCGATTGTGCCTTTTTAATAAAATATAGATCAAAGAACAAGAGTCCATCCGAAAAAACAGAACATTTTATAACAACAAAATCATTTTTCAAAACAGGATGAGCAAAGCGTGTTTTGTCACATTGTTGGATACGGTACACAAGTAGATATGGAGTGCATGTTTACCCTAAAATGTAACTTTCACAACTTAACATCACATTGTTGTGATTTTCCTGTGAAAGAGGATTACTGGATGCAAAAATTCCCATAGTTACTGTAATGTATTTGTGACCGGATATGTGCAGTATCTGATTTGCAACAGTAGACTGTACAGAAGACGTTAACAATGTCTTTTTGAGTCGGATTTGCATCACATATCACACATTTACTGCGTAAACATGATGTGGTTGGATAAAGATCTGCAATTTGGAAGACCGGTTTAATGTCCACATTCTTCTGTGAACAGAGGTAAGTTTATTTACCTCTGACAGTTAACATTTAAACCACGCTTGTATCTAGTGTGGATTCTATGTCACAGATACAACGCCGCCCACCCCACCCACCACTCTCACCCCACACACCCGCTATAAAATGAGCAATACCCATAGTTTTGCTTTTTGTTGTTGTTCTTGTCTTGGGGTTTTGCGCCATTTTTCTTATAATTATATTGTTATACATGACATAACAAACCCTTGTGGGAGTAAATTGTCCATATTCAAACAGCAGAGACAATTTTCCCATATTTGCTATCGTATGTGGAGATGAACAATGCCGCCAAAATGTTCATTGAAAACAAAATATTCCGGGGTTAAAAAGGTTTTCCCACGATCGCAGCCAATCAGTGAAGAGAATACTGCACAATAATTTGATGACCTTATTTGGACCTATCAGAATCACATAAAGTGGTATGTAACACGTTGTGATGTCAAATATATGAAAATGCACATACTGTAGGAACACTGTACCGATTATGTGAAAAACAAATATTTGTTTCAAAACTAAGGGCAAATATAGCATTTCACAAAAATATGTGCATTAGTACAAATACTAAAAATGTCAGCTTTTATATCTCGCAATGGCATGTGTTGTGTAAGGGAGATAACTCATGAAATACATAAGGGACGATACCCGGGTGGTTTATTTTTTTTAATTTTATTTATTTGTATGTATCATACTAATTGATATTTTAAAAAATCAGAGAAACCGATTTTGTTTTTGAGATCAAATCCTTTATCATCTCTAAAAGTCTTGAAAGCTAAACAATAAATTGTTCCCAATAATTGAAACTTTTACATCTGATTTTCTCAGTTTTTCACTTCAAAACATAATGATATTCAACAGATAAATCGATCTAATTTTTTAGCAATGGGCTTAAAAACATTGTTTTGATCAGAAGGTGCCAGAGTTTGACATAAGACTTATGATAGCATGAGGAATGCCTGTTAATTTGTCAGATACAGCAGGTGTCAAAACGTGACACCTGGCTTTCATACACAAATTATGAGTTCCTCTTGAGTAGTAACAATCACAGCCGATAACATTTAATGTTATCTATATGTGCGGGTTTCGCACAAAGTGCTGATTAATACACGTGATAATCATCCATTAATACGGGTTAATACAAGATGGAGGCAAACATTATCGGTATGACAACGGTGTATGATACAATGCGGAAGTCAAGTCTAATTTTTAATAGACAAACAGAGATCTCTGAAAGATATCCTACCCAACGGAAGTGAAGTCTAATTTGTATACAGACAGTTAGAGATTTCTGAAAGATACCCAACTCAACAAAAGAATGAATCTCATTATTCAATCTTTAACTATGCCAGAATTTTGTTTTTGCAAACTGTGTTATAATGTTTAACTAGTTCAAAGCTTTAAATATTGGAACGTTTTGACTATTTCCCTCATGAGTAAGTATGAGGCTTGATAAGAGTGTAATTTTTATAATGTCAATAAATGAAGCATGTGATATTTGTTTTTCAACACTTGTATTCAAGTCATATCATTTTATTGGACATGCAACCATAATACTACTAGTGTTATACTGATCTTACTGAACTCTTATTTGACCTAACGCCTAATACTACTAGTGTTATACTGATCTTACTGAACTCTTATTTGACCTAACGCCTAATACTACTAGTGTTATACTGATCTTACTGAACTCTTATTTGACCTAACGCCTAATACTACTAGTGTTATACTGATCTTACTGAACTCTTATTTGACCTAACGCATAATACTACTAGTGTTATACTGATCTTACTGAACTCTTATTGGACATAACCCCTAATACTACTAGTGTTATACTGATCTTATTGAACTCTTATTTGACCTAACGCCTAATACTATTAGTGTTATACTGATCTTATTGAACTCTTATTTGACCTAACGCCTAATACTACTAGTGTTATACTGATCTTACTGAACTCTTATTGGACATAACCCCTAATACTACTAGTGTTATACTGATCTTACTGAACTCTTATTGGACATAACCCCTAATACTACTAGTGTTATACTGATCTTATTGAACTCTTATTTGACCTAACGCCTAATACTATTAGTGTTATACTGATCTTATTGAACTCTTATTTGACCTAACGCCTAATACTACTAGTGTTATACTGATCTTACTGAACTCTTATTGGACATAACCCCTAATACTACTAGTGTTATACTGATCTTACTGAACTCTTATTGGACATAACCCCTAATACTACTAGTGTTATACTGATCTTACTGAACTCTTATTGGACATAACCCCTAATACTACTAGTGTTATACTGATCTTACTGAACTCTTATTGGACATAACCCCTAATACTACTAGTGTTATACTGATCTTATTGAACTCTTATTTGACCTAACGCCTAATACTACTAGTGTTATCCTAATCTTATGGAACCCTTATTGGACATAACCCCTAATGCTACTAATGTTATCCTAATTGTATGGAACCCTTATTGGACATAACCCCTAATACTACTAGTGTTATACTGATCTTACTGAACTCTTATTGGACATAACCCCTAATACTACTAGTGTTATGCTAATCTTATTAAACTCGTATTGGACATAACCCTTAATATTACTATTACAAATATTCTACAAACTGTAACGAACACTATCACCTTCAGCATACTAGCCACTTTTACGACAGCCACTTTAATTACTACCACTACCACGTTCAATATCACAAACACCATTTCCACTACCACTGATATTACCATCACTGTTACCTTCACTATGACAACCACTACTACCATTTACACTGAAATTACCACGACTGCCACCTTCACTATCACAACCACCATTTCCACTACCACTGATATTACCATCACTGTTACCTTCACTATCACAACCACTGTTACCATTTACACTGAAATTACCACAACTGCCACCTTCACTATCACAACCACCATTCCCACTACCACTGATATTACCATCACTGTTACCTTCACTATCACAACCACTACTACCATTTACAGTGATATTACCACCACTATCACCTTCACTATCACAACCAGTATTACGATTTAGACTGCTATTATCACCACTATCACCTTCACTATCACAACCATTATTACCATTTACACAGATAGTACCCCCACTATCACCTCCACTCACACAACAACTATTTTCACTACCACTGATATTACCACCACTACCACGTTCACTATCACAACCACTATTACCATGTACACTGATATTACCACCACTATCACCTTCACTATCACATCCAGCATTACCATTTACACTGATATTACCAACACTATTACCTTCACTCACACAATTACTTTCACTACCACTGATATTACCACCACTACCACCTTCACTATCACAACCACTATTACCATTTACACTGATATTACCACCACTGTCACCTTCACAACCAGTGTTATTTTGCCACTGATATTACCAACACTGCCACCTTCGCTATCAAAACCACTATTACCATTTCCATTGATATTACCACCAATATCACCTTCACTATCACAACCAGTATTATTTTCCCACTGACATTACCACCACTATCACCTTCACTATCACAACCACAGTTACCATTTCCACTGATATTATCACGACTACCACCTTCACTATCTAACCAATATTACGATTTCCACTGATACTAATAATCAATTTCCTTTAGCTTATATTTGTGGGGAAAAAACGTGTTCCAAAGATATAATAATTATATATCAAATGACTGGATGCGTGCGTACATATTTTAATGAACAGAAGTACTTTTTCTTTGAAACAAATCAATATTAAATAGGTTTACCTTTACTTTTTCGTCAGTCAAATGACATATACAGTTTTTCTCAATTACACGGCGGAAGTTGGTCTAAATGTATTCGGCAAAATGCAATAAATTCTAAACAGTATTTCGAAATCTGCAACTAATTAGAAGATGCATTGTTTGCTTTTTTAATGTGGCCTCTCATATTTACTGGTAACCGTTACTTTTCCAGTAGTTTGTCTTTCTCCTGCAGTGTTGGATGTTCCGTGTTGCCCTCTGCATTTTCTTTCTAGGCTTGTTTTTATATCTAACGTTAGACTTCGAATCCGTTTATTTACCTGACAATCTTCTCTAATAAAAATTTTATATCACGTACTGCTAACTGCTATTTGTTTCTAAGATAAAGCATAGAATTGATTTAAGATGAATCATTATACAGAACAAATTACTGGTGGATCCATAAACATCTTCCTTAAATTAAAATTGCCATTATAACACAATGATTGCTTGTAATTTTTTAGTCCTTAGAAGGTGTGTCTAATATTTTATAATAACAAAGTTTATAACAGCGAGAAAAAGCTTTATATGTACATCCTTAACAATTGCTCTTCAGTTCCTGATACCGATAACGTTTTCATTACGTAGAGATTGATGCTCTTACAAATTCTACATTTTCAGAACTTGTATAAAATAGTATTTACTTTTAAAAAATAATTCTTAACTCTTGAGAAAAAGATATGCCTGTCATTTAATTTGTGTAGGTAGAAAAAAATGATTTCACTTATTAAAACACAGGGAAGAAAGAACACCCAAGAGTAAAGACCTAGCAAGAAGTACGGACGAGTCATGATCTGTATCGTTGGTCATGGAACATTTCTTAATCGAGAAAATTGAAACAAAAAATGTTGAAATATAAACACAGATATATACATTATATGCTGGACGTCAGTATTCACTTACGGTGGAAATATTAACACACATGGAAAGACACTGATAATTGTTAATGTTAAAATGTATTATTTTCTTTAAAATGATGGAGACAGCCGGGAGGGCGGTCTAAGACCTACATAACATCAGTTAATAGTGGCATCCTTGGAAGAAATGTAATCAGACAAAAAGCTGGTTCTCAAGTTTCGATGAAGTGTCCGTTCATATTCAGGACCGACTTGGATGCCATATTAAATGGCAGTAAGTTTATTGATCATCAGGGGAAGTCTTTAAGACATCCTAATAATGATAGAAAGATCTTCGCGCCTGCTCTACATAGAAAAGGAACAGAAAAAGAGAAATATATTGAAAGAAATGAGCAATGCAAATGGAAAGCTATTGGGGAAAGTAGACGTTGAGATAACTGTACTCCAATCGAACACTATCCATTTACGAAGCAAATTTATCCAATATAATTTTCATTATATATTGTATGCACATTTCATATATATATATTCTGATCACACGTTACTTAATGTAATTGCAATATGAACGCGAAATGGGCGAATCATCATATTGATGTTTACATCATTCAACTTCGGTAGTTTTCAATTAACTGAAACCAATTGAAGCATTTTGTCATGCAAAGGGTCAATATATTTTCTTCGTGGACTATTAGTGGAGTAAATGTTAACGATGTCGTATAGTACTATCTAATAGAAAAAGGAGTTGCCATAAGCTGCTTGGTCATTTTTAATGACGACATTAAACTTAACTCATAATTACATTGTTCTTCAGACAGTCAGCTACAAACAATCCGCACAGATAATGTAATGTAATATAAAAGAACAAATATTGAATATATTAGGAGGTTGTGCTATTGTAGGGTTTGTTGTTTTTTCATTACAAATATATGCTGTAATTTCGAACCAGTCTGTTTCCTATGATAAAAATTATTTTCTGCCCAAAGGTAAAAAGAATATAACTGGGTGAAAGTCACAATGTTTCTTTCGTTATCCATCCTTGCGCTATGTTAACAATGAAGAATTACCAAAAGGAAGGAATGAAAAAAATTCAGTGCAAAAGATCACTCACATTTCCAGATCTGAAAATTTTAAATCTACTTTGAGAATTTAATTTCTTTAAGATTTATTTTATGTTGCTCACAGTTATACTATATCATTGTCTGTGTCAAGTCCTTGTTGAGTACTACAGAAATGCCATTAAATACTTCGTACACAGTAGGATGGTATGTACAGAAATGCCATTAAATACTTCGTACACAGTAGGATGGTATCTAATGAAATGCTATTAAATAATTTGTACATAGTAGGATGGTATCTACAGAAATGACATTAAATACCTCGTACATAGTAGGACGATATCTACAGAAATACAATTGAATACTTCGTACACAGTAGGACGGTATCTACATAAATGCCATTAAATACTTCGTACATAGTAGGATGGTACTTACAGAAATGCCATTAAATACTTCGTACATAGTAGGATGGTAACTACTGAAATGCCATTAAATAATTTGTACATAGTAGGATGGTACCTAATGAAATGCCATTAAATACTTCGGATATAGTAGGATGGTATCTCCATAAATGCCATTAAATACTTCGTACATAGTAGGAAGTTATCTACAGAAATGCCATTACATACCTCGTACATAGTAGGATGGTAACTACAGAAATGCCATTAAATACTTCGTACAAAGTAGGATGGCATCTACAGAAATGCCATTACATACTTCGTACATAGTAGGATAGTAACTACAGAAATGGCATTAAATACTTCGTACATAGGAGAATGGTAACTACAGAAATGCCATAAAATACTTCGTACATAGTAGGATGGTAACTACAGAAATGCTATAAAATACTTCGTACATAGTAGCATGGTAACTACAGAAATGCCATTAAATACTTCGTACATAGCAGGATGGTATCTACAGAAATGCCATTAAATACTTCGAACATAGTAGGATGGTATCTACTGAAATGCCATTAAATACTTCGTACATAGTAGGATGGTATCTACCATAATGCCACTAAATACTTCGTACATAGTAGGATGGCATTTACTGAAATGCCATTAAATACTTCGTGCATAGTAGGATGGTATCTACAGAAATGCCATTAAATACTTCGTACATAGTAGGATGGTATCCACTGAAATGCCATTATATACTTCGTACATAGTAGGATGGTATCTACTGAAATGCCATTACTTACTTTGTACATAGTAGGATGGTATCTACAGAAATGCCATTAAATACTTCGTACATAGTAGGATGGTATCCACTGAAATGCCATTATATACTTTGTACATAGTAGGATGGTATCTACTGCAATGCCATTACTTACTTCGTACATAGTAGGATGGTATCTACAGACATGCCATTAAATACTTCGTACACAGTAGGATGGTATCTACATAAATGCCATTAAATACTTCGTACATAGTAGGATGGTATCTAATGAAATGCCATTAAATACTTCGTACATAGTAGGATGGTATCTACAGAAATGCCATTAAATATTTCGTACATAGTAGGATGGTATTTACAGAAATGCCATTAAATACTTCGTACATAGTAGGATGGTAACTACAGAAATGCCATTAAATAATTTGTACATAGTAGGATGGTACCTATGAAATGCCATTAAATACTTCGGATATAGTAGGATGGTATCTACATAAATGCCATTAAATACTTCGTACATAGTAGGATGGTATTTCCTGAAATGCCATTACATACTTCGTACATTTTAGGATGGTAACTACAGAAATGCCATTAAATACTTCGTACATAGTAGGATGGTAACTACAGAAATGCCATTAAATAATTCGAACATAGTAGGATGGTATCTACTGAAATGACATTACATACTTCGTACATAGTAGGATAGTAACTACAGAAATGCCATTAAATACTTCGTACATAGGAGAATGGTAACTACATAAATGCCATGAAATACTTCGTACATAGTAGGATGGTAACTACAGAAATGCCATAAAATACTTCGTACATAGTAGGATGGTAACAACAGAAATGCCATTAAATACTTCGTACATAGTAGGATGGTATCTACTGAAATGCCATTAAATACTTCGAACATAGTAGGATGGTACCTACTGAAATGCCATTAAATACTTCGTACATAGTAGGATGGTATCTACTGTAATGCCACTAAATACTTCGTACATAGTAGAATGGTATCCACTGAAATGCCATTAAATACTTCCTACATAGTAGGATGGTATCTACAGAAATGCCATTAAATACTTCGTACATAGTAGGATGGTAACTACAGAAATGCCATTAAATACTTCGTACACAGTAGGATTGTATCTACAGAAATGCCATTAAATACTTCGTACACAGTACGATGGTATCTACTGAAATGGCATTAAATACTTCGTACATAGTAGGATGGTAACTACTGAAATGCCACTAAATACTTCGTATACAGTAGGATGGTGTCTACAGAAATGCCATTAAATGCTTCGAACATAGTAGGATGGTATCTACAGAAATGATATTAAATACTTCGCACATAGTAGGATGGCATCTACCGAAATGCCACTAAATACTTCGTGCACAGTAGGATGGTGGCAACAGAAATGCCATTAAATACTTCGTACATAGTAGGATGGTATCTACAGAAATGCCATTAAATACTTCGTACATAGTATGATGGTATCAATTGGTTCTCCATAAACTTTAATGATAACGTTTGATAAATAAACATACATCTGTCCTATTTCAGTATGCTTTACACACACTGTCATTAAATGCAATGTTTTACCAGGATACAACCATGTACTCCACAACACTTAAGAGACATTATTCTGCCAACACGAGACGTGGTAAGAGTTACTCTGTCAGAAGAGACGTTGGCACTGATGAGTATCACATTTTATAAATACTATGAACAAGCAAACAAAAAACATTATCTAAATGTCTAAATTAAGTTAGCTTAATTTTGCATATAACCAAGTGATCCATCATTGTCTAAGCCTGACAGAAACCATAAGGTTTATACATTGCTAGATTTACTCTTTATATCTAAATATAACGTTCCCTTTACTTTAGCCCCCATCCTCCAGTTGCTTACGTAAATGATGCCTCCATACCGATAGCCACCTTAATATTTGCAATGGTCTTTTATGTCGCTCTAGATTGAATAACTGACATGTGTACTTATTCTCACTTATCAAAACTAAGCTATATTTTACATAATTGTGAACTGAAATATCAAGAAGTCATATCATTTGCTGTTTCATACATGTCTTTTACTAGCAAAATGCTTTTTTTAATTACTAAAATGAATTCTTTTAACATTGAGTTGAGTTTTTATATCAGCACTTTTCAAATTTCACATGGGTGATAAGCGATATATAGCATTATGCCACATTATGAAATACCCAGGTCAAAGGTCAATGTACTAATTAGTTTGTACTATACCTATCCTACTTCACAAAGGAGATCAAATCTAAAATCTAAAATAACGGACTTTGTATTTATTTATTAGACATAGAACTTAACATCAGGGACAAGTGGACATGATTCAGTCTTGCTATAAAGAATACGTTTTCAATACCTGTCAGCTCACTGCAGATCCATGGTGTCACTAATCCCAATCATTTCACAGAGGTCATCTTACCAGTCTCTACGTAACGCGAATAGAATACCTCATCCCTGGTGTGTCACCAAATATTCTCTAAAGCTTGACAGTACTTTTGGTGGGAATATGGGTCAATATGGATTTTGGGAGATTGGTGGGGAGGGGGTAATAAAATACGGAAAAATGACAATGAATAACAATAAATTTAGTAATTCAAAGGATTTAAAAACAGGATAAACGCGTGCATCTCAGAGAGAAATGTAGTTTATGGTAACGTGGTGAATAGAGACAACAACAAAGAAAAGCAAATTGAGAGAGAGACACAGAGAGAGACAGAGAGAGAGTTTAATAGCCTTATCTAAGACAAATATGTGTAGGCACCACCCTATCGAGTCCAGGATAACCTAGATGTACCGGTACAACTACGTCCCGTACAAGCACTAACACTTCAGGTGAAGCAATGTACATGGCCAATTAGAATTAAAGGCTTAGAAATTTAAATCATATAGATGCATATAATTTATATTTGTCCCGCAAATGAACTTTAAAATAATTAGCCTAAGTTAGGTACGATTAATGGAAAAGACGTCCATTTTTAAACTAAATCACACTATGATATCTATATATAAAGCGTACAAGTATACGTTTCTACGGAAACACTGTGAGGCTGTTGTTCTCCTTTGGTATCACGTTACCAGCTAATTTTCCATGGAACATAAAGCTAACATCGTGTCCTACTTCAGACAAACACCGCAAAAGTAATCTTATACTAACAATTTGACGCAGACTGAACATTGAATACCGCAGCACTTAAGAGAGATAACTCTGCCACAACCTGACAGATGACAAGAGTTATCCAGTCACAAGAGAAATCTTTTCACATTTTTTTAAAAACACAATCAATCAGAGTTCGTTCAATTGTTTATTTAGGAATACAATTCCCATACCTCTTTAGCTCCCCTTTCGTCATGCCATAGCCATATAACGTCATTTGACACACACACACACACACACACACACTAGCAGCAGAGGCGAACAGACCACTTGTCTGAAACCTAATTTGCTTAAAGTATAAGCTTCTTCCGAAATAAAAAAATATAAGGTCACTGACTAACCTGACCGAGAGTTGTGTTTACATACCGGAGGTCCCCGCCCCCTCTGCTGCTATCAATTTATCCAAAACTTTTATCAAGTCCAATACGATATCTTGTTCTAGGATCATGTAAATTTATTGTTATAAACCCGTGCTGGGTTGATTGTGCATGTGAAAAGAAATTTCTGAATTTAATTATATCCATGTCACTGCTACACCAACTTTGATGAATATTTCGCAACGTATGCGTATCAACTCTATTAAACATAACTAAAATATTACAGTTATCTCTGATTACTTTTGGTATTTGTATGTATCGCTGAGTAACATAAATCACATCAGTGTTTTTATGTCTGCCACGTGAAAAAATTCTGGCAGGGTTTGATTGTTTGTCCAACATCACATCATCGTATACAACTAAATTAATAATAAATCCGTCTAAAACATCAACGCTCTGCGCTTCATCAATATCGGTTATAAACTCTATAGCATCATTATCTTCGTCCAGTAATCTTGCGTTTTCATTGAAATCTTATAGTACATCATAACATCGTTGATCATCAACTGATGGTGTTACCAAATATAACTTATCCCATTTTAGCCATCTCATTATCAAATTAAGTAATAATTGCGTCTTACCCGATCCAGATGGACCTATTATTATCATTCTGATCGAATTTGGCAACGCTGAGAAATCAATTATATCCATGTATAAATAATATGAATCTATATTGTTTACGTTGTAGAGTTCAAACTCCAACTAATGATCTATCTACGGTTACAACAAAAAATGCGAGAATAGCATATGGTGGAAGGTGTGCAGTATGTAACAGAAAAAAGTTTTCGTTTTTACCCACAAAAGATGGTGGTGATATTGCTAAATTAATGTCAAAGTTCCCAGGAACCCCATGGGCTAAATACCCTGGAGAAAAACATCTACCAGGATATAATTATTGTGGTCCTGGTACTCGACTTGATATCAGTTGACAATCAGGATCAACCAAAACCAGATGAGTATCCCATAAATGATACTGATAAAGCATGTCACGTTCATGATGTGGCTTATAAAAATAAAGATCTACGACATAGGCATATTGCAGATGTGAAGTTGATTCATTCGCCAGATTCCATAAAAAATAAAAATATCAAAGAATCATTAGCTAATTGGTTAGCAAAATCTGCAATGAAAGGTAAACTCGTATTAGGGGCTGGTAATTAATTATAAATGGAATCAATTTATTATAGTCCAAGGGGATATTGGAGGGGTAAAGCAGAAATCAGTAAACTCGCTGATGCAGCAGCGGTTAAACATTCTACTGCTAAAGCGTAGTTATCCAAACAAGCAATATGGCAAATTTACCTACCATCACCGAAACGAATTCAGTACGCGTATTTCGATGCTAGTGTTCCTAATGAAGTTCATCAAGCAGATATTCTGTTTTTACCTTATGATACGATTAAAGTACGTAGACGTCAAATAACATACAAATACACGTTAACTGTCATTGACGTTGCAAGTAGATATAAAGAGGCAGAACCATTATCAACGAAAACATCATCTGAAGTAGCCGATGTGTTTGAACGAATTTGTCAACGAGGACCATTACGATGGCCACAACTATTACAGGTCGATCCTGGCAAAGAATTTCTTGGTCCAGTATCATCGTTGATGAAACAATATAATGTCAAAATCAGACGAGGACACACTGCAATTCATCGTGATCAGGCAATTGTTGAACGATTTAATCGAACGCTTGCTGAGCGGTTGTTTGGATATCAATACGCGAAGGAATTCATTCAAGATAAAAGATCTCGCGAATGGGTTGCAAGATTATGAAGTGTGATAGCCGCGTTAAATAATGAGATTACTCCAACGACAAATATGAAACCTATTAACGCAATTACCAAAAAAAATATACCTGTACAAGGAAGTGATTTTTCACACAGCCAATATTAGGTAATGTGACCGTAAGATATTTATATGAACGAGGTGAACTTGAAGGTGGTAAAGAAAAGAGCGACTGATCCTATTTGGAGTATTACGACACACAAGATATCTAACGTAACAAGATCCACTGGTAGACCAGCAATCTACAGACTAGATTCAACTGCTCCTCAACGTGGATTTGTACGTGAACAACTACAAATAATTCCCAAGGACACTCAATTACCACCGCAATCACTTAACTAGCACCCCTACGTCGATTACACTCAAGACAGGTCAACATTGTGTTTTCTCGTGTATGACCAAGATGGTTATCTTTCCTATCTACGGTAAATTGTCTTGGATCATTTTTCAGACACCACCATAACATTATACAATTACAACTTGCACAGTGATTATTCTGCTGCTGTTTCAGAGTATTAATAAATTCAACGTCAAGATCAAAGTCGCGTTTATTTTTTTATCGCACTGTTTATAACCAGCTAATTTTTTTCTTATTATGTCACCGTCAACATCATCATCATTGATCACTGACTCGTTCATGATAATCCTTCGTAGTTGAGATATTCTTCTAACTCTAGATACTGCGAGATAAACCAAATTTGACCACTCGATACGATCATCGACGATCCAAACAGCTGTATCAGTAATAGTTAATCCTTGAGATGAATGAATCGTCATCGCGTATCCTAGCGTCCACGGGGATTTATTTGTTTTTAGCGCATCTTCAACAACATTGACATCAACTGCGACAATATCATTCAACACTAAATTCTGTTTTTCGGTCTGTCCTGGCATATCAACGTCAATATTTTGTCGTCGCGTGTCTGCTGGTCGATAACAGAACGAAACTGGCAACATTGGAAACTTTTCTCGTTGTAACTGAAACAACCGCTGCTGAAGTGTGTCTCTGACTATCTTTCTACTTGCAACTATCAAATCGTTTGGTCTCCACGCGCGCAAAAAGTCGTTCATGGGTGTTTCTGAAATCACTTCACGCATTACTTCACATTGAATTTTATTCGACTGTAGTCTGATTAATTTTTTAAACTCCCTTAATTCTGGAGCAAGTGCTCTATGATCATCAGTCACTTCTTCGAAGTGGTCAACAAAATCTTTCAGCCATTCATGTGGAGATGGTCCAACAAAAGCTGGTGGTTGACCGTGATCGCCACACATTATCACAGCAGTATTTCTTGTTAATAGCCAATCAAGAGACGTTTTTAATGTTTCTAACGGTACTGTACATATTTCATCCCAAACGATAATCCTCAGAATATATTTTTCACCCATCCTCGAAGAAGTCCATGCGTCACCCTTCCATCGAAAGAAGCTGTGATAAGTACACGATTGTACCCCTCGTTGCTTCATCTCTCGTGCGAGTCTATGTGCAGGAGTTAAAACGATCATATCTGAATTCTGAAATAAGTCGATTGCTCGGGTCGTCTTACCAGAACCGCCTGGTCCGTTCAGATAAACCGTTTTATTTCTGGTTATTGGATCGTACTCCGATGGTGCAGAAGATAGCTTTAATGTTTGATATTTTTTACAATAAATATCTTTAATCGCAACATCAGCGGATACGGAATAATCGAATATGTTTTCTTTTTTACTCTCCACGAAACCCACTGTGCACAAATATCGATATGTAGTTGTTCTAACAGTCCTGAGTATTTTTTATTGATATAAAACGAGTCCGTGGCAACTCTGACGGCGAGTGTAGAAACCTTATTTATCATCGATAACAGATTTATTGAAACATATGCCAGCATCGATGATCTTAAATGAGTGTACTGAGGTGACTCACCATCCATGTAACTCACGATTGTGCCTAGTTTAGTTCCATTTGACAAGAAAGCTATTTCTCGTCTTATAAACGTGTTTTTCTTCGTTGTATCAGCGATTATAAAATCTAACTCAGCGTCGTCCATGATCAATCTTCCACAATGTCGTTTATGATCGTATGATCCTCCTTGAGTGAACTTTCCAATTATTTTTCTGCCAAGATCTTTCGTAATTTTATTCCCGTAATCTGTTTTATCCGGGTTTTCACCATCAGAATACTGTTTTTGTTGTGGTAACCAAACTTCTGTTTGTTTTCGATATGATATAATTGCTTCGCTGATCGCCAACGATATTAACATCGCACAATCAAGCATATACCGTAACAGTACTATTGGTGCCCACATTTTTTCTGAAAAATGTTTTCCAAACCAAACATAACAAATTGGATGAAGTCCCATAGCAAACTCGAATGACTCGATACGAGCGAATCCAGTCAGATCAAAATCCGATAATGGTCCATTTATTGATACTCATGTCATTTCATGCGTTGGATGACCGAATCGCTCAAAGTACACAGAACAATCTCCGTACCAGAGAAAACTTCCGGGATAACAGACGACCATATCAACCGAAATAACATCTCTGTGATCGTATTTAGTATTCCATAATGCACCGTGTCCGTATTCGACACAACTGGATATTATGTCATTGAGAAAATCAAATCTAGTTGGTTTCCACGAATTTTTCTTTCTAGCAAAATGAGCCGCAACTGACGGAACAGTAAAACAGTTGCTCAATAGTTCGTCAGTATCATCAGTATATTGCAGTGCAAGATTTTTCATTTTCTCTTGGAGAAGATCTTTTCGATAAATAACGCCATTAGGTCGTACAAACTGATCAAATTTATTTTTTTTCTTCCACGCAAGAACTCTGAAATAACCATACTGACACAGGATCGTCTTTACTTATTTCGTTAATAAAATCAAACATGTCTCCGCGGTAAATTTTAACAGTTCGATTTCGTGGAAACACTGTTACTGCGCTAGTCCATGCGTGTGCGTTATGATCAATAATTTCGATCGAAGCACCTTTTGATTTATATTTTGATTAAAACAATATTTCTCCTGATATCGTCGCTACGGTTATTGGGAACTTTAGTTTTTTTTCCTAGTTCAGCCACATCTTTGATTGACGCCCGGGTATCTTTAACCATTTCTCCCCACGCGTTTATTATTTTACGCCTTTTATCCGTTAAGCCGTTTCCACGAGTCGAAACTGTAAAATATTCTATTACTCGTTCAGCCACACAGTTTATTTTTGAAAATTTCATCGGCGCCAGTTTATCAACTTTGGGTTTTTCATTTATCATATAGATTCCATAAATAACTGCTGTGACAGGATACGCTCGCTCACAATACGGTTTGTCAATGCCAGTCAGTAGACCTGGTTTAGAATCTTTACTTAGTACGACAGTTTTTTCACCCTTGTATACAGGATCATATTTGTCACGAATAATCCAAATACCTGTTTCTGTGAGCACGACAAATTTTATTCTGAAAAGACATTTGCGATTATCAATGTAGTTAATGATAGTTGCTGCTCGTTTGTCATTCATCGTAGCGTCGATGACACCGTTGCGTATAACCTTGAACGTTGACCATACATGAGATGCACCATCCGTGTGAAATTCTTTCTTGGCGCCGTGAATTTTATTAATCAAGCTTTTATTTTTCAGATCAACCAGATCTCGCATCGGTAGGTCGGGAGATATTCTGTCGAGATTAAATTTATCTGCGCTCCAGGGCTTGATTCGGGACAATCTATCGAACCCGCTCATATTATATTTCAAGAAAGTATTTAAATGAAAAATATTATATATAGTGTCTCAATGCAAATGGTTGATGATCGGTTCATTAATTCACTGTAATGAATCCTGTAAAAACGAATTCTGCGGACAACACTTGCAGAGCGTTCACCGTGGAAGCTTAGGACCAATACCGTGTCTGCGATGTGGTGTTGGAGTGCAAGGAAAAACACAATTATGTGCTCGCTGTGGTGGTAAGCGATACAGAGAACTTAAAAGATATTATGATAAAAAAATAATGACAATGACAGATCTATAGAATCCGTAGAGGACTATCTAAATAAGTTTTCAGGCAAATTATGATTTAAACAAATATTATTAGTATATAAATGAGCCAAGAATTTATGAAGCCTCATATAATAACAAACTATGAATCAAATCGTGATGGTCTTATCAGACACTGTCAGTTGAATAGACCAGTTGGTACTGTTAATAATACCGGTTATTTAATGTTTGCTGCTTGGAATAAAAGATATTAGTGTCATCGTTTCGTATTCGAATGTTTCTTTGGGGTGATTAAAGACGGTCTTGTGATCGATCATATTAACGGTATCAAACTTAATAATAATTTATCTAATCTTCGGGCTATAACACAAAGCGAGAATTCTGCATGGGAGGGGGGGGAAACGGGTAAACACCCAAAAATCCCTAGAGCAATTAAATCTGTCAATGTAGAGACCGGCGACGAGATGATATTTCAGTCAATGAACGCGGCTGGAAAATATTTTGATATTAACTCGTGTGTGTTAAAATATGTTGCAGATAAGACAACGAAATCATCATTTTCATACCGGTTTGGAAACTGGATTTCGTTCTCTTATATTCCATTTGTGTTAGATACAGATAACTCTGCCGCAATTGTGTAAAAGTCAATGATGGAGATAAATCGTCAAATTACCTCGAATTTTATTTATTAACTATTTATTTAATATTTGGGTCTGTAGTATACGAGCAGACTACTTACCTGAAGAAGGGGGATAACTCTGTTTTGCATACCCATGTAATTGAGTCACTTCTCTAACCGTGTCACGGATCCGCATACGTGTTTACGATCGTAAGCGGAAAATTGCTCTAATACATCTATTTCAAATTTGCGATGTATTGATGCATGTTAATTAACCATCTACGTCGTAATTAATACTCGTACAAGGATATTTATAGTTTCTAACTTACAAACAGAAAAAATAACTGCAGTTACATTGTATAATAGTAGATCCGTTGCAGAGATACGTATCATTTTGATGATGCGGAAAAACCCCAGAAAAACTCCCCCGAATTATGGGTTATCCCGGATATATTTATCATTTTGATGATGCGGAAAAACTCCCAAATTATGGGTTTTCCCGGATACATTTATCATTTTGATGATGCGGAGAAAAAAACAGAAAAATTCCCCAATTATGGGTTTTTCCGGGTTCCTCCACTATATATACTGGCCTTATACGTTGTGTTAAACTTGAACTTTCCTGACCAACTACCCACATATAGTTTTTGGCACTATATATAGGGAAGAAGTGAGTTTGGGGTCCTATCGCCTCTAAACTTGCTAGGCTGCGGTGGCAAAAATTGAACTTTCCTGACCAACTACCCACATATAGTGTTTGGCATTATATATAGGGAAGAAGTGATTTTGGGGTCCGCTTCTAAACTTACTAGAATGCGATGGCAATCTAGGAGTTATGGGGTTGTACTGTCTTTATATGTATCCTCTAAACTTACTAGAATGCCGTGGCAATCTAGGAGTTTATATATGGATTTATGCCCTTGAACTCGTAGATTGCGGTGGCAAGCTAAGAGTTCTGGGTTGTGCTGTCCTTATATATGCCCTTGAACTTGTACAATGCGGTGGCAAACTACGAGTTCTGGGCTGCTCACCAAATACACCCTCTTGAGCCTCTAGGCCGTTGTTTGACCGGTTGGGGCTCTCATAGGGGGTTGTGTTTCGTCTGCCCACTGAACTCGTAGAATGCGATGGCAAGCTACGAGTTCTGGATTGTGCTGTCCTTGTGTATCCTAGAATGTGATGGCAAACTTAAAGTTTATTTTGTTTTGTTAATATAAAAATAGAATAATAAACTACATATGAGAATAAAAAAATATTTCTGAATATAATAATTATTGCAATTTATATGATTTTAAATACCAACCACCCCATCAGAATTAACAAACTGATTGATTTGCACAATTTTAAGTACCAATCACCCCATCAATTTCTGAATAAATAAAATATTTCAGAATATTTCAGATTATGATAATTATTGCAATTTGCACGATTTTAAGTACCAATCACTGCATCAAAATCAACAATCTGATTGATTTGCACAATTTTAAGTACCAATCACCTCATCAATTTCTGAATAAATAACATATTTCAGAATAAAATATTTCAGATTATAATAATTATTTCAGAATAAAATAATTGTTGTAATTTGCACAATTTTAAGTACCAAAACCACCCCATCAGAATTAACAAACTGATTGATTTACATGATATTTTACCCCAATAATAATAAAATATTTCAGAATAAAATATTTCTAAATAATATTTTTGGAAGTATTTTTTTACAAAACCGATCGATTTGTATAATTTTGAATACCAACCACCCATCCGAATTAACAAACCGATCGATTTGCATAAATTTGAGTACCTAACTACCCATCAAAATTAACAAACTGATCGATTTGTACCAAACCACCCCATCAATTTCTGAATAAATAAAATATTTCTGAAGAAAATATTTCAGATTATAATAATTATTTCAGAATAAATAAAATATTTCTGAAAAATCATTAAGATTTCACATACAGATTCACTATCAATTCCTCTCTCCTCAGGTCAATTAAGTGTCCAAGGTGGTCAGTTAGTTTAAAATTTATTCGTGTTAACATATTATTATGACACCGCAGATAACCGGATTGGTTGGTACTTGCACGATCAAATCCCCAGGGGGTACTTGTGGTGAGAACGTGTATAAAATGTATCCTTGTTGAGCCTGATTTGACTTTCCAAGATCTATTTGATAGCTGCCATCGATCACATCACAAACGAGATTAACCGCGATTGTCGATGTTATATTAACGATTCCTGGTGAAATATGTCTGCCGCCGCCGTATGGATCGTTATCATGTTTGAGAACAAGCGGAGGTGGTGCTATTTTTCTCCATGATTCAATGACTTTAGGAAATTCTCATTGATAACATCGTTGAGTGATTTTACTAGTTTGTCAGCATTAATCCCTGGTATTACAAATGTTGGTAGTTGTTTGTTCAGTTATTTTGTAATGATTGAGAAACAACTGTTTAGGGGTCGTTGTTGTATGTAGTTTTATATCACCGTGGAGAATCATATTGTAAATGACAGTTTTATTGACGCATCTAAGCTCTGATATAACCTGATTTAGATGTTTTATCGTCTCAACGATTTGTTGTTTCACATCATCACTGTAGTATTCTGTGATGTCAGAAAAGAAATTTCGTAGTTTGTTGATTGATTGTCTAAATTCAAAATTAACAGGATCGAAATATGACTGAATAAATCCTTCATTGATGATTGGATTCATTTTATCATCATGGGCATACAAATGATCTATTATTTTAGAAAGATGTTCACCATCTGCAGCAACAGCAGTAAGAAAGGTAATTCCAGTCTGTCTCCACGGGTATTTGCCTCGATATTTTGGAGCTGTTATAAATTTCTTTTCATTTATTGCAAAATCATCCCGACGTGGTTCTGGTGGTCCATGATATTCTGGCGGGATTTCAGGCCAACCTAGTACTGATCTTATCGATGACTGATAAATATCAACGGTATAATCAGTTGAATGTATTTCAATCGTTGCTGATAAAGTTGGCTCATGAACTTTAATTGATATTTTTGCTTCTTTTCCCGTTATTGATTTTATTCTACGCGCAAATTCTTCATTGATCTCTTCAATCTCATAACTGCCAGTTGGTATTCCAACAACGCTCCAGTCAGGTGTTCCATCATCTTTATTTTTATTAGCAAATACAAGCGAATTATTTGCTGGTGTATCATTAAATAATTTCGATCTGATATTTGGCCAACTATGGTATACTCGTAATTGCGCTAGTGCAATTTCTTTTACTGGAATTGCTGCCGGAAAATTGATGTTAAATTCGGGATTAATCGAACTTACTGAGATCATCGCTGTTTTCAGCGGAGTTGTGTTTGTCACGATCTGCTGAAGTAGCTCTAGTGATGTCATTATTTAATATATTTGTGCCTTTAATACCAGCACAGCTGTATATTTTAATCATTTCTGTAAACTCAAAATCAGATATAATTCCATCATTAAGACCTGTTGATAACAACGAAGATAACTTCGAGTATGCTACCGTCGCCGCGTGCAACTTTATCATATAATCGGATAATTTTTTATTCGTGCCAGTACTTGTCTTTTTTGCAATGATACTGAGCACATCTGCAATTGATGTTGTAGCTGAAATACAGATTGTTACGGCTACTGGCGCCATCATTGTTATCGTTGATAATAATACGCCGGTGGACACAACAACAACAGCGGATACTGAATAAACGATTACGTCAACGATAACTAGTCGTCGTCGATATTTCTTTATTTTTACCGTATATTGTTCGACTCGAGTTTTTAAGTTCGTTTGCCATTCACGTGCTTGATTGTACCTGTACGATGCTGAGATACTCATTATATTTTATGCAGTAAACAATTGAGGTATTTCAGCTACAAATTCTAGACACCACCAAAAAGATGTTGCGGTTAATTTCTTATCAGTTGCTTCCAGAATAAATATTTCTTCGTTTTCGTTATTTAATATGATAGACACAACTCCAGAAAACTTGTCGGTGGAATGACGCAATGGGTACGTTGTGAAAATCTCAAATTTTGCAGCACTGAACACAGACAGCCTGTACACGCCAGTGACCGTTGCGGTATATTTGATAGTTTTATTTTGCTGTGACCATGTTGCGAATCCAGATGAAACCGTGTATACGATATTGGTAATATGCCCGGGAGTTATTCCGGCTGAAATTTTAATCAGACTAATTTTGTTAACGATATCAGGAATTCCACGCACGACATCTTCTAATGTTTTTTTAGTTGTGTCTAGGTTAGTTTTGATATCAGAAAGTTTTATGTCAACGGCGTGCGGAGTACCGAAGAAGTTATCTATGGATTCATCGATTTTTTTAAAATTCTTCGAAATCTTCCAAGAGCGCCTACGTGCACACCATACTCTGCCCGCAACGTGGATAATTTACCGTCAACGGTATTGTAGTTGACGTCGACGTATTTTTTTGTCGCGGCATCTTCGTCGGATGCTGGATCTCTTAACACTACTATCTTGTTTCCGTTCATGCTGAGTTCACCTGTCATTGTGTCGCCGGTGTTTCTTACACGATTAGCAACACTTTTTGTAATTTTATCTCTGATGGTTGTAATCGATATACTTGAATCCTTGATTCTATCACGTCAGTAAACACAGGAATGTTATCCGTGACCGCACCGAGTACACGTCAAACTATATCATTCCATTTGATATTGCTAGTTTTTAGTTTTCCGTATCGGTCCTGAAAAAGAACAACCTCATCTGGGTCAACTCCAGCCAGGTTCATAATATCAGCGAGCTCATCTTTAGTCGCGTACTTCGACAAATCAATGTCGGATGTTTTTTTTCTTACTGGTAGAAGAAGATCTTCCGTAGATATCAACCATTATAATTTAAGATGTGTTTACAATGAAGCGGTTACTTGTATAATCATGCACGACTTTATGAGGTGCCGCGGAGGACTTTGATATAGCGTCGAGTACATTAATTACTTCACTGCCCCATATTGGCGAATCGGTCATTGCTTGTCTTGGTAGCGTTGAATACCAAACCGCTGCGTGAAGTGGTGCGACATACTTGATAAACTCACAAGGTGGAGCTAACCCGTACGAATCAAAATAAACGATTCCACGTGGATCAATTGCGTATGCGGTCCAATGAGTACCAGGTCCTGAATTATCATCGAGATTAATAATACTTGTTTCAGCACTGTTTGGTCGGTCCGGCAATTGATCTCGCATAAAAACACCTCTGAAGTTTTTTATTTTTAGTTGTTTAGCAGCATCAAGTAAATCAAAATTTGATGCTTGAATAATTAACGAAGTGATCCTGGAAGCCTCAGACCTTTTCCCCAACGAGATCCCGGTAATCTTAATCCGGTCCCTCTTTTTTTTAATCCTCGCCCTGTTGCTTTCTTAAGAGCCATTCCAGCAGCGGTTCCAACAGCACCTAATGCGGCTGCTTTTGCTACGGCAGGTGCCGCTGCGGCAATTAATGCTGGAATAGCCGCGAGAAGTGGAAAAATACCGCCTGTTTTAATTGAGTCTTTAACCGCACCCTCAGAGAGATTAAGTTTGAAGCCTGTCTTTGATTGTTTAGCGCTGTTGAAATGCTTAAGTTGACGTTCTGATAATGATAATTTATTTTGACCGCCCGTGATCTGATCTCTCTTTAGTGATAATTTCATTCCGCAATTTTTTGCTGAATTTGATTGAAGGTTTTTAATCTGACCAGGAGTCAGACTGACACTAACGTGATAATATGGCATTTTATGATAATACTCGTGTTTTTAAATAACATGATTAAAGATTTTCCACTGGTGCATCAACGACTCTCATTCGACCACTACCACCTTCAAGTAACATCGCTTTGTCACTGAGTATGACCGCGATTGCTCTGCAGAAGGCACCACCACCTGGCGGGTCATTAACACGAGCTCGAAAGTGTATATCAACGACAGATTGCTTGGATAAATCAAGATGCTTCAGCGAAAAATAATAAATCGGATATAATGTTTCAGCCCAGTATCCACGTTTTGATCACGTCCCATAAATGACATCAAACGATGATATGCACGCACTACGTGATTTGATTAAAATTTAACAATATATCTTCAGCTGGTTCTTGATGTCCATTTATCCGCAAGGAAACTTCATCAACTCCAAGTTTGTCAAATATCATATGTGAACGTTCTTGACTATTCGTCAGATCATTCTTTTGCAGCGCAATAAAAATATGTCGTGGCGCAGAAACACCTTGCTGTGATGCTATATTCCATCTGAATAAACCATTAACATTACTTTGAACAGCATCTGTGGTTACTGTTAACCATGATAGCAATGATTTACCGCCTTGATCCGTAAAAGAGAGCAATTTTTGTTCTTCAGCAATAGATGGAATCATTACTGGCATCCACAATGAAAGTTTCTTTATATTTCCTTTACCAACATCAGCAACACCAACACCTCGCCAGATTGCATCATTATCATCACCTTTTCTTAGAAGCACAACTGTGTGTTTAGCTCCAAAGATGACCTTTCTAACATTTCTGCAAAATCCAAAGATGTGAGACAATGGAATCGCACACGAAAAATTTCTGTTATCTCCTGACAACATTGTTCGGCGTGTTGAAAAGCCTAAGTTGTAAGTTTCATTAACACTTTTTATAATATCAAAAGCAGCATCTCGTCTGGCTGCATATTCAGTACCATCAGCAACTGGTTGTGGATCAGATGCAGTACCTACTGGTGTCCGTAATTTAATATATTGAACATGATCAGCGTTGTTGGTAATATCCTTGGCAAACATCATTGTTGGACCAGCTGATCTTGTGTAATCATCAGAATATCTCGCTAGACCAATTATTGTTGTAGCAATATCGACATCCTTCTGAATTGATTCAATATTTTTTCCATCAATCATGTATGTGGCGCTATCAAACAGCGCCATAATCCCGTTGCTGACAAAACCAACTCGCAAATTGGCATCATATGGCGTATTAGCCGCAACATTCGTTAAAAGTTCACCTTCTACTTCAATAAACGCCTCAGCGGGCAAGAAATATCTACTTGTATCCTGAACCTGTAATTCGATTCTCCCCCGCTGATTTGGTTGTTTTGCGTCATAGGAATAAAATTGATAATCACGTACTGATTCATCTTTGAGGACCGGTGCATCCATGTCAAATCCTGGGTCGGACATACGCTTGAACATTTTATTATAATTATCAATTTTCCAAATGGTGATCTAAATTATCGTTGAAGACCACTTCCCGCCATTAAATTTGCAGTTATATTTATTTCTGCTTCTTCAGATAATTCCCCTAGTTTTTGATTGGCGGCTTGATTTATTATTTTACTGACATTTCTGGGCATAACTTCAGTGCAGGTCAGTTTCATTGGTTGCTGCTGTTTTCTTCGTACTAATCGAGCTAGTCTGTCCTTGACAGTCGAGAACATTTTACTGGCAAGATTACCAATAGCGCCAGGAATTTTATCACGAACAGCCTCAATAGCCTTCATCCCTAATTGTTTTGCAATTGGTATTGCTCTTGGAGCCATCCTTCTAAATAGACCCTGAACAACATCACCAAGTCCATCTCCGTAAATTGTTTTGTAATTTGGCAGTCGTGAGTTTACTACCCTGACCATGATCGGTCTACGTTGAGCAGTGTGTATAATCATTTTTATGTACTGATTAATTAATTATTTAGTCGCTGTGATAATCATCAGCAATTTCTTCAATAAGTGAACGATAAATGCTACGATCCATAATACCGCCTTGAAATAATATTCGACAAATATCAGATATTTCATTAACAATTTCTGAAGAATTGTTTCCTGCACGTTTTCCTCCAATCAGTATTTCTAGTCGTTCTACGTCAGAAAGAACATTGTTAGGACAAGTAATAAGACCACTTCCCTGAGCAACCAAAGGAAAACCGCTTCCAGTGGCACCTGATTCTTCTGGAGGTTTTGCTATTCTTCTTACATCCTATAAAAAATCTTTATACTCTGGATCATCAGTATCAATATTTGAATTTTTAGATGCAAAATATAACGCAGGAATCCAAAGTTCAGGAATTATTGATTCAACATATTCAGGTTTCATATATTTTTTTCTGGATTTATAATGAAACGCAGCAATATTAACTAATTTATCTCGGTCAGTAAAAGTATTAAGAGCTTCATCGGTAAATATATCTACAGGTTGAATTTTTTTTCCTGGTTGTTTTGTCTGTTGCAGAGGTTGAGGAAGCTGATAGGAAGGCTCTTGCTGGGGGGATTGCGGTGGAGAAGATTGTTGTTGTTTTGCTTGTTTCTTTGTACTTCGTCATTAAGACTTTTGTATTTTGGATCATCATTTCTGGCCTGTTGTATTTTTTTTACGTATGCGATATATCCTTTTAATAAGTTTATTATCTTTTACATTTTCAAAACCGGGTTTTAAAATACTGAATTTATCAAGAATACCAGTTACTATTTTTTCAGGTAATTTTTCACTTTTAATATTTCTAATATCTTCGATAAAACCCTCCCTAAATTTTGCAATCAGTCCAATATTTTCTTCTACTGGTTCAGATACAAGTTCTATTTTCCCGTCGGCAAATTCAGTACGAATTTTACCAATATCTTCAAGTATTTCTTCGCCGATGGGTAGACGTTGAGCTGCAGCTATATCAGTTGGAAGATCTCGTAAAATCTTTTTTGTTTTCTTAGTTCTCGCCGCTATTTTTTCAGTTTGCTCAGCGGTTTGTTTTAATACTGGTAAAATACCTTTTTTCCTCTCCTTATCATCCTCCTCAATATCTCCCCATATAGTTTTTTCAGCAGCCGCTGCAGCTTTTTCAGTAGCTGTAGTGACGGGTTTAAATAACTTTTTAGTGTCTTCTTCGTACTCAACTTGTGCTTCCTGCTGCGCTTGTAGGTTTTCTCTAAATAAATCTATAACAGGAAGAATTTTTTTTATTGCTTCTAGTCTTTCTCGAGCTAATCTAGCGGTGTTAGATTTACTAACCGGTGGCATTTATTAATATGATGATGATTTAAGTATAGCAGCAAAGGGGGCGGGGACCTCCGGTATGTAAACACAACTCTCGGTCAGGTACGTAGTGACCTTATTTTTTTTTATTTGGAAGAAGCTTATACTTTAAGCAAATTAGGTTTCAGACAAGTGGTCTGTTCGCCCCCTCTGCTGCTACACTACATGACCCGCATACATACAATGAACAAAGTTTATTTGATGCTCAAAAGCGTAGCGTTATTATCACAAGCTAGAAAGTCCGGTTTCGTTCAATTTCTCTTTCAGCAAACACTTTTTAGTTAAGTATTAATTTTTATTCAGAACCTGCACAACCTCAATGACAAAATCTCATCGACATAGACCTATATTTGAAAACAGAGCGAATTAGTGAGTTTCCACACTGTGCAATCTCACCTACATCTGGAACAATTAATAAAGATTTTCTTTTGCATTTTATACAGAATGAAGTTGCGATGAATATCGCATATATATATATATATAGAGAGAGAAGAGAGAGAGAGAGAGAGAGAGAGAGAGAGATTCTTTTCCGACTTTAATACCTGATTTATTTCATGGCGATATTTTTACGACTGGCGAAAGCCTCTAGGAAAAGAAATTTTCTTATTTTTATATATCAAACTAGCTCCAGATACGAAGTTTACAAGAAGGATGTCATTCTTCAGGACAAAACTGTACCCCGCCCCCACCCCCATTTACGTAAATTGACATCACTTTCACAAGCTGAACATATACATATACGTGGCTTAAGAAAGCGGTTAGATTGAATTTACTTAATCTGTCGCAGTAAATACATTTTTGTCATTTTGTAAACTATTTTACCCTATTTGAAAACAATGCTGCAGCGGTTTATCGTTGTAGTCAAGGAAGTAATGGACATAACTTCAGAGAGATGCAACCGGCGTATTGTCAAATTTCTTTATGAAAGAATAATGTCCATGTCCGTAATGTAAGGAAATTTATATTGATTTGTTCTAGCTCATAAAATACTCGTTTCTGTTGCTGCTGGTACAACTTTTGTATGCACACACAATCAAGCGTTGCATGGCACCTTTCGAAATCATATATTTTCGCATGTGAAAATGTGAGGTTATATAAAGAAATAGTTTCACATGTAAAATATAGGAATGAAAAAAGATCTGAAAATTATTTACCATGAACATATATATATATATATATATATATATATATATATATATATATATATATATATATATATATATATATATATATATATATATATATATATTAACCATATCTTACATGTCGACGATAAACTTTATGAGAGACTTGTGTACATTTCACTGTTAAAAGTTATTATGTTTCAGAATTTCAAAAACTTTCTGATTATATATGTCACCTGAGACTCTTGAACATACGAATTTATCTGTTGCCTCATATTGTTGTTGTCTTTAGTTTAGTGCCAGATGTACTAACTATTGTTACAAACAGTAATTACTTCTCCAAGGTAGTGACAAATGTACTAACTATTGTTACCAACAGTAACTTCTTATCTAACTTAGTGACAAATGTACTAACTATTGTTATGAACAGTAATTTCTTCTCTAACTTAGTGACAAATGTACTAACTATTACACAAATTTGCACTGAAGGTGTGCCTTGTTTAGGAAACTATTCAGGCAATGATCGCGAGGAAACTGACAAGGACGCATAGAAATATCAAGTTCTGCGAAACCTGTACCACTGGATTTTCTTAAATCAGTAAATTAGGGTTTTCATTAAACATTGGGGAAATCATGCTTATTCTGGGAAATCATGCTGGGTTTTTTTCCCAGCGAAATCTATCATACCGAATGATATAGCAAATTTCACCAAAGAATTTTCTTTTGTTGTTGTTTTTTAGATCAAAAGTTGGTTTATCTCTTAAAGATATTAGATAGGAAAATATGTTTATCTTATTATTTAACAGCTGTCTTTTAGAAAAGTAGGTTTCATCAGGAAAATGCCAGATTTGAAATAAGACATATGATAGCAAGAGCAAGCCCTGTTATTTTGTCAGATACAGCAGGCTTCAATGCTAGAATATCAATGTGAGGTTATCCCATATCATCATAAAATTGTATCGCATGCTAGAGTATCAATGTGAGGTTATCCCATATCATCATAAAATTGTATCGCATGCTAGAGTATCAATGTGAGGTTATCTCATATCATCATAAAATTGTATCGCATGCTAGAGTATCAATGTGAGGTTGTCCCATATCATCATAAAATTGTATCGCATGCTAGAGTATCAATGTGAGGTTGTCCCATATCATCATAAAATTGTATCGCATGCTAGAGTATCAATGTGAGGTTATCTCATATCATCATAAAATTGTATCGCTTGCTAGAGTATCAATGTGAGGTTGTCCCATATCATCATAAAATTGTATCGCATGCTAGAGTATCAATGTGAGGTTGTCCCATATCATCATAAAATTGTATCTCATGCTAGAGTATCAATGTGAGGTTGTCCCATATCATCATAAAATTGTATCGCATGCTAGAGTATCAATGTGAGGTTATCTCATATCATCATAAAATTGTATCGCTTGCTAGAGTATCAATGTGAGGTTGTCCCATATCATCATAAAATTGTATCGCATGCTAGAGTATCAATGTGAGGTTATCCCATATCATCATAAAATTGTATCGCATGCTAGAGTATCAATGTGAGGTTGTCCCATATCATCATAAAATTGTATCGCATGCTAGAGTATCAATGTGAGGTTATCTCATATCATCATAAAATTGTATCGCTTGCTAGAGTATCAATGTGAGGTTGTCCCATATCATCATAAAATTGTATCGCATGCTAGAGTATCAATGTGAGGTTGTCCCATATCATCATAAAATTGTATCGCATGCTAGAGTATCAATGTGAGGTTGTCCCATATCATCATAAAATTGTATCGCATGCTAGAGTATCAATGTGAGGTTATCTCATATCATCATAAAATTGTATCGCATGCTAGAGTATCAATGTGAGGTTGTCCCATATCATCATAAAATTGTATCGCATGCTAGAGTATCAATGTGAGGTTATCTCATATCATCATAAAATTGTATCGCATGCTAGAGTATCAATGTGAGGTTGTCCCATATCATCATAAAATTGTATCGCATGCTAGAGTATCAATGTGAGGTTATCTCATATCATCATAAAATTGTATCGCTTGCTAGAGTATCAATGTGAGGTTGTCCCATATCATCATAAAATTGTATCGCATGCTAGAGTATCAATGTGAGGTTATCTCATATCATCATAAAATTGTATCGCTTGCTAGAGTATCAATGTGAGGTTGTCCCATATCATCATAAAATTGTATCGCATGCTAGAGTATCAATGTGAGGTTGTCCCATATCATCATAAAATTGTATCTCATGCTAGAGTATCAATGTGAGGTTGTCCCATATCATCATAAAATTGTATCGCATGCTAGAGTATCAATGTGAGGTTATCTCATATCATCATAAAATTGTATCGCTTGCTAGAGTATCAATGTGAGGTTGTCCCATATCATCATAAAATTGTATCGCATGCTAGAGTATCAATGTGAGGTTATCTCATATCATCATAAAATTGTATCGCTTGCTAGAGTATCAATGTGAGGTTGTCCCATATCATCATAAAATTGTATCGCATGCTAGAGTATCAATGTGAGGTTATCTCATATCATCATAAAATTGTATCGCATGCTAGAGTATCAATGTGAGGTTGTCCCATATCATCATAAAATTGTATCTCATGCTAGAGTATCAATGTGAGGTTGTCCCATATCATCATAAAATTGTATCTCATGCTAGAGGATCAATGTGAGGTTATCTCATATCATCATAAAATTGTATCATTATCTAAGCAGCCCGTATTTCAAGTTTTATTAAAATCGGACTTGAATTAGTGTTTCCACACGCGTAACAAGTTCAGCCAATCAGCTGCTAGATCACCAAAGTATTATGCACGTATCTCACTTCGTTTTGAAATTGTCCAAAATCATGATGATATAAGCATATATTCCACATTTGGTCAAAATATGATAAGAAATAAGGCTCGGTCAGTTACGTTCGAAATTACCCTACTAGTATGCATGGATCTCTCTTGTCCAGGATCTCTATGATAATATGAGCATATATTCCAAGTTTGAAGAAACTCGAATGAAAAATATGGCTTCTGGAGTGATAGCAAGCAGACACGTTTAGATGCAAGATTAAATTATTCATTTGCGTTGATCCCATTACCACATTCAGCTGATACTTTGAAGATATAATCACATATTCCAAAGAAAAATCAAAATCAGGTCAGAAAGTTGGATTCCTGAGTGGTAACAAGCAATTGCTAGAGGCTAAAAGACACTCGACAGATGATGAACTCCGGTTTATACCACTCACTTGACCCTTTGTAGCTTTGTGTTTCCAAAATACATATAGTCCACAGTCGACACTGTAGACCAGTCCAAGGAGCATAAAATTAAAAACTGCAGAATACGTTTAAGAATTGCTTTCATGATATTAAACTCTAATCATATTATCTATTTATACAAAAGATATGCATGAATACCAAATTGCATTTGTCCATTTCACATATTACATTATTTTCCCACAGTCAGACTCACATAGATTTCCTAAAATGCTTTTAAAAAATTTCAAACACTGTTACAATGGCTTGAAAAACTATTGGAGAAATTTACAAAAGAATACAAATACACGTATTATTTTTTTCTACGTCTACTCCATATGGATTTGTCTAAATGTTCTAACAATAGTTTTGTCTAAATAACCTGATTCCAAAAGGTTTACAAATGTACATAAAGAAACAGACTTCAGATAATTGCTGCAGTGACCTGACTATCTAATCAGATACTCAAGACCATGGTTGAAGTTGATTCCGATCCTAATTAACTTTACAGTATATTATCTACACTTGTTTCTTAGTAAGATTGGCTCCAAATGATAATAAATCTAAAAATAATAATGGTGAAGTTATTTTCATAGGTTATCCGACATTGTTTTGCGAGGCTGGACTAAAATAAAGCACCGTACTCTAGGTCGCAGATTTCACTACCGGATCATCATCAATGCTTCATTGTTCACTTTACAATGCCGCCGACATACAAACATACATCCACTCCATAATGTTCAAATTCTAAAGAATAGGTAATTATCATTATATCAACACAATAATGCTTAAATCTAACTCTTGTATCACCACCAAAAAGAAGGCGGGACAAAATGCTCTTAAAAAAGACTGGGACTATATTCGTGGGTACTAAACCGGAAGTAATAACTGTCACCTAATTCCATGTGTGTCAAATATGTTAAAACCTTCTCTAATGACCTGAACATATATTTAGGTCATCTACTAATGAATGCAAACATGTCAAGCAAATATCATATTTCTACCTCATGGTGGGTCTGCCCAACTGTGCTAGCAAGGTTTTCGTTATTTTACTAACCAGGTTATAAGAACTATGTAGATGATTACCTTCCAAACATTACGTAATGTCTGTTTTACCGACTTGACTATATCCAGATATATATTATGTCTAGTGACATAGTAATATTCACATTCTTTTGTTAAAATTGTAAGTTAGCCAATATCTTAGTGACATTTACCAAGTTTTATAGAAATTGCAAGTACCTGTCCACAACAATGAAAATATAAGCTTTCTGTGCTATCTCTAGTTGTTTCGGCTGTAATGTGCTGATAATGTTTAGTCAAACAAATACACTGAAGGAAGTGATTGCTTGGACGTTTACAGTGACACTGATCTAGGTAAGATCAGACAGAAAACATAACTTTATATATATTCATACCCACCTTAACCAGACTAATCTAAGTAATCGTTATAACATTAGTTTTAATGTTCTTTTCCATGCATGTCCCCAGAATGTGTTACTATTGTTTCTAGTGTTATTTTCAGAGGAAGATTAGACAAGAGAGATAACTACTATAGGTCTAGTCATTTACCTAAATATGAGTAGTCTCCCTTAACATACAATATTGTCCTGAAAGGGCAGGTCATCTACTCGTTGCCATCTACAAAGATTAGTGCATAAAACTTCAGGGCTTGAAGTGCAGTTCATTTTGCGATATCATGATAAAATAGATGCAGGACTGACATATGGACGTGCGTAATGACATCATAAAATCAGTTTGCTCCCTTACACTGTATGCTTCAACGGGGAAAAGTATACAGAAAATGAAAAGTGGTACTTTCGCATGGATGCTGGAAAGCTCTGTATACAACATACCGTTTCCAGCCGGGCGCAATACTCAAGGGTGGCGCTACTGTTGCAAGTGGCATAGGCAGTAGTCTCTAATAAATATTTTACTGTATTGGTGATTGTCCTACCTTTGAAAATCATTTTAATGTCCTATCTACTCTTTCTGGCTTACTCTCCTCCTTGTCTTAATGCTGAAAGAAGTCTTAATTAAACATTGTGACACCTCTTACAGACGATGGAACTGGTTCTTGTTACAAGGTTAATACAAAATGTAAATGAATTAAGTAGCTTTTATTGGTAAACATTTCTGTACTCCTAGGACAGGCCCCAGGTCTGAATATCTCTAGATTATGTTGCTTGCCTGCCAGTGTTTGCTTTATCTATCACCTTGTTATCAGCAAGTGTGACTTTCACTCATGTCAAATATAATTGCTTTTAGACTCCCAGCTAACTGTCCAGTTATAATGCCCCTATTTCAGTTCCTTGTGTTTGAAAGCTAGCTTTAAATATGGGATTTCTATATTTATTGTATTGGGCATAATAAATGGTAGGTCTATATTTTGTACCAAAATAAGATTAGCTGACTGTTGTTGTGATGTATTTGATTGACAGATGCTTCAAATACATTGTCTAAATAGTTTTGTGACTTTT
This sequence comes from Sinohyriopsis cumingii, assembly GCA_028554795.2. Lineage (NCBI taxonomy): Eukaryota > Metazoa > Mollusca > Bivalvia > Unionida > Unionidae > Sinohyriopsis > Sinohyriopsis cumingii. The sequence continues at coordinate 3,659,408 of CM068833.1, read as the reverse complement.
TACAAGAATACTTACAGTTTTATCTTGAAGACACGGAGTATGTAATATCATCAAGAATTTGAAGAGGAAGAAATGGTAAGAATTCTATATTACCTGCATTCAGTAATTTGTATTATCACTTAGTGTATCACATACATAAACTTTCTATTGTGAGTTTCTATTTGAGATACTCTATATATATATATATATATATATATATATATATATATATATATATATATATATATATATATATATATATATATATATATATATATGGAATTGTAGAAATATAATAGCCTTATACCACGGTCATTTGCAAAAGTTTATAGAATTAATGTATCAATCCAGTTTAAGTTCATTGACAGTTCAATAATAATAAGTTAAGTTCAATCTCCAAAATCCACAAAATCAAGAAACCCAGAGTTCATGTCGCTTTAATTCTCATGTTGGTCATTTATTTGTCTAATTGCAGCAAGAAGTAATTAAGGCATAACATTGTCTATGTCGGTATATTGGAAGTGTATCATCATTAGAGAGTAGTATTTTTTGGCCCAATGTATATTATAAGTAGCATAGATAGAGACTATGGTAATTAGCATATATGTTTGTAAATGATCATGGAAGTGTATAAAGCCTTTAATCATTCATTGGAGCATAACTGACACCAGCCTTGTGTAAATAGCATTCAGGCAACAAATTGAAACAATTGATATATGGTCATATGTGTTTGTAGTTTATATTTCTATCCATCTCTCATATCACTGATCAATCATACTTGTAATCTTTTATCTTCCAATACATAAAGTCTAGTACCAAAATTCTAACTTTATATTTTATTATCTAGTTTGACAGAATTGTTGACATCAGATAGTTAAATAATTTCATTCTTCAACAGGTTTCCATCTGTATACCATCACTCGAGTCTCTACCTTTCAATAAAATCGAAGATGGAACTTTCATAGCCATAGATGATCTTGTAAAGTTCCTTAAATCTAACCATTCGATTCATGACAAGAAAAAAATTGTGAAGAAAGAAAATATTGTACAAGAATTACAGCAACATGATACTGGGATAATCCAGAGAGAAGAAAAGAATTTGGTTTCTTTGTCGTCTTTCTTTCGATATATGTTCCATCACTATGATGACTTCCAGGTTTGCAAAGTGGTATGTGATGAACTCTTAGAAAAACAAACACAGTCTATATCTTCAAACAAATGGAATAAATCAACATGGAACCTTTATCAACAACTAGCGTCTGTTGAAATTTTAAGTTTGGGTCTGTATGAAGAAACAATTAATAAGCTACAACTTGAAGGGCTGAAGATTCCATCTTTAGTTATTGATTATAAAACACAGTTCACCGACAGCGAATGGAATAAAATTCAATTGTTCGAATGGCATTATAGTTCCTTTTGTAAGAAAGAAGCATCAGACTATGAAGATGAACAGGAAAGTAAATGGGAATTCTTTAGATTATGTAAAGAGTTGGCAGAAAAAGGACAAGAACTCAATCAGTTGTGCTTGAAGGTATGTCAGCGGAATGTTGCTCGAAAGTTTACTGCTGATGCAATAAATGGAATTACTATCCATCTTGAAAGTATCCATCGACCTGAGAAAATAGAAACCGACACAGAAAATGCTCTTAGAGACATACCTGCTCCTCAGTTTCAAAATATTATTTGTTTTCAGTGCACAAATGTGTGTGCACATAAAGCAGGAGCACACATTGGTATCGAATTGTAGGAATTGCAACATAATGTTGAAATGTATGATGATATGTCTCTGATAGTTCGTGCCTCTCTGAAGAAAAGTCACAATGTTTATGTGCCTGTCATACTCTTCTTTCCCAAAGGCTGCCTTCCGCCTGGTGAGCGTTTTCTTGCAAGAAGTCATCTAAAATCTGGAAAACTCCAACCCCATTATGTATCACTTTCATCTTGTCTGGATGACCAAGATCTCCCAGAGGAATATAGAATTCTTGACTCCTTTTGCTTTCAATGTTTGAAAGAGGAGAAACATTGGCTTGCTGATCCCTTAGATATGAACCACTTTCAAATAATGAGAGAATGGCTCTTGCACGTTCCTTTACCATTCCAGTGTTTATTAGAACAAACACTACTGAACAAAGACAGCCTCAGGCGTCGATCATCAGATGATTTCTACACATCAAAACTATCCTCTTTATATTGCCATTTCGATTCATCACTGAACATACTTAACAGAAATTACAGTGGTCTCATACAAGATATTGTCACAGATGAGTTGTTCATCAACTACTATAACATCACATCTGTTTTTTCCATCACATCAGCTACCAATATGAGTCAAAGTCTACGAAATGGAGACAGACGTCTTAAGAAAGCTGCAGATCCAGAACTTTGTCACTTTAAAACGTATCTGAAACCATATCCACTTTGCTATAAAAAAGCAAGTGATGTCTCATCTTCTGAACATTTGGTTTGTCTCAGAGACTGCCATCTTATATTTTTCATGGACAATCTGGTCCAGCTCACCATGAAAACTGACCCACAACCTGGTGAAAAGAGAATAAATCAACTATGCACCCTGCCCATTACAATCAAAGGCATTCCAGAAGATTCAAACGATGTATTAATATGGCATCTTCCACTGTGTGAAGAAAAAGAAGATTGTGCATGCAAGGAAGCACCACCGCTGGAAAAAGATCTAGAATGGGTTCTACTAAAGATGACCTCTGATGAAGAGTGTGCTTTTGAACGTTTTCAGCAGCAAGCCAAATGGGGCCTGAGATACATATGGACAAGACTTACATCATTACAGCCCTTTACAAACATTCTAGGCAAAGCGGCTTCGATGGAAAATTTATCCTTGGCCTTTCATGATTTGGATAAAATGGATAAAATTAGTAATAATTATAGAACTGAAAACTTCCCACTAAACATCTCCAGTGAAGATATAGAGAGCATTAATGGAGCCATTACCTCCATTAGATCAGTTGACAGTAATGGGGATACAATCGAGGATATGAAAAACATCCAGGATGATCCAAATGTATCTTGTGATTTGTTACCATATATTGATGTCAGTGATATAGATGAGGAGGATGTACATCCAATGTATAAAGATAAAATGAATAAAAAAAGAGGAAAAGAAGACGAAGAGGAGGAGGAATAATATTCAAATATTAGGAAAAAAGTTGGTGCTAATAAAGATATTCTCCAAGATGTTCAAGCCCTCCTTGAAGAAATACAGATACCATTTGCGACAAACAAAGATGAAACTGTTGTCTGCAGTACTGATAGTAGCATACTAGAGTATCAGGATCTAAACAACACACCATCACCGCCGCTATTATGCCGCCATCCTCCATCCTCCAGTGGTAGAGATGACGACATAACCACATTGAAAGTGGTTCTCGATGATTTTTTGGAGAAGGCTGAACTGAGTGAAACAAATGATAAGGTTCTGTGTGCACCTGACTACAAGATGGGAACAAAAAGTATGCAACATTTCTTCCAGAATTTCCAGTACTGCACTTGAGAAAGTCTAAAATCATGAATTTAATATCAGCTTATGAAACATCAGGCCTCATTCATATACTGAAATATATGAGAGATGATGATATTGAAAAAGACTGCAGTAAATTGGTAAGTATCGAGAACATCGAGACAGCCACGCGAAATGTTTGGCGATTGTCAGCAGCTTTGCATATCTCGGTTATCATCACGTTTATCAACTCGCTACCACATTCACATGCAGAGGAGATGGAAAAAAAATTGTGTGATCAGGAGTTATCCGTCAGCCAGCTTGAATTGAGATGGGGACAAATGTTGAAAGAATTCATTAAGAAAACATCCACTGAGAATAAAACGTTTTCCCTGCATATTGATATAATGGGGCATTGTGACGAAATTGTAGCCATCGCCGTTGCTGAAAGACTAGGAGGAAAAGATGGATACAACTTACTGTTACACGGGGGGAATGAATGTCCCTTCGTATTTGGTTTTCGTTATCTAAGGGTTGACCGCCCTCGATGTTATTGCCCGGTTCGAGTAAATATAAATATAAGTGGTGAAACTTATAGGTGGAATAGATAGAGATCTGAGCAGGTATATAGAACAAACCAACACGAGCCCCCGTACATGTAAACAAACAATTTAATCAATTACATACAAACACTGTGAAAATTCATCACATCAGGAATGTACTCTGCTTTTAGAAATTTAATTTTCACCGAAATACAAAGAAAACGCAAATAGATCTAAATAAGATAGCCGATCTGTTACTGATAGATTTAGTTCATCATATAATCGAGTGAACAATCGAAGTCAACGTCTTGTACGATTTCATAATCTGCTCGTCCTCAGTCTGTTTTTGCTTCCTCTGTCGCTGTTCAGACCCTTGGATCTCAGGATGATACTTTCTACCACCCGTCTCAGGACACTCTCAAAATACTTCTTCAGAGATTAATATGTCGCAGGGTTGCGTCACAGGATTATATGTCTCACTGCACTCTTCTCTATGCTTCTCCGTATAGGTCTCAGAATAACATCACCTCATTCGTTCCATACGTCTCTGGAGCTATTTTCTTCCTTTTAAATAAATATAAATAGAGACAACCTAAATTTCCCGTTATTTATGAAACGGATAATTCTTCATTATTCTCCCTCGTTATCAGATTTCACTATCAGTGCTAAACAGACGCTAAGGCTATCAATTGACTCCACATGTCCTATAATGACCATAGTTAGTCAAATGGCTAATTCGTTACGCCTTGACCTTACACATTACCACATACACAGCGAATAAATAGGATACATCACGTCAATCAATTACTAGATCATTTCCGTCAATACACACTTATTCTTAATCATACGTGAAATCTTCTAAATTCGGCGAATTCACACGGATTCTTGTAATCATATTAACTAATGTAATGCATTAAATTCTTAGAACATAATTCTTATGCAACAAGACGACAAATTCAAACAATTCGTCAAACTTATCTAAAGAAGATTAATGTACAACTTCCTATGCATAAACTCAACACAGTTATACTTCATAAAGCAAATTATTACACGAATGTAGAAAAAAGATTCATGCAGATGCAAATAAATAACTTCAGCAAAGCATTATATATGGCATCAACAAATTACATGGAATTGTCACACTACCTTTGCTGTCACGTTTCTCCCTCTAATCGGTAAATTAGTTCGTCGGTTCCTTTCGACAATCGTCCCCTTTTTGGACAACAGTTTTACGGAAATTTCTTGCAAATTCCCGGAGTCGTAACCTTTGGGTGTCCTCTCGTAGGAAAAGCTTAGACTGATTAAAATTCGATGCGGGCGATATTAAAACCTATGAAATTTTGTGTTGGAACACGCCCTCTCATTTAACGTACCAATCAGAATCAAATATCTCTGCCGCCCCTTTTTTCCAGAGGCGCCAAAGTCAGGGTCAACTTGACCCTGGTAGTTTGAGTAACAGAGTTTCTGTGTTCTCTCAACTGTGACAACTTTACCATGAAAATGAAGTTTTCCTTGTCCTAAATTGTCCGCCTGGCTGCTGTATAAACAAATGTTTAATTAGGAACAGAATTCTCCCTCTAAAGGACATTACCGTACACGGTAGTATGGCGATATGATACGCGCTTGTCTCCATAAATCTAATTAATGGTTGTCTGGTCTCAGCTAATGTATTCTTGTTAGATCGACATAAAATTTGCCACTTCACACTTGCTACTGGCCGGTGTGAAGTCTTCACTTCCGTTCTAATTCTTAAATGGAGCTTCCAGTTATGCTGGATTTTGCACACGGCTTTTGATAGAACATTACAAATCAAGTCACTTTCACAGACAAATGAAACATGCTCTATTCAGTACCTCTCACAATGGTAGTATTGTCAGGTTTGGATTAGACACTGCTCGAGAGATTGACCACAGAGATGCAAAGAAATGTATTCGACCAGGGCCCACACTAAGTAATGTAATGATAAGGATGTCCACAGTAGACGAGCAGAGACAAGTCCATAAAGTAATCCAGTCTGTCATCTCAGGAGAGGATGCTTCAAAGATTAAGCAAGATGAGAAAAAAGATGAAGAGATAGCATCCAAAATTTCAGAAAGGTACATGGGAAGAAAAGCCAGTGATAATGACTTGGGCCATATTGTAAGAACAGTTGGTCTGATACATCGAAGAAAGGGAATGTCATCAAGTTTTGATCCCATTCTAAGAAATGTATATCACAAGGAGAATCCAGAGGTTCAGCAAGAGATGTTAGATTCAACCAGAGAAGAGATATGCAGTAAGAGAGTGTCTATTGGGTATGACACTTAGTGATTGTCCTAACATTGAATTGATAAACGGACCCAAACATCTCATTAACAGAATAAAAAGATCAAAAGGGTCAACAATCAAGAGGACTAAAGGCGTACCAAAAAATACATCATGTAAGAGCATGAAAGAAAAAAGCGAGGAGAAAAGAAAAAGGACAGTAAAGAAGATGACAACGATTGTGGACTGTCTAAGCTCATCCATGAATACTTGTCAGTCAATCTTTAAGCCAGATGGGACAAAATCATCCACTAATAAATCAGCTGGTGTGAAAAGAGCTCTTCTCGAGTTGATAAAGAAAATATCTGATACCAGAGCTACAAGTGAGCAAAAGGACGATTTGCCAGACTTAGATGAGTTCATCCTAACAGATTTCAAAGCTGTTCCACCAACCATAAAGGAACAAACGAAAGCTTCAGTTGTAGAATTTGCCGGTGTGAAGTTCAAGACATCAGCTTCGACTGGAGACCAGTACTTAGAGTACGTATCAAAGGCAATTCTTCACAAGCTGATAGGACACCTTCCAAATTTACGTCACATTGTTATATGTGAGGAAAAATATTCCTTCACACCAGACACACTAAAAGCACATACAAGAAAAATGCGGGATTCTAAAGGAAAAATATCTATCTTACATTTGAAGGAAGAAAAAGAGGTGATCAGTGAAGATAAATTTCACAAGCCCTCTGTTGTGGGAACAGCGACCGGCAAGAAACTTCTAAGTTCCTATTTAGGCAATCACATTGATCAGCTTCTTCTTAAGCAAAATATTATACTGGATATAGACAGTGAAGCTCTGCTGACAGCATGTCATTGCCAAGAGGTCCCCTGCACATGTTGTCCTTTCACAACACCACTGAGAGTTCGATTTACTTCCGAATCAGGAATTGTTGGTATGGAGAAGCTGTCTAACATCAGGCAGAGAAAGGGAGAAGCAGAAATGGCTCAACTTGATTGGATGATGGTGCTTGATGCTGATTTGTCTGATGGAGATTCTGTTGTCAACTTTGTATCATCAGCTGATATCGACATAGTCCTAATTCACCTATTTGGTATCAGTCTCCACTGGAAAAGACACCAAACTGGAACTTTTACACGCCCTGTTTATGTTTGGCTACAGAAACAAAAGCCTGAGCTGTACAACATTTCCAAAATCATAGAAAGTATTGAAAGATACTTCAATAAGAAGTATTCGGCGGCTCTGATTGCCATCATTTTGTGCATGGGAGGAAATGACTTTTTGCCACGACATTATGGAATTTCACACGAAAAGATTTTAATGAAAGCCATTGACAATCAAGGTCTTGAGCTTTTCAAACTCTTTCACATGGAAATCCATGAGACAGATGAGTCAATTTCATGCATAATGCTAAATATTGATGCATACATTTCCTTTTTAAAGGATTTGTACTGTCCACAGATCTACAATGCAGCTGCATTGTCCTTTGAAGAAGTAAGGCAAATGACAATCAAAATGCCTGGGAAAGAATTCCGATATCCACAAACATGGATGCCCCCAGAAAGTGCCCTGAGGAATATAGGAAGCCTTATTCAAGTTCAGATAGATTATTTATTGACTATATGGTGTCACGAGGCCGCTTTACCAGATCTTCTTCGATACTGTTGTATTTCCATGTGTCCAGACGGTGAAGTTTATTACAGTTTTGGAGATGATGTTCATGTATCTGACAAAGAACAATTATTATCAACACCAGAGGAGCTACTCCAGGAGAAAATTAATTGTGCGAAACAAACTATAGTACGAACATCAAAGAAACGTGCCTTGCATGATACACCATGCAAACAGAATCCGAGAAAATGACAGCCTCTAATGTCAACTCCAAGGTAAGCATAAAAACATTTTTAACTCAACAAATTTCTTTTTTTTCTCTTTCTCTTTCTTTTTGGGTTCTCTATGAACAAGCTGTGCAGTTGAATTTGAATTGTAATTAAGCCCACCACACATGCATACATGTACATTGCCATTATACACAGTTTAAATTATTCTATTTGATCATAAAATGCTTCAGTAAGGTTTATCAGATAGCTATTCATAAAATAAACAAAATTATTTTTAGATCATTTTAAATGTATAGCTACTTCTCATAGATTTCTGCTTCTCATTTTTCCTGGCAACATCTTTGAAAGAAAAACTGTTAACTTAGCCGCTAAATATGGGGAAAATTTGTACTGGACTGTTTTGGTCAAACGTCACATATCAAATGGCCAATTGTAGATCAATTTACATTTTATCAACATCAGTACTTATTTTCCTCAGTAGATACATTCTTCTTGGGACAAAAACTTTGCATGCATCTATGTGTTAATTATCCGTATTAAACTGATTTATATACCTTACCATGGTGCATCTATATATACAGTTTTGAGGAACCCATAAATCACATTCCATCAAGATCTATTTTTGAATCTAAGTTTCATTGTTTACCATACAGCAGTGTACTTGGATGAATTTGTGTTCTTTTCCAGAAAGATGAAGTTTTCCTAGCGATCAGCAACCAGACGTTGTAAAACACAACAAATAATGTACTACAGGACTTAGAAAGGAATGATGAAAATATTGAATGGCCATTAAAGTCCAATGCAATTCAGATAGGATAACGACTCATACCTTAAAAAGGAATTCATTTGAAATGGAAATAACACACAATGTGGACAGTGTACCCCCATAGGGCAGCATTTTGAACAGTTGTAAATACTATGCTCAAATAATTCTAGGATCTTGTAATAAGCATGGATAGACGCATAGTTGATATCGTACCATAGATGTTACCTCTGATGTGTTCTGGTTCGGATGTACGAAATGTTATGTAAACTTTGACAATACTTTTAATTTACATATCATCATTTGGAAAATAAATATCAGATTCGTTCATTGGACTTTATTAATTTACAGTGCAGTCTCCAATAGATGTTAAACATATTTTGTACAAAAGTGTTACAGTAGAAGAGTCATATGTAAAAATGGGGCATAGCAAATGATTTTTTCATAAGTTCATGTGTTTACCATCTTAGAATTTCTAAAAGTATTATGTGATATTTTTTTTTAAAATGCACATTCATTGAAATTAAAAAAGCAGATGCATTATTCTTTGAGACCGACAAATTACAATGTGAGATGTAACAACATTTATATGGACTATTCATAAAACCATATAGAATATTTCTATGTGGCTGGAAGAAAAAATCATATGAAGTAATAAGCCTTTATAGTACAGTAATGAAATGCATATAAAACAACACTCATTATATTGTCCAAACACTTGCTTCAATTGCAATATTTGGAGGTTCTGTGAACTAATAACCGGGTTCATACAGTAGTTTACACCAGCCTGGAAGAACTCATCAGGCTCACACAGGCATGGGCTTGGGATGTTAACAGCAGAGGGCCATTCAGCTGGGGTGTCATATTACCTTGGATAGAAACTATCCAAATTTTTGGGGCCTGTCCTATGAGTATCTGGGGACACTTGCCATTTTTTGTATCGATCACCGTCGCGCTGCGATTGATGTTATAGTAGTTATCGTATTTAGGATCAGTTATCATCTTTCCAGTTGACATCGTCTGATTTGAAATCACTCTCCAACAGTACATTAAGAAGTGTTTATTTGCTAGCAAATATAAATTAAACACTGAGTTCTGGCAGGATATGAAACTTGTCATAGGACAAAGGACAATAAATTATTACGAAGTGAAATTATTTTCTCTTTGGATATGTAAATATTTGTCAAACACATTCCCAACTTTTATCTAACTCAGAGCTAAGATAGACCGCATGCAAATTTTATTGCGATATTATGTAAGCGGTAGGAAAAGTTATGCTTCCATTGTAGTTCTAATTAAATTAATTAAAGTATCAAATTATCTAACGAGAGAGGCAGAGTTTTGACCACTGAAAAAGCCATGACCTGTAAAAAAAACTGGAATACTGGAAAGGTTAGTAAATGGTGTAATATCCAGAAGAGAGAAATTATACAAGTACATCTTCCCCTCTTTGAAAAGACAGATAGACGAGACAGCAGTAGCATATTTCTCAAATAATGATACAAAGATATTGAGCTCTGTCAACAATGACAATAGAAGAAAGGTCACAATGGCACATCTACACATATTATAAAGTTTGAAGTGGAATCAAGGTATACATCACGGTCTCACAACTTTTGTATTATCCAGAACATTGCAGTCAGCGTGATTAAAAACACTGGTCAACAGTGAAATCATTACTGACTTGAAAAGGCCCTAATCTGTAGTATTTTGGTGTGCCGAACACGAATATAACCGTGAAAAATTTGTATTGGCTCTCGTTTTGAAGATATTCATATACCTCATTTTCTGTTTCACTGTGTAAATTTCTCCAGTAGGACTGCAGCAACATCCGGAATAATGATGTAACATTGCATAATACCATCATGCTCACATCATCCACAGTTGATTGCATCATTTTCTGATGCAATGCAATACTAATGCCATGCGGCTGCTGAAGTAAGTTGACGTCAGCAGTGTACTATACATGTGTAGGCCTATTATACTAATGCCAGGCGGCTGCTGAAGCTGACGTAAGCAGTGTACTATATAAAGCCCAATCAGATAGGTTCAGCATTTAAAATATTTTAGACGTTGTGCGAGACAGTTCAAGCTACTGTTACATAAAACTTATTATTTTATCCATTTACGTACAATAAAGAACAGTAATGCCTCGAAAGTGTGTTAATACCGCGGACAATTTTTGCTATATTTGTGGGGAAGTGACATTTGCCAACCAGAAGAAAAGTATCAATTCTCAAGTGAAGAAGGCATATCATCTTTACTTCGGATGCAAGGTTGGTGACCAAGACAAGCCTTGGGCTCCGCATATATGCTGTGCTACATGTACAACACAGCTTTCACAGTGGTTGAATTGCAAAAGGTCATCAATGCCGTTTGCAGTCCCAATGGTGTGGAGAGAGCCAAGCAACCACCTAAATGACTGTTACTTCTGCTTGGTTCCTCCTCTTTCCGGCGGAATAACGAAGCGAAAGAAGTCGAGAATAGTCTACCCAAACATTCCGTCTGCATTGAGACCAGTTCCACATGGTGAGGGACTTCCTATTCCAGAACCTCCAGCAGAATATTCTCTTGATTCATCTGACGAAGACAAAGGTGAGTCGACCTGTTCTTTTCCTGGTCCATCAGCATGCAGTGATCCAGATTTTCACTGTGGTGCATCATCAACCCCACACAGAATAACACAGGAAGAACTAAATGACCTGATTCGTGATTTGGACTTATCAAAGAACAAGGCAGAATTGCTAGGATCAAGACTCCAACAATGGAATCTTCTAGAAGAAGATGTCACAATTACTGCATATCGAAAGCGCCACCAGCAATTGGAGCCTTTCTTCAGAAAGGAAAGTAATCTGATATTGTGTTCCGATATTGAGGGCCTCATGAATGCTTTAAAAATCACTCATGACCCACAAGAATGGAGACTATTTGTGGACTCTTCGAAACTGAGTCTCAAGGCTGTGCTTTTGCACAATGGAAACATTCTTCCATCTATTCCAGTAGCGTATGCTGTCCACATGAAAGAGACATACGATAACTTAAGGCAGCTACTGAATTCCATTGAGTATAACAAGTACAGCTGGCACCTCTGTGGTGATTTGAAGGTAGTTGCCCTTTTAATGGGACTGCAGCAAGGATATACAAAATACATGTGTTTCTTATGCGAGTGGGATAGCCGAGCAAGGGAAATGCACTACATGAGGAAGGAATGGACTCACAGGCAGAATGTAGCCATTGGAGAGAAGAATATCCAACACCCAGCTCTGGTTGAGGCTCAGAAAATCTTGCTACCACCCCTTCACATCAAACTAGGTTTGATGAAGAACTTCGTGAAAGCCATTGACCGGACTTTGCCAGCATTCCGATACCTGCATGAAAAATTCCCTCGACTCAGCGAAGCAAAGATTAAAGAGGGAGTTTTTGTGGGTCCTCAGATTCGAGAGCTTTTCAAAGATGACCGGTTCAACAACTTGCTGGAAGGTGACGCGAAACAAGCATGGAATGCTTTTCGCCTAGTTTCTACAAACTTCCTCGGAAATGTTAGGGCAGAAAACTATAAGGAACTAGTAGAAGACATGTTGATGAAGTATAAGAAACTTGGCTGCAATATGTCTCTAAAGATTCACTTCCTTCATTCCCATTTGGATTTCTTTCCTAGCAACTGTGGTATTGTTAGTGATGAACACGGCGAACGTTTTCATCAAGATATCGCAACAATGGAACAAAGATACCAGGGAAAATGGTCCACTACAATGCTGGCTGACTACTGCTGGACACTCCTCAGAGATGCTCCCGAACAGCTGTACAAGAGACAGGCGAAGAAATCTAAGATGTAGTCAATGACTTGATTTTTTATAGGTAGGCTATTACAGTTGACCTTTTACTATTGGAATGCATTTCGTTATGTAAACATTAATTTCTTGCAGATTACAAAAAAACTAGAGCCAATTTTGCAATTTGACTGTCATATTCGTGTTCAGCACATAAAAATTGATAAGAATTGACTAATTTTATTTCAGTAACATGACTTTTGTAAAAATTTGTTGTCCAGTGAAACCCATGACGACATAAGTAATTTTCTGTTTATTTACTCGAAAAATGCTTAAGATATTTAAAACATTTTGTTTGTACTAGTTAATTTCTGATATTAAAGACGGAGAGAGGGTAAAACAAATAAACAGTATATTACGGATTATTATTGCTTCTGTTCAGGTGTAGCTACGAACTCTTCTCATACTCTGTGTGTGTGTGTGTGTGTGTGTGTGTGTGTGTGTGTGTGTGATAAAGCTATAATCCTCAGATATTGTGATATGAATGTATCCATGTTTTTACAAACACCTATTAATTATAGGTTACTGCATTTGTATGGGAAAATATAAACGAGTTTTTCGAATGGAAATACTTCACGACCTTGGGAGTGCAGTATATCCATCCGACAAAACGAGTTCATATTTTCCCAGACAAATGCAGTAACCTTTTTATTATAAGCCAAATATTTGTATTTGACCTAATGCTTAATTATATTAACAAAATACACTACACGAAACAAAGTAACTGAATGTATGCCGCATTCTAAGCTATATACACAAGCACATATTCATCATTACACAACAACAACATTATTACTGCGCACATAGCTCCGCCCAGATAAATTTGAACGTAGTCGCGCGCTCAACATAACTTTAGAAAGAAAATGGCATGTTTAGTTAAAATTGAAATTTGGAGTCATATTGTGAATGAATGAGCATATACTAATAGTTTAATATCTAGGTTTAGATTGTGTCATTGAAAATGCACTTTACCTTTTCCTCATTATCTGATCAAAACTTCAAACATTTTATTCATGTCGTTTCCAGTTTAGAATTCTCATGTAAATTCAATTTTACCTAAGAAGTATTGCCGCAAAACAAAGATGGAAACTAAATCGTTTTACGTTTGTCACAAACATATTCTACATTAATAATCTTTAGAAAATGTATCATTTCAGATTTCTTTTAATCAAAAATGGTATTATCATTTCAAAATGTATGAAATAAAAAGTAAATGGTAAACAAACATATTTTGCAACAAAAAACCTTTTGCCTGCAACTAAGAATCCGCATTAAGGAAAATCACTAAATAATTTTGCAGAATTAGTTAAAAATCTAAATTATCAATCACTTTCGGCTTTATTTTCTCTGAATCATATCTCACCTTGCAATCTTTTCATGAGACATGTCAGATAAAGAAAGTCAAGCCGGAGATTCAGAATTGAACGAAGTAGACAGTTTCACAAGGTCAGCAAGTTCATATGTCCAACTTATTCATCCATATATATATATATATATATATATATATATATATATATATATATATATATATATATATATATATATATATATATAGTATTATACTGTATCAATGATATACCACGAGATGTATAAGTTTTCATTAAAAGGAAACGACGCTTGCTCAGGAAACGACTTTTGCTGAGGTTCCTTTATATGAAACATTTATACAACGAGTGGTATTATTGATACAGCATACATACTATACATATATTTTATTTATAGCACATAAAAATACACTTATTTGCCCTTTGAACGGTGTTAAGATTGACTACAGGCAACTGTGTATTGACCGAGTCAATGAACTCATCACATCCCTGCCGAATGTGTCCGATACAAAATATAGTCTGTGCCTTATGTGACGATTCACAATCGCCTTTGCATATTGATAAGTTAATTGTTTTCATTTTTGGGTTTCTCTTTTTATAGATAAGTATTATTGAGCCATGGGCGGATCACCATTTGATATACAAATAGTTCTTATAAGACATGGAAACCTAATGTCATTAGTAATACACTACTCTTATTGACTGTTACTGAATTCTAATTGGATGTGGAAGTGTAACATGAACTATACTAGAACAAGAGTTAAATATAATAAATTAATATACATTTATTAGATTAAAGATCGTTCAGCACATGTCATCGCCTGCACTGTTCGTATAAGAGTTTTGTCCCTTTGTTTACATTCTATGCCGTGGACGACCACTATTTCGAGGGGGAAAAAATCATAACTTTATACTTTTGCAAAATCATTATTACAAATCACCTTTATGGCAGGTTGGACGCTTTTCAGATTTATGAAAAACAACCCAGTCTGTATTCCCTATAGCGTGACGGAAATGTACATCAATAGGTTTTCACCGTTTGTTCTGTATCTCTTGTTACAGGTTTACAGGTTTAAAAATTACAATAGCTTCAATAATATATAAATTACTCTGTGTTAACAAGAAAACACACACACAGATGGATAGATAAATAGATAGATAGATAGATTCAATTTCAAACTGTTATGTCATAAAGTTATTGATCCACATTAAGGTACCTCACTCACGTTTAAATTTAATAGAAAAGCTGTATATTGTGCTACCCAAGAGTTCTTTATTTTTATTTTTTGGCTGCACTATATTTTATGCATTCTATAACAGCTGGTTCATTATGTATAATTTGAAACGAAAATCTGTCACAAAACCTGCTTTAAGTATAAGATATTTAAATTTTCGTACTGTTCGTTTTTGGCAGTTATGAAACTGAGTTGATAATTCAATGGAAATTGGCCAATCAAATTATTACTGAGTTGATAATTCAATGGAAATTGGCCAATCAAATTATTAATGAGGCGATTTAGTGGGGCATCAAAACATGAATCAATATCGCATGCGCAATGAAACAAAATCTTGGGAAAACTACAATGCAAACATTATTAATTTCTGCAGTTGTACTATGCAGTTAGAAAATAATGAGCCCTAGACCAATATACTAACACCATAATTAATATCTTCAAGCGGTCCTAGTTATTTAAATTGTAAATACGCAGACAAATATCTTATTGTAATGAAACAAGATACATCAATAATTTGTTAACTAAATGTGAATAACAATCGCTAAAAAGAATCGTCCTAGTTCACTGATGCATCAACTGGAATATTTGTACAAAGATGTATTGATAGTCAAATAGTACAACAATGGAATATAATTTGAAAGATATTAAAACACGAAGAGACTAAGACATATTAGTTACAGATGACAATAAAATGTAACTGATAGTTAAGTATATACAGACAAAAATGGTAAAGAATTATAAACTAGTAAAGAATTAGAAACTAATTTAAATAGTTCAAAAGATAGAAAACTATGTTAATATTTAAACATTGATTTCAAGAGATGATTGTGAAACAACAAATCATACTATTAATAAAAGAATAGAGACAGAAACTAGGACATATACAAAATATTGGTGAGTTAGAGTCATCAATAACTTGCCTAAGTACAGAAAAAAGTAAAGACAACTGCTGTTACCGATAGTTTAAAAAAAAGCCAGGACAAAGGCGATTTTGAACTGCGTGCCAGTGTATCACTTTTACTTTTATTTTGTAGACCAAGAATTTCAAGTTTGGTTGTATGTTCTAGAGAGCAACACTGTGGTATATCCGACTTGAATACCTTGATACTAAAACACATTTTATATATATATATATATATATATATATATATATATATATATATATATATATATATATATATATATATATATATATATATATATATTGGTGCCGTTTCATCTGTTTAAACATAAGCATTGATACTTAAATTTGATATCAAATTAATCATAAATAATAAAACCAGATTAATTAGAGAAGACAATATTTTACTTTGTTCAATTGAAACTGAGTCCTTTAACTTAACTTTTGATGATGCGAACAGTAAAATATTCACTGGCAATGACTAGCACTAATGCTTGGGGGAAAACACTAATGCTTGGGGGAAAACACTAATGCTTGGAGGAAAACACTAATGCTTGGGGGGAAAACACTAATGCTTGGAGGAAAACACTAATGCTTGGGGGAAAACACTAATGCTTTAGCATTCACAATAAGTAAGTTTCTGTTTAGTTATTTGATTTTTATGAATCTAAACCCGGAAGAGAAAAACAGAATAATACGTGGGTAAACGCGTGATGAAGAATAAACTCATTGAAGACAGAATAAAGACGTTTGAATAAAAATTTGAATAGCCAAATACGTAAGTAAGTATTAAATATTTTTTGGATCTTGCTTTTGACTTATATTCTTAAACTAATTCAAAACATAGAAATGTCTAATGAGCACAAACTTGGATATGTTGTGCTTCTTCTGATGAAAGGATATATATCAGTGTTATGTTGTACGTGTAATGGGTTTCAGGGTTTACATTCATTATAGATATCTGTGAGGAAGGGCTTGAGCGAAATTCTGTAGCGTATTAGAAGAAATTAATCTCAGTAAAAACAAGATGACAGCATACAAAAAATATAGTCTTTTCGTATCATTCTATGCAAACGTTGAATGAAATGCAACTAATTTTGGTTTAAAATAATCTTGGAAGAATGCTGTTTAAAGACATACTCTTTCTGTACGGTAATGATGTATCTTAATTGAGTGACTAAAACATTTTCATGACGTATAAAAACATGTGGTTACATACGTCTGTGAAAATAAATCGACAGAGCAAGATTTTGTGAATGAAAATATTAGAACGTTATTGTTGATGCTGCTATGATAACATAAAAATGGAATACTCGATTCAATAATAATGGGTCTTAAAGAAGGCATGATACTCTGCACAAAGAAACTGATAATAGGAAGTATTTTAATCCAGCGATTGAAACATGTATAATTACTGTCGATGGATTACCAAGTCGTTTTATTCACATGGGAATATGTTGGATTAGCAATTTACAGACGTATGCACATTTTTTCCGGATGAACAACAAAAAGGCACTTGTATTAGCAATATCAATGTCAGAAATATTTGTAGTGATTGAAATTATTTATCGCTGGATTTTTAAAAAAGCACACATGATAATAGATTGCACAGAACAGGACAAAGATTAGCAATTGTTCAATAAGGAATACACCTGTAAATAAATAGAGTAGGAAACGCAATCTGACACAAAATGTAGCTTTAATTTGTTCTGAGTCACAGGTAAATATTAGGAATAGTCCATAAAATATATTATCCTTTAGCAATCAAATAGATTATGCTGATTCGAGATTAGATAAATAGTCAGAACTACTTAATAGCAGATTTCTTAATACTCAGGCACACTTTTGTTTTCTACTACTATATCGGCCCTAAAAGCATGTAACTTACTTCCAAGTCCACAGACGTTTTGTACTGCCATTCATCTCATCGTTAATAATCTGACAGCTTTCTTTCTATGGAATTACATTGAGTATCTTTCACTCAATTAGTAATAGCTGATGTCGTAAAACTAAGTATCTTTCACTCAATTAGTAATCGCTGATGTCGTAAAACTGCATATTTTGCTTAATATAATCACCGTTTTTGTCTGTGTAAACATTTGTGCACAAACACAATCTGTCTTTCAATAAAAGTTTCATTTTATCGTCATATTGGTTCTTAAGATTGCTGTAGAAGACGTTATGTATAAGCAACTTCTGGCACTGTAAAGCCACCATAAATTGGTCTGATATACTATTTTCTTCTTTTTTGAATTAATACAATATTTCCTCTAGTAATTTTCTTTCTGCAAATTAAATATATTTTTGAAGTTTAATATATTTAGATTTACAGAACCTCTTTATGTTCCGGGTAGGGGATTATGATCTCATGCTTTTAGCTGCCAGGCGAAAAAAAAATTCAAAGACAGGTCTTACTTGATATGTGCTTTACCTTCGTTAACCTCCTCAACTTTATTTATATGTTGCAGCACCTAATCTAATGTTATCGCGCTTAGGAGAATTAGTCACAAGAAAGGAGTTTACCTTTTTCACCATGTATTTGACTCTAATACTTCTGATTCTACGTGCTCACTGCTTGCACTATGTCTTTCCCTAGCTTACAAAGGATCTTAGTGAGCTGCAGAGAAAGCGTTCCCTTAAGAACATTTCTAGAACTAAATTTATGGTCTAATTACACACCAAAACCTTCTCTAACCAAGTTATAGCCATATACTCAATCTCCACAAACGCTCATTTGCAACTTGTAATTATTAAACTATTAAAATTTTCAAATATTATATTCAGTTGGAAATTACCTGTAAAATGTATCCTTATGTGCTATTTAAGTCCCAATTAAACTATATCTACCTAATTCTTTTTTAAGCATAATAAAATGCCTGCTATCTCATTGTGTGACGCCATTGTATGCTCCGCGATCTCGACACGAGCTGCGAGGATCTTCGGATAGAGCGAAACCTAAGTGGGGGAGATTTGTAAGATGTGGTGAACGTCAAAATCCCCGGGGGCGCAGTCGACATCCATAATCTCATCAGAAAACTTCTCAGACCCAACGGCGGGTGGATGTTACCAGGACACAAGTACACCGGGCCGTGGAACCCTCTGAAAAGCAGTTGGACGAGAACGATCAGCCGCTGCCCGGCCAGTATACTTATAACTGCGTGGATGCTATTGCGCTGAGGTACGTTACTTGTTACGGGGAAAACCCCGACGACAACGCAGGATGTGATGAGATCATGTTGAGGGATCTGAAGGAGATCAAACCGAGCCATTTTAAGAAACGTTGACATCATTGGGACTCATTGGCATCATTGGGACTCGAAAACCGCTTTTTTACATACAAAGCGGACTAAACAACAAGTTAAAGTCACGAGGAATTATCAAAATAAACCTGTTTTTAATATTGTCAGGATGAACCGGTTTCACTGTGCTCGGAAATGCTTTTTATATTCTACTCATTGTATATTTATTTTTTTTAAAATTCCATGAAAATTCATATGTAGTAACTCTGCCATATATTTTGATGTGCCAAATTAAGTTCTAATATAATATTATTTTTATCCTATCCATGTAGCGGTCAGATTGGCCATTTGTCAGAAATGTAATATCAATAATTACATTACTTTAATTTGTAAAGCTTATAAACTCGTTTGCATCATGCCTACTGTGTTCTTGAGTGAAACTGTTCAGATAGGAAACATGTTTATTTATAATAATAATAATTATTATTATTATTATTATTATTATTATTATTATTATTATTATTTGTTACACATTAAATATATACTGGTCGATTGTGCTCTATTCAGGCTTCATTGTACAAGATTGCGTTAGAATGTGGTGATATATTCACGCAGAAGATTGTGGTAGAATAGCAGTATTTTCATAGTCTATGATCGTGGTTTACAGTCAAACGTTCTTAAGTCAAAACGTATCCAAGCCAAAACGAACCTATGAACGCCGAAACGTAACAAAGTCAAAACGTACGCATTACTCATAACATTACAATTCCAAAATGCAACTGATTTCTGCGCTTTATTACGAGAAATATAACAATTTTTAGCCGTTCACCCACCAGTTGTATTACCACAGACAGAAATGAATCCACGATAATTTGGGCCAATTAAGCGTTGACCTGGTGGTTTATGCAGGTGATTATCTTTTGAATCATCAGTCATCAGTGATAATCTTTATCTGCGTCTCTTATTGTTAAATACTACCGATTAATATAAAATATTTAGCTGCATCAAAATCCACGTAACTTTTACATGAATCAGATAATCTGAAGTGGAACAATATGATTACACATCTGCAATCCATCTGCATCCAAATATATACTGGTTTACTGTGGCCTTTTCACGCTTGATAGTAGTAGATTTGGGAAGATTACTTGTGGATCGTGTTAGATTTTAGTAGATTGTGATAGATTGTAGTGGGTTGTGGTTTATATATACTGGTCGATTGTGTTATTTTCACACTTGATTGTACAAAAGTGTGGTCCCTTGACGTACTTTCTTAGTCTATTGTGGTAGATTGTAGTGGATTGCGGTAGATTGTAGTGGATTGTGGTGGAGTGAAGTGGATGGTGGTAGATTGCAGTGGATTGTGGTGGAGTGAAGTGGATGGTGGTAGATTGTGGTAAATCGTGCTGCCGGTCGACCCTTATAGCTTCACGATCTGGAAAATCTAAAACCATGATTCATTTTCCAGGCCCTTGAGGTTACAATACATAACTACTACTTTCATTTATATTATTATTAATCGACACTACCTTAATGAAACAACATTTGATTCCGGTTGAAAAAGGTGTTACTGATTCGTCATATTCTTTTGTTTTAATTGCCAAGGTGTTACTGATTCGTCATATTCTTTTGTTTTAATAGCACATGTTTGTGGTTCATATTTTTTTTTTAAAAAATATGCTCAGTCTTACAGGCCTCATACTGCTTGCCGTATCGACAGGACTCCTCATCATAAGATATTCTCTCCCTTAAGGTTTTTTAACTTATATACTTACAGAATTTTTTTATAATTAAAACTGTCTCTTCTATGAATTAAGGTACGCAGCCTTTAGCAAAAACATATGTTATTTTGAAATCTTGACATTTTTACCTGTATTATATTTGTGCGTCCTATAGACATCTACTGCAAGATAGCCGTACAACTTTATCCATACTTCAAATCCATTTTCTTTTTTGCTTCCACCAAATAACGACATGTGTATAGACCGATGTTATGATCTATTGTATCCATCAGTAAGTTTTGTAACATATCTACTCATTTCCAAGATTCATTTTCCGTCAAAATAATTCCAGACTTTAGTCTTAGGAATTCAACTAAATTTTTCCAGTAAGATGATATTTCGTCTGGGTGGGTGAAAACATATTCAGTATTTTCTATCTCCAATAATTTTGTTACCTTTACGTCATAAAACTTCTTTATTTTATCGAGCTATATATTTTCAAGTTTACTCACGTCAACTATTGCTATAAATGTATCATTTACGTCTTTTAAACTGTTTTGGTTTTACTTTCTTAGCCCGTGAATATTTTGATAAGACATCTGTCACTGGTGAAATATGAATGTAGTCATGATAACCTTTTATTATTGCTTCTAAATCAACAACATCTGCCTCGTTTGTTTGTGAGATTTTTAACTTGATTATTTGATCATCCAATCTCTTAATTCAGATTATTATATAAGCCTGAAAACTTGCGTGTTATCAGACTTTGTCGTATCCTCGCGATCGAGCTAAATATTCGTCCACCACTGGTTAATATTTGCAAACATAACTGGACTTTTAGGTTGTATCGAAATGTTAAATAATGATTGTGGTTTGTGGAAATAGAGTTAGCCGCCATTTAATTAAATGGTTAATGTTATTTATTCAAAAAAAAGCTACATAAAATGTTTGGTTTTGTGGGGTTTAACGCTGTTTTTCAGCACATGATAGGCTATACATGGCGACTTTGATATTTGGCAGAGGAAGAACCCGGTAAAGCCTCGTTGAGAACAACAGACCCAAGGGAAGCTTCTCAGATACCGATCTTGGTCAATCCAATCGAACGCAAGAGGACGGAAGTGAGATATGTCAACAATATGTTAATTCAAGCATCTTAGACCACTCGCCCACGTGAGGCCCCCGCTTGATAATAATTATTTTAAAATATAAACTCTCAAAATCTCAGTCTTGGGAAGAGTGTTAGTTCTGATACAAGTTTAACTCATTCCGAAGATCTATACAGATCATATAAAAATTAGATGGCAGTCAACGGTAAAAAGACTTTCGACCAGTTGGTTATCAGGGACCCGTTTAAATTGTAGGTAATTGTACATATAATGTACAGATATTTCATATACTTACTATCTCTCTCTCTCTCTCTCTCTCTCTCTCTCTCTCTATATATATATATATATATATATATATATATATATATATATATATATATATATATATATATATATATATTTACACATGCAAACCAAATATTTTTTATAGATTTTATACGAAAAACCTTCCAACATATTTGTTCCAGAGAAAAACAGACAGACAGTCGGATTAAAGACTAGTCAATATCATTTATGTTCCGGAGTCCAAGCGGGGCAGTTGTGCGATGAAGTCTTAAAGTCATTCTTCTACACGTTAGACCAAATCATTTGTTTATTTTAAGTACGCTTAGAAACAGACAGACGGACATTACTTCCTTCAAAGCGTATGGCCCTATGTACTTTATCTGATATTAGTTCCGAAAATGTTTTGCAATTTATACAGCGATATGCCGAGAAGACAGACAATTGAAAAAACGTCCATTAATTTAACATGTAAACATTGTAACAGCGTATTACGAGTGTAAAGCGATGAATACGCCTGTCACATAGCTGTCAGTTCTTGTGCAATAAACTTGAGGTTATTTTCATGCAAACCGTATTGACCATTGTGTGAACATAATGATTCTTTGCCTAACGAACGATTAATAATTGTTGTGGTGGGACCGATTTCCTTTTTTTTTTTTTTTTTTCAAAATAATTTTAGGATGGGAATCGGGACGGACTAGAGTTTAGTACCAAAATTAGTCAGATAACCTAGCAGTTAACAAATGTGTAGGAAAAAGTCTTTAGGAAACGTTTTACAAAATTCTTAGGTGCCCGGCCTGGGGTGGGTTGGTGAAAACCTTGTAGAACAAAATTAGTCCCTTTGATCTAGGAAATAAAGATTGAACACTACTATTGAGCCGTTGGTTGCCAAGAATTATGCAGAAAACATCTGGGTGTCTGGCTTCAAAATTTATCCCAAAAGTACTACCTTCACCAATCGCTGAAAACAAATGCTTGACCATTAGTCCTCTAACACTGATGAAAAACCGCTGGGCCAATGATTTTTAAAAATGTACGCAAACAAACAAACAGTTCCTCAAAATATATTAAAGAAACATGACCACTAGTCTTCATAATTAAAGAAAAACAATGTGGGGCGAGCGAACTTCAAAATTTATGAAACAACGCTGGGTCAGTTCAATAATTTACCAAACAATGCTAGGTCAGTTCAATAATTTACCAAACAATGCTAGGTCAGTTCAATAATTTACCAAACAATGCTAGGTCAGTTCAGCAATTTACCAAACAATGCTAGGTCAATGGACTTCTAACTTTTAAGAACAAAACGTTATACCAGTTGACTTTTAATATTTATGAAGAAAAAAAATGTGGGCCATTTGACTATTAACTTTGCTCTCCTGGTGACAATTTTACAAACTGAGCAATAATTAGACCGTCACAAAATAAGTAATGTATTATGGTCACATGAAGATGTTCTCCATAAATGGTACTTGGCATATGTTTTGGCGACTCCCGTACTCGCCGTGATATCAAGCAAGAAACCAATTGAAAATCGATCCAAAAAAAAGGCCGAAAATCCACACATGTACTACCAATACTGTTAAATCGCTTCTTGGGACACAATAATCATTTAATATGTTTGATAATCCTTCGTCTATCATGTACTTTCCGCAATTTATTATTTATACTCTTTTTCCAACAAACCTAAATAAGTGTACCCTTATTTATATTAAAGTACCTGTACATTCCTCAATTTCTTTCAACGGGAATCAACAGTTGATAAATTTTAAAGTTGATCCTGTTTGTTGAATATATTTTGAGGAACTGTTTGTTTGTTAGCTGCAATTATATTTATACATTTTGGTTAAGATTATTTACTAAATCCATTTTAAATTAGGTTAGATGTTTTGATTTATTTACTTTTTTAAGAAGTTAATCTTGATTAATGACATCGATTTTTGATCTTCATCAAATAGGAAAATGGTCTCCATAGTTCATGAGTCACATAAAACAATTACGTGTACTGTTTTCCTCTTAATATTCCATTTTTAATAATAATGGTGCTTCTAAAATGTCGTCAGATTTCTGATACTAATTTCTAACTTTGATTTTCTAAATGATAAATAAAAAATAAGGTCTCCCAACGCACTGGATTCTTTCAATCAAAGAGTTTCCTTGAAAGAGTGGCAAGTCATTATTTCATAAAATCTACTAGTCATCCAGTCATTTGATCGTTAGAGTTTGCCTATTATTGTCAGCTTATAACTATTGTAATCCATCTCGAGTTCACAGTTTGCATTGTTTGAGCTCATGGATTTCCTTGTCAAAAGCGGCATATGACGTCATCGTAGTTTAGTTGATTAAAATTCATTCATGATCATTTTTGAGAAAGTGCAGTTTTTACCTGTTAACCTCCTCGATAATAATTCGTCGGAGGGACTTGAAAGACAATATCTATTAAAAGACATCGTTATTTTGAATAAGTGATAAAAACATTTATAGTTGTGGCTATATGCATGAGGTCTCATTGGATTAACAGACGTGACACATTATATATATATATATATATATATATATATATATATATATATATATATATATATATATATATATATATATAATACCTGAGTAAGTGGACAATTAAATTTAAATAGCTCCTAGCCCCCAGTCAGCAATGCCGACGATCTAAGTGTATCAATAACTCAAGGTGCAAGATATAACAAGTTAATAAAATAAATTACATTTATTAAATAATTTCATCCCCAAATTCCTCAATCGCAATATTTTTCGAACAAATATAATCAATGGGCTATTCACAGTTGCCAGTTACTATTTCATCATAAGAAATGAAATGTCTTAAGGGAGAGTGTTTCCTTTCAGTATTGTCTCTGTTACTCATCTATCAATCACTGTCCGCCTCTTGTTTCTCTTTGGTATTTCCGGTACCCTTAACTACGTTCTCTCGTGGCACTCCAACGAACCGCCCTTCCTACACTTCCGGTACTGTTTATCACGTGCGCCGTCACACATACTGCGGACGTCATAATAAAGGCCTATCACGTGCTCTCCACAATTCTTCCATCGTCTACAGTTTCGTATTTTGCATAGGGTTAGAATTTTAAAAAGAATGAATTTCCACGGGTTTCCTCACTGGCTATTTTAAAAAAAGACCTTCTATATCTTAAGTATTGTTCAAAGAACCATTAAGTCCCTTTACTTTGGTGCATGACTGATGGTTGTAATATGGGTTATAAAGTATACAGCTTGAACTTACTCCAGCTGTGCATCTTTCAAAAACTGCTTGATCCGCGTAGTCATTTTCTCTTTCTGGACGTCAGAGGTAAATTGAATAAAAAAAGAGCCGATAACTATTTTTTACATTTTATATATGTAATAATTTATCCATTGCACTTACAGAAGCTGGTATTGTCTAGTTGGGCAAATTGCATTTTCTCTATTTTAAAAGGTGCTAAATATAGTGTACGTTAGACTAATTCAAGCGGATTTTTTTAGCATAAGGGGTCAGTCATTTTAGTTACCAGTGTGCTTAGATCATGTACAATTTCCATAAGTACAATATCCAAAGAAATGTCAGCCACGTTACATCAAAGTAGCATAGAGGTATGCAAACATTCTCTCCACTGTGCATGGTTCAAATGAAAACAAATTCACCTTACATACGTCACTCTCTCAAAAGTACATAATACCTGGTGAGCGTCCCTTCTAACACTCACCAGGAAAGCTTCCTGTATAATTAGAAGGGACGTATTTCTTGTCTCCTTGCTCTAATCTCAAGAGAATTAACCACTCTCTCACAAACCTTTCATCAGAATAATGGAGAATAAATTAACAGGTCAACTCACGCACTCACATCTAAATATTCCATACACGCTTTGTTCTATTATAATTGTGCTATAATAATAATAATATTATCAGCGATTTCTAATACATGCATACAAATCATGTAATTGTTAACTTCTCGAAATAGTAAATATCACCATCGATTGCAACCCTGCGCATTTCCTACCCTACGAATTATAAAAGACAAATACAGATATATCAATACCTAATTATGTGTAAGTCCGTCAATGACTATCTCTGAATAATTCACAATCTATATATTTCATCTACCGATAAAGTACAAGTTCGAACACAGTTAAATTCAGTTATGCATTACTATACAACATAGTAGCAATTTACACCATCAACTTCGATTCCAGTCTAACAATCTACACAGGTTAATCTTGCATGTTAATAATCAGCTATACACTACGTTACGATATGATGATATTTCAGCTATACATGGAAGATACTAATAAATTAAATGTACACAATAATGTATCAATCTTACAACACCTAGTTATGAAAGTAAGTCAAATTCGGGCAAAGATATGTTACCTCAAAAAGCCGTTGTTCTCGAATCCAAATCTAGAGTTTCAACAGAATTTCTACCCGCCATTTAACGATCGCACAACTTCGGCTACTCGGAGTACAGTCTAATGCCTCTCAACTTCTCTATGATCAGCCACTGGCGAGGTTCACTTATGTACTGATTGAAAAATGGACATAAGCGGTTGCTTATTTAGACTACGCTCTAGATTTGAATCTCTCAGTTTTGATTGGATACGGTCTGGTCTCTTTGAAAACTACCCTGGGATAATTTAACTCTTCCTTATTAGGTTCGGGTTTCCGGTCCTCCAAGCCTGAAATTGCTCCCAAGTCGGTTGTGACACCACTAACTGATTTCAAAACAAAAACGTAGAAGTCTCTACTTGGTAGGCCTGGTGGTATAACTCCTTTTAACGTTACCTCGGACGGGTCAATCCGTAAAGGTTAAACAAGAGACAGGAAGTTTCTTTGTGTCCAGAATCGGCTCTGAAGTCGTAATCTAACTTCATACGTATTGCCATTATCCCCGGCACTCTTAAATAATAATTAATTACAAGAAGATCTGTATATATGAAACAAGATGCATCAGCAAATTTTCCACAAAAAGTTATATATATATATATATATATATATATATATATATATATATATATATATATATATATATATATATATATGAATATGAGTATTACGACATTTAAATTTTTTATGCGAAACAATATCCACTTTCCACATTTATGACTGATTCAACTGTAAACAGTGTCCTGTTCTGTTTAAAAGATTTCAATTCCGGTTCGCACAAATGCCAGATTACGCAATGTGCTCTGTCGCCAAAATATTCAAAAAATCACATCATTATGTTAATATTCTAAAGTTCTAAAGCATGAACTATTTCATCTAACAAAATTTACCAAGAATGCCAAAATCTAAGCGAATCAAAAAAGAGTTGTAAAAGTAATACTCTAAAATCGTCTCTTCTAACCACATAGCGGTTTTCAGATCGTCTACCCATCAGCGACTCTTCGATAACGGAATTCAACCAAAAATCACTTGGAGTTAAACCAAGGCGGTATGGAAAATGTTATAAAGCTTGGATATTGTCCCCTTTTAAAAAAAAGCGGATTTATGCACTAGTTCGTTGTCGTGAAATTGATGGAGGGCCCTGGGCCCTGTTCGCAGATGGATGGTTAGGTGGTGTTGCCCACATTTTGGGCAACATTTTGCAGGTATACAAAGGTTCAGTGGAACTAGCAGAGTTAGGCGCATTAACATGGTCTTTTGCATATAGAAATAATGGCAATTTCTGGTTCTCTGCTCCGATCCAAACTTTATTATTTTCTCTTTAACCGGGTTCAAAAAAGTAAATCCATCGACAATCTCATTCCAGCATCTATGATTATTCTCTGTATATCTGGCGAGTCGCTCTTTGGCGATTTCACTCCAAGTTGTTGGTTTTTTAATCAGCCTTTAACTATGACCCGTCTTGAACAAATAGATATGAGCTGCAAATAATGCATAAAAATATTAAAAACAGATCGCAAATTAACCCCATGATAACAGAAACATGTTCCACTCTGTATCGAGCATCTTCATAACTTCTTCCTTGCAAAGCAGCCACTCACAGCTTACCAATCGCAGACAATGGTTTTGCAGAACGTGGGCCATACTTCATGGATTAGCGCCCACCTTTAGAACGAGGAAACCACGTAACAACAAGTAGGATATGACAGAGAAATGCAGTTAGAGCGTTCCGTTTTATTGTCCGGATTTTACTGTATGCTCGTTCCTCAGTAGCAGACTTGTTCTTTTTTCTCCTTGATTCTTACATCGGACTTTTATTACGTCATACGCATATATCTGAAGGTGTCCGGCGTGTGCAGCTAAACTTAATTTTTTATTAAACGTTATTTTGCCTATCAGTCGGTATCCTCTTTTGCAAGTTGTTTAAACAAATAAAGATTATGTTGTATAGCACAGCATAGTACATCAGGTTTTAATCTTTTAAAATAAAAACGTTTAATTGTCTATATAGAAAATATTCCTCAGTTCAATAAAATTACACTACAGCAATGAAAAATGAAGATAAGAACTATTTCATTCTTTATTTGAGCTCACATTAAAGCTACACTATTGCTTATTTCTACATATTTCTAAATTTCTTGCCATCTATCAAGACATACTTTAAACAATTGCCTTCACAATATTAACTATTTGGATTTAACAAATGGCAGGTTTCAAAAAAAAACAAATGGGTGTGAATGAAATGATAGACTGTTACTTGTAACTATGATCATTTCCAAGTTATTGGGTATGACTTAGATACTATTATTTATGCATTTATTTCTAGAATACGTGTGTGTGTGTGTGTGTGTGTGTGTGTGTTAGATTTTTAACGTAGCTTTAAACAAGTTCAGTCATATCGCTACGATGTCTGCAGTGTGGCAGTTTATAGTGATGTCTAGTACTGGGGCATTATGCCGCAGACATGTAGCATTGTGTCCCACCCAGTCACATTAACCTGACACCAGGCCGACCAGTCATAACATTAACTCTTAATGATGTATGTATGTATGTATGTATGTATGTATGTATGTATGTATGTGTGTCTGTGTGTGTGTGCGTGCGTGTGTGTGCGTGCGTGTGTCTATGGGATAAAAAGGTGTTTCTGCTACGCTCGAATCCTTCTACTAGCGACTGTGTCACATCAGTATTTGGTGATGAGTACATGGTCAAGATGGTATAGGGGTTGGTTACAATATAATGTATTCGAATTTAAAAATTATGTGAATTCTAATAAGTATTCTCCTGTAGGATCCAAAGATGGCACTTCGTTCCGCTGTGTTTTATTATATTATATTATATTATATTATATTATATTATATTATATTATATTATATTATATTACATTATATTATATTCACAATACTATAAATTCCTTTTAAATTTTCACTAGAAAAGAGAAATATTTTGTTAAATTTTAAATCATAACAGAAAATCATAGGCTCTTTTAGGATACGAATTTCTCTCAAATATTACACAAACCTTCATTATATTAACGACGAGTCGAACCTTCCTTCATTTATCTATGAGCCAATTCTTCTTTCTATTAACTAGAAATCTAATGTTTCTTCCTTTAAGGAGAAATTAAATCTTCCTTCTGTTCACTAGAAGTGTAACCTTCCTTCTATTAACTAGGAGTCTAACCTTCCTTCTATTAACTAGGAGTCTAACCTTCCTTCTGTTAACTAGGAGTCCAACCATCGTTATATTGACTAGGAGTCTAACATTCCTTCTCTTAACTAGGAGCCTAACCATCCTTCTATTAACTAGGAGTCTAATATTCGGTCTATAAACTATCAGTCTAACGTTCCTTCTATTAAATAGAAGTGAAATTGTTCTTCGTTTAACTGGGAGTCTAGTCTTTCTTGTATTAACTAGGAATTGATCCTTCCTTTTCTTAACTAGGGGTTGATCCTTACTTCTATTAACTAGGAATCTAACCTTTCTTCTATTAACTAGCAGTCTAGCCTTCTTCTACTAACTAGGAGTCCAACCTTTGTCATGTATATTTATTTTGCGTCGTTTGTAAGGATTTTGTATTCATTAAATAATATGGTTGATTATATCTTGGATTTGACCTTGTCCAATATCAAGTTTATTTTCTGCATGACCAGAATCATTGATTTTTATTTTTTTAAACAACATGTTTATCTCAAACTGATTCCAGAAAATTGGAACTCCCCCATGATTGGCCGGATCTACCTGATTCTTGCTACATGTTGTATTATAATGATTGTAACCGACATCGCTATGAACTATCACACTGCAGACATGGTAGCGTTATGACTAAAAAATTGTTAAAGCTACGTTAAAAATCCAAATTACACACACACACACACACACACACACACACATTAAGTAGGAGTAAACATTCCTTTCAACTAGGAGCCTAACCTTCCTTCTATTAGATAGGTGTCTAACATTCTTTCTATTAAGTATGCGTCTGACCTTCATTCTATTAGATAGGAGTCTAGCATTCCATCAATTAAGTAGGAGTCAAATTTCCGTCTATTGAGTGTGAGACTAACATTCCTTCTGTTAAGTAGCACTCTAACATCCTTTCTATTAAGCAGGAGTCAAACCTTCCTTCTATTAAGTAGGTGTCTAACCTTCCTTCTATTAAGTAGGTGTCTAACCTTCCTTCTATTATGTAGGAGTCAAACCTTCCTTCTATTAAGTAGGTGTCTAACCTTCCTTCTATTATGTAGGAGTCTAACGTCCTTCTATTAAGTAGGAGTCTAACGATCATTGCAATAGATAAGAGTTTAACATTCCTTAAATTATACAGGAGTCTAATTTTCATCGATTAAGTAGGAGTCTAACCTTCCTTCTATTAAGTAGATGTCCAACCTTCCTTCTATTAACTAGGTGTATAACCTTCATTGTATTACGTAGGTGTCTAACCTTCCGTCTATTAAGTAGGTGTCTAACGTTCATACTATTAAGTAGGAGAATAATGTTCCTTCTATTAGGTAGGTGCCTAACAATCCTTCTGTTAAGCAGGAGTCTAACACTCCTTCTATAAGTAGGAGTCTAATTTTCATATATTGGGTGGGAGTCTAACATTCCTTCTCTTAAAAAGGAGATAACCTTCCTTCTGTTAAGTAGGAGTATAATGTTACTTCTATTATTCGTGAGTATAACATTTCTTCTATCAAGTAGGTGTCTAACATTTCTTCTATTCAGTATGAGTCTAACCTTCTTTATATTAAGTATGGAGTATAATGTTCCTTCTATTAGATAGAAGTCTAACATTCCTTCTATTAAGTAGGAGTCTAATTTCCATCTATTGGGTGGGAGTCTAACCTTCCTTCTATTAGATAGGTGTCTAACATTTCTTCTATTCAGTATGAGTCTAACCTTCTTTATATTAAGTATGGAGTATAATGTTCCTTCTATTAGATAGAAGTCTAACATTCCTTCTATTAAGTAGGAGTCTAATTTCCATCTATTGGGTGGGAGTCTAACCTTCCTTCTATTAGATACGAGTCTAACATTTCTTCTATTAAGTAGGAGTCTAATTTCCTTCTATTAAGTGGGAAGCTAACCTTCCTTCTTTTAAGTAGGAGTCTAACCTTCCTTCTATTAGATAGGAGTCTAACATTTCTTCTGTTAAGTAGGAGTCTAATAGCCCTTTTATTAAATTAGGCTCTAATTTTCTTCTATTAAGTAGGAGTCTAACCGTCCTTCTAGTAGATAGGAGTCTAATATTCCTTCTGTTAATATGGAGTCGGACATTCCTTATATTAGGTAGCAGTCTAATATTCCTTCTATTAAGTAGGAGTATAATGTTCCTTCAATTAAGTAGGAGTCTAACATTCCTTCTATTAAGTAGGAGTCTAATTTCAATCTATTGGGTGGGAGTCTAACCTTCCTTCTCTTAAGTAGGAGTCTAATTTCCATATATACAGTGGGAGTCTAACCTTCCTTTTGTTAAGTAGGAGTCTACCCTTCCTTCTATTAAGTAGGAGCCTAATTTCCATATATACAGTGGGAGTCTAACCTTCCTTCTATTAAGTAGGAATCCAACATTTCATATATTAAGTAGGAGTCTAATTTCCATCTATTGAGTAGGAGTCTAACATTCCTCCTATTAAGTAGGAGTCTAATTTCCATATATACAGTGGGAGTCTAACCTTCCTTCTCTTAAGTAGGAGTCTAATTTCCATATATACAGTGGGAGTCTAACCTTCATTCTGTTAAGTAGGAGTCTACCCTTCCTTCTATTAGGTAGGAGTCTAATTTCCATATATACAGTGGAAGTTCAACTTTCCTTCTATTAAGTAGGAATCTAACATTCCATCTATTAAGTAGGAGTCTAATTTCCATCTATTGAGTAGGAGTCTAACATTCCTTCTATTAAGTGGGAGTCTAACCTTCCTTCTCTTAAGTAGGAGTCTAATTTCCATATATACAGTGGGAGTCTAACCTTCCTTCTCTTAAGTAGGAGTCTACCCTTCCTTCTATTAGGTAGGAGTTTAATTTCCATATATACAGTGGAAGTTCAACTTTCCTTCTATTAAGTAGGAATCTAACATTCCATCTATTAAGTAGGAGTCTAATTTCCATCTATTGAGTGGGAGATTAACCTTCCTTCTATTAAGTAGGAGTCTATATTCCTTCTATTAAGTGGGAGTCTAACATTCCTTCAATTAAGTAGGAGTCTAACATTCCTTCTATTAAGTATTAGTCTAAGTTCCATGTATACAGTGGGAGTCTAACTTTCCTTCTGTTAAGTAGGAGTCTACCCTTCCTTCTATTAAGTAGGAATCTAATTTCCATATATACAGTGGGAGTTCAACCTTCCTTCTATTAAGTAGGAATCTAACATTCCATCTATTAAGTAGGAGTCTAATTTCCATCTATTGAGTGGGAGATTAACCTTCCTTCTATTAAGTAGGAGTCTAAAATTCCTTCTATTAAGTAGGAGTCTAATTTCCATCTATTGAGTGGGAGTCTAACTTTCCTTCTATTAAGTAGGAGTCTAACATTCCATCTATTAAGTAGGAGTCTAACATTCCATCTTTGAAGTAGGAGTCTAATTTCCATCTATTGAGTGGTAGTCTAACCTTCCTTCTTTTAAGAAGGAGTCTAACATTCCTTCGATAAATAGGAGTCTAATTTCCATCTGTTGAGTGGGAGTCTAACCTTCTTTCTGCTAAGTAGGAGTCTAACATTCCATCTATTATGTAGGAGCTTAATTTCCATCTATTGAGTGGGAATCTAACCTTCTTTATATTAAGCTGGAGTCTAACATTCCATCTATTAAGTAGGCGTTTAATTTCTTCTATTGAGTAGGAGTCTAACTTTCTTTCTATTAAGTAGGAGTCTAACATTCCATCTATTGAGTGGGAGTCTAACATTCCTTCTATTAAGTAGGAGTCTGACATTCCTTCTATTAAGTAGGAGTCTGACATTCCTTCTATTAAGTAGGAGTCTAATTTCCATCTATTAAGTAGGAGTCTAATTTCCTTCTATTAAGTAGGAGTCTGACATTCCTTCTATTAAGTAGGAGTCTGACATTCCATCTATTAAGTAGGAGTCTAATTTCCATCTATTAAGTAGGAGTCTAATTTCCTTCTATTAAGTAGGAGTCTGACATTCATTCTATTAAGTAGGAGTCTGACATTCCTTCTATTAAGTAGGAGTCTAATTTCCATCTATTAAGTAGGAGTCTAATTTCCTTCTATTAAGTAGGAGTCTGACATTCATTCTATTAAGTAGGAGTCTGACATTCCTTCTATTAAGTAGGAGTCTAATTTCCGTCCATTAAGTAAGTCTAATCTTCCTTTTTTACCTAGGAGTCTAATCTGTTTTGATTTTACAATGAGTCGTTCCTTCCTTATATTAACTATAAGTCTCACCTGTCTTGCTTTAAGCATGCCTCTATCCTTCCTTCTGTAACCATGTAACCGAACTTTTAATTGTAATCTTTGAAACTGTTTCATCCATTACATCATTCTCACTAAACTAGTTTCCATAGTATCTTTATCTTTTGATTAAAAACAACTAAACTACAAAATCTAACTTTGTAACGACGTCTTTTAAAGACGAGCGTATACATATGTTCTGTTACGCTTATAGACATCACATAATGCCAACCATTGAATACTAAATACTTTCTTAAGTTGGGTGCTTTCATTTCATACATGATGAAGTTTACCACAATTGACTATAAGGAACAAAGTATCCGTTTCCAGCTATATACGACTCAAATATTCAAGTCATTTATCTTTGTTACCACCAAAGCCTATTAAATTTACAATGTCGTGTCTTAAAAAGCCATTTATCTAATTTACCACCAGTCCTATTAAATTTACACTGTCGTGTCTTAAAAGCCATTTATCTAATTTACCACCAGGGCCTATTAAATTTACACTGTCGTGTCTTAAAAAGCCATTTATCTAATTTACCACCAAAGCCTATTAAAGTTACACTGTCGTGTCTTAAAAGCCATTTATCTAATTTATCACCAGGGCCTATTAAATTTACACTGTCGTGTCTTAAAAAGCCATTTATCTAATTTACCACCAGGGCCTATTAAATTTACACTGTCGTGTCTTAAAAGCCATTTATCTAATTTACCACCAGGGCCCATTAGGTTTACACTGTCCTGTCTTAAAAGCTGTTTTCTGTTGTAAAATCAAATAGTGTTTAGATACTGTTTCAATTAAATCTACTGCCAACATCTGTTCCTAAATTTATAATGCCTCATGTAATCATATTTTGAGGTATTTTAGGTACATTCATTAACCACAAATCTACGTTATTTGGTGTTGATTTGGTGTTGATTTGGTGTTGATTTCGTGTTGATTTGGTGTTGATTTCGTGTTGATTTGGTGTTGATTTGGTGTTGATTTCGTGTTGATTTGGTGTTGATTCACAACGTAGCTTACAATACTAACGTTACGTCGGTTAAGGCCTAAGTCTGCAAGCATACCCGAAATCAGGTTAAATAAGCACGTCTGGTGATCTAGTTTCGCCTTATCTACAACTGAATGGATTTAAATTGGTTATTCTGAAGATGTACCGTTGCATCATGAACACGTTACATGAACACGTTACATGAACACGTTACATGTTCATTTTCCACACATTTTATAGTTCTTTTCTGTTTATTTGCATGTGCATTTTCTCATCTCTACAATCCTACCCGTAATGTATGATGTGCGCTTCATCAATCAAGCCAGAAACAATGAGATTAGTATAACAATTATTTACACTAGTATTACTTATTTTTTATATTTTTTTGGGAGCGGGGGTGTAAATCATCAAATATATATTGTGTAAAATCACTAATTTAATGTATGCCCTTGTGAATAAAACTTGTTTGTCAATCCTTCTCCAGTAGTCATTAAGTTTAGTAGTCTTTACTGTCTTGATGTAATACAATGATTTAAATCAAAATGTCTTCAGATGAGTTAGTAATAATCCAAGGCAGTGCTTTACTGCAAAAATAAAATGATCAATGGATATTTTAAACAAATAATTCGTCTAGAATTATCTCTGAACACAACTGTAAACTCTAATCAAACTGGATTCACACAGACTGGCCATAAAACAGGAATCAGTTATCTCTTCATCAAATCCCTATTTATACATATTATCGCTTGACCTAGATGTGAAACATTCTAATAGAAAATTGCAATCTAATTGTAAACAAGATTGTTATTAGATTTACGCTGTCGTGTTATATTTATATTGAGTGTGTTTATGTGCATCATTATTCGCCTATACTTAATGTTTTAAAGCTGTTATGATCTAGCACAGTAGTTCCCAACCTTTTATTTCTTCGACCAGAGAAATTATTATTTCTGAGACCCACTATCCCATTTCAACATTTTTTTTAGTTTTGCCACCCTCAAAAATATCCTGTCGATCATCCGCGACCCTCCAGAACATCCTCGCAACCCTGATTAGGGTAGCGACCTGGTGTTTAAGTAACTACTGGTCTAACACGTTTTTTTAAGTACCAGCTTGTACATTTGACGAACTTTTCCATGAAGACGTAAACAAGCCACAACCCCTCTGTTTAAGCATTCCCCATCGCATGATTAGCCAGTCCAAGTTTTTCTGCGGAAGGGGAAAGTCCTGACTCCGAGGAGAATAACGAGTATTTTTACTCGTTAACTAAAGTGTCCAAGGGACGGCTGTCTGGAAGTTTGAGGGACACGGAATCTCAACGGTACAAAAATAATTCTGTTGTGATAGAAGCGAACGAGTCTCGAAAGCACAATGGAAATAGCTTCATATATGTACCCGTATACAACTGACAAATGGATCTAGGCACCGTGTCGCTAGACTGGCTTAGGAGCGTGATTAGAATTGAAAAAAAAGTTGCAGAGACATCTCT
The DNA here is from genome assembly GCA_028554795.2 of Sinohyriopsis cumingii. Taxonomy (NCBI): domain Eukaryota; kingdom Metazoa; phylum Mollusca; class Bivalvia; order Unionida; family Unionidae; genus Sinohyriopsis; species Sinohyriopsis cumingii. The sequence continues at coordinate 3,622,625 of CM068833.1, read as the reverse complement.
CTACTCTGCATCATTTCAGCACTAGTCATTTTCCGATACTTAGACTCACAATACACCTAGCATCGTCTATCTAGCTGATCATTATGAAACGGACCGTAATTAAAACTTAATCACGCCCCAAACCAGTCTAGTGATACGGTGCCTAGACCCATTTGTCAATTTAATTTGTTACGTGTCACACTTAACAAGGTAAATCTGCTGTGAGAACATCTACAAACTGTTGCACTGTTACACAGACAGAGAGACAAAAAATAGAAATACAAACATGATTATTAAGTGTTTTTTATCAGAACAGATTAGCAAAGACCTCCTATGTAGCTTGTGTTTATCTCTGTTCAGTAGCTATACGTTCTGGGAACGGCCTCTAGCTTCAAGTGTATTGTGTCGAATGGCTAAAGCACAAATAATAGCTAAACCTCCAACAAGTCCCATTTCAATGAATTTTCACCCCTATCTAGACCTCCAACAAGTCCCATTTCAATGAATTTTCACCCCTATCTAGACCTCCAACAAGTCCCATTTCAATGCATTTTCACCCCTATCTAGACCTCCAACAAGTCACATTTTAATGAATTTTCACCCCTATCTAGACCTCCACCAAGTCCCATTTTAATGAATTTTCACCGCTACGTCGACCTGCATCAAGTCCTCTTTCAATCGTTTTCTAACATACATAGACCTCTACCAATTCCTCGTTTAATGAATTTTCTCCCCTACCTAGACATCCACAATTTCGCCTCTCAATTAATTTTCACACCTACCTAGACCTCCACCAAGTCCTCTTTCAATCAATTTTCACCCCTATCTAGACCTCCACCGAGTCACCTTTCCAATGAATTTTCTCTTCATGGAATGTTCTATCAATTAATGTCCCCACAGTACTTTAAATTTCTCTTTATTAAAGATTGAAAACAAAACTGCAGTTGAAGTGGCAGTAAGGAAAATACTGGAAACACATGAAACTGATAATCAAACTTTGATGTAATATATACTAAACGGATACTTGCTGCAGGTCTAGCACCTACCCCGCAACCTGAAATCATTAATAACTCATTGCCTGCTATTTAACCATTGCCTATTAATCTGTAAAGTGAATGAACCAGACTGCTACATTACAAATCTTTTCATTTGTATCACGACTAAAAAAAAAATAAACATTGTGGTTAAATTGACACTTTTTCTAACTTTCGTTTTAATAGAGATCACAATTGAAAGCGATTGCTAAAACAAGCTACTGACGTAAGGCCGAGAACACGAGATCTGTCCATCTAGCTTAGACGCTGCCGTCAATGTGATCCGATTGAAGGGCGAAGTTCTAAATAAAGTATGAGTCACATAGTTCCAGATAAGCCACACATTTGCGTAAATACGCATATAAACTGCAAAAGAAGCGTAATGGTACTGAAAGTTATTTGGTGAATCAGATCTTTATAATGTAATTGAAGGATGAATGAATTTGACACCGTACGCATGCGCATAAAGTCGATCAATGGATTTAACAGAATAATGCGCACCTAGATCAACAACCGATATAAAGAAATGATATCATTCCTAATTTGAACTAATCAGAAGATGTAAGTTCAACGAGTAATAAAACAAGAATCAACATATTGAACTTGTAAACAAATGTGATTGTTATATCTGTTATATCGATCAAAGTCAATGTGTAAAATGTAAACACAAATATGAACAATGTATGATTTTAACACCACATGTGATCAACATATAGAATTTGTACAAAAATAGGTATAAGGTATGTTTCATCCACAAGCATGATGTATTGTTTATTTTCAATCGTATAGCGACATTGAATTATTCATTTCACCTATATAGTGATATTAATAACATTAAATCAATAATGGAACGGATGTATCGCGGAGCGTCCAGTTAACGATTACAATATATTTCTCATTCCACAGATCTCGTCGAATGGTGAAGAAGCCACCACTAAAGGACCGCCCCTCCCAGTCTGCTCAAGGATCCCTCAAGATCATCCTTATTCCCTAAGACAGGTTGGTCCCAAAGATTTGATCCCTCACTGCGAGTAACACAATTCTGTCCTTTGAGCCAACGTCACCAACGATAGCATCATAAGGGTTAAACGAAACACCCACAATTCTACGAATCCCCCGGGGGGGGGGGGGCGAGTGGCTGAGTGGTCTAAAGCGCTCTCCGTTACAGATCACTGCCATCTCACCTCTGTCTGCGTGGGTTCGAGTCTCGGATTCGGCCAATGTGGGTATGTGAGAAAGCTTGCCAGTAGCTTCTCGTGGGTCGGTGGTTCTTTCCGGGGGTTTCCCGGGTTCTTCCTCCACCATTAATACTGGCCGCCATGTATAGCCTATCGTGTGCTAAAAAATGGCGTTAAACCCCAAAACAACAACAACCACACCCCGTCACAACGCAGATAAAACAAAAATGACTGAGCCATGTATACATCAGAAGCAGTTGAGTACGAATACAGTAATATACATTACGCATGCGCGCACTTGAGCTAGCTTCAATATACATTACATTATTTCATCATAACTACCGCACGAGATTATTAAAGTAACAGTGTTCGCATATGAATATGTGTCCGACAAGAATAATCTCGCAGAAGTATTAAAACTGGAATATTACTCATTCAACAATACATGTAACGTTTAATTGAATTCAGTTTGCCTGTTCAGTAATTTAAAAAATGTTTAACTTGAAACAGCCTATACTCTAAGAACATGGCGTTGTGTTACATAGATCTGGCTCTCTGTAAAATTTAGAATATATTCTGAAACATCAAATAATTCGATTGCATAAAACGGCTAGCAAGAAAGAATGCAATTTTATACTTCACATGCCTCCACAGCTGAAGATTGCTTTCATAAAGGCTATTAAACTATATGCTTTTCAACACACGTTCAAAACCGGCTTTGGATAGGCAGAGATTCTCTATAAGATATATTGCCTTTCAGGCTTTTTGTTGGTCAGGAAGTCATGCAAAAATGGACAGCTTCCTGGCAAAGTTCGTTTATTGTGATAATTACAGTCAGTCTTGACTCTATTTGTATACTGAATATGGTAAAATCCACGGCCATATAACCTGGGGTATTCGGATTTTTCACTCCAGGCATTTTGCTCTTGCAGCACTGAGTGAACTAAACTCAGTATTTTGAAAGTCGAGGGAAGAAAAAAAACTCCCCCTTCAAGTTACGCTGTACGCGGTAACAAACTCTGAGTACATTTTCGTTCATATATAATGCATAAACATTTTACTGTACACAACTCGTGGAAGCTCTATAATCCATTACACACAGCAACGTTAGAAAATCATTCATCTCATTTAAGTTTGTTTTTCATTTTCGAAGTGCGGTGGTTACTCGAGAGTACGAGTGATAAGTTGTTCATTTTTATTTAATGTAATTCATCAAACTTCACTGAGAAATTTAGAGTAAGTATTCAAGATAGTGGTTCATTTTGCAGTGAATACATAATTTCAATCTACATACAACTGTGTGGTTTTCTGAGACAAAAATTAGACCAATTAAACTATTCCTATGATGCAGTTTGGAACAATCAAGTGTTTAACACTACAGTTTGCATTGTATCCAATTTATTAATTTAAAATTAAACTGCAATCTTCCTACGCAAGAACCTCCACACTGAACAATATGGTACTTCACCTTTATTTGCTTAGATCAATTGCAAATGTCACTTACATAACATTTGTCGGACATTGCAACTGCGACTATTTTTAGAGTAGTTCAGGTAAACGTTTGATACCAATCAGACAAAATGTCATTCTATCTTCGAAACAAAACAAATAGCAAGAAACATCTCATCGTGACACTTCATCAAATGCTGAGAAAAATATTTACAGAATTTGCAAAAGTCATGAACCTTGACATTCCTGCAGCTCTTTCTCGTTACAGAAATTCAGGATATACACAGAAGTTAAAATAATTTTTTTTACAGATAATAACAAAAAATTATGTCATATAAAAGGCTGATAACTCACTTGCCTGCGATTTATTACTATAAATTAACTAAGTCACCGACTTGAAATATGTACGAAAAGGTTGACATGGGGGCGATTAGAAAAAATGTCTCTATGCAGCGACTTTGTCTAACCTTAAATGATATATCTGTTATTCAGCATGTCGACTATCATACAACATGGAGACTCTGCAGCAACGTTATCTCTTCTAAAGCGATTTCTGCTTTTAAGCATTTCTCCTATTTAAAAGAAAATATATAATTTTATGCAGAAACGTAATCTATGCTATTAATCATCATAAAATAATGTAAGTCATGCAGCAACGTAATCTATGCTATTAATCATTTCTCCTATCATAAAATAATGCATGTCATGCAGAAACGTAATCTAGTATAAGGCGATACATCATATTCCCTATCGTACACTTAGTAAATGCTTACCATTATATAAGAATTGTATGTTCACTATGCAGTAAATCTCAGAAATATAATGAAATATTTGCAACGGATACTGGAAAATTTGAATTAGTTTCGAACTTTAGAAGTATCACTATTGGAAATTATTAGCAAAATCAAATGCTGCATGTTAGTCCAAGAACGATTCCTAAGTAATCAAGAGTATAATCCATTCACAACAGTCAAAATTACCCAAATAGAAATTCAAACGTTACTTTTACTATTTCTTACAGTTAGTGGCAATAAATACATCCTTGAACATGTGACATTATATGCTAATCTGAGTAAAATAATATTGAAACTACTATTCAGCAATGCTGTCGAAGCCGGCATGCAGTACCGCAGACTGTAAGAAATGCTAGTCAGCATTGCAGATTGTAGGAAATGCTTTTCAGCATTGCAGACTAGGAAATGCTATTCAGCATTGCAGACTATGAAATGCTATTCAATACTGCAGACTAGGAAATGCTATTCAGCATTGCAGACTAGGAAATGCTATTCAGCATTGCAGACTATGAAATGCTATTCAGCATTGTAGACTAGGAAATGCTACTCAGCATTGCAGACTAGGAAATGCTACTCAGCATTGCAGACTAGGAAATGCTATTCAGCATTGCAGACTAGGAAATGCTATTCAGCATTGCAGACTAGGAAATGCTATTCAGTAGTGGAAATACTAAAAGGCTACTATTTAACAGCTTTGTGAGATATTTACTGTTCTCAGCAGATTATACTTACAACGATGATATCCTATTTTCAGATTAATTATTAATTTCATTCACTATTCAGTGAATTTAAATATCTACTAATTTATTATTAGACTCGAGCATGAAAATAAGACGAATACTTTACAGAATAGATTATAAATGAGAATGAGTAGCCCGAAGTCCAACTTAAATTAAACATTAGGCATAACACTGTGCGATTTTCACAGCCAACGACACAGGAGGTTTTACTTACAAATTTCTTACCGTAAAATTCCTAAGGTATTTAGAAAATAGTTTTCATCTAATAATGAGTTAGAGTTAATTTCTCAACCACCTCTACCATTTGATATGGCTACAGACTAGTGAACATTGTTAACATCTTGCTATAACGAAACACAGATTACTATATGGTGGCATTCAGCAGTTTTATAGTAGCGGATATAAACAAAATAGCCGCTGACTCCATACTGATATAAAATTCAGCCTTCCAACGTATGAGAAACACAAGTCATATTCACCAAATAAAGACACGTATATCTTTATTTCAAATAATACAATATGTCAGATTTTAAAATGCGTTATCTTATACATCAATATGCGATGAAATGAAAGAGGAATATTCATCTGCAGGAATGTTTTCTCTACAATCCAAATATGCGGGTCAAATTTCGAAAGTCACATGACTTACGTCACATATAATATTGACCAATAAAAAGAGATGAGACTGCATCTCTCATATATAGAATGGTGGTCATTGTTTATAGCAGGATTTAAGTCTATCTAATATTGGTATATCAGCGTTAATTCGGTAAGATTGTGACGGAAATGCATGAGGGTAAAATATATTTTTGTATTAAATGAAACCCCTGTCAGAAATTATATTGCCCCTAGCGATATTCCCCATCACGAACGAAGTGAAGTGTACGGTCTATCGGCCACAAAACCTGACAGACAGCACACTTAATGTATCGATCGTTATGTACTCTTTAATTATTTAAAGCATCTGATACATTAGAAACTGTGTAGCAAATATCACTTGTCCCAATTTCATGACAATACAAATGGTAGATTAAGATTTTTTGTTGAGAAGAAATGTGGTTTTATTGTACTATGAGACCATATTTAATATATTATAGAATTGTGATTTTTTTTTAAAAAAAACGCAAACGCCGATAATTCTGTGAAGCTAGTTTAGCATCTCATGTATGCGTCTTCAGGCACAAAATGTTTTGAAAGAAACGGATGACGTCTTTATATTTTAAATTAACAATTACATAATTTCGTAACGTCATAAATGATATGCATCATCGTAAAATCTTTACACATATGACAGGATCTAAAAGCAACACGAGTCTCTAATGACACCTGAATCAATAAAATAATATAATAAAATAGAGTTTTGATTGATTGATTACTTGGATTTACGTTGCGTGCACCCAAAAGGGCATGTGCGACGGGTTTTTTCCCGCATAGCGGGGAGCTAAATGTTCCTGGGGGAAGGTATTAGTGCCACATCCCACAGGCGTTTATGTGCTCAAGGAGCACTGCTAATTTAGCCGTCAGATCGTAGGGCTATATGTCCCTAACGACCTGAATGAAGGGCTTTCATGAGTGGGAATGGGCCCAACACACATTCATGTTAACAGAGTTGATTTCAGTCCGTTATTGACTGTACTAAGTGTCGACCCAAACAGTATGTAACGCCCGTAGCGATTGGTCGCAACGATTACGTCACATCGGGACACCTATCTTTAGGCGGGTGGAAATTGTTCCACATCTCCGCCGTTATACGATGTCCGAAATAAGCAAGAGGGCAAGGAACTCGGCAAGCCAGCCATGGATGTCGTGCACTTCCAAGAATCCTAGCCCGTACTTAGTCAAATTTAGTCTAGTTGTACTAATGGACAATAAAAAAAAAAATGCCAATGTGTTAGCCACCTGTGCAATTGGGTCAAATTAAAACAAGTTGTACAATTTTCCTACCTCCTAAAAATCGTAAAAATTCTAGTACATAGTGTACTTTGTAGATGCCCTACAAATTTTTAATAACTAATATGTCTAAGCGACATATAAAAAGTTTGGTCACTGTTAGGTCATAAAAGGTTTGAATTTTGAAGGGGTGGATTGACGGATCAAGTTAGCGTACATAATACTTTTATCAAAACGGGATACTAAGCCAAAATGTTCCCTGGATAAGAGGCAATATTGGTAGCCCTTAGGGTGGCGCTATACAGTTTCGCATTTTGCATAGGGTTAGGAATTTAAAGAAAAAGAATGTCCCCGGCTTTCCTCACTGGTTATACTGGCTATTTAAAAAAGACCTTGTATATCTTAGGTATAATGCAAAGAACCTTTAATTCCCTTTATTTTGGTGTATGATTGATGGGTGTACTATGGGTTATAGAGTATACAGCTTGGCCTTACTTCAAATGTGCACCTTTCAAAAAAGTGCTAGCTCTACATGGTCATTTTCACTTCCTGAACTTCAGAGGTCAATTGTATAAAAAAGAGCCGATAACTTTTTTTACATTTTATATATTTGGTAATTCATTCATTGCACTTTCAGAAGCTGGTATTGTCTAGTCTGGCAAAATTCATTTTCCCTATTTTAATAGCTGCTATGTATAGTGTACTTTAGACTAATTCAGACTGATTTTTTAACACAAGGGAGCAGTCATTTTAGTTAGCAGTGTGCTTAAATCATGTAAAATTTCCAAAAGTACAATATCCAAAAGAAATATCATCCACATTACATTAATGTAGCATAGAGGTATGCAAACGTTCTCTCCACTGTGCATGTTTTAAATGCGAACTACTTCACCTTACATACGTCACTCTCTCAAAAGTACATATTATCTGGTGAGCGCCACCTAGAAAGGCTTTTCAAGCAAAAGTTCCCCGTTTTTCTTCTGCTTCTTTACATTTCTCCGCAGTTCTTTTTCCTCTCAGGTAATTTCGGGGAAATGGTAGCTGTGTAACGTTGAAATGTAGTTAGCTGCTTCTACTAGCTGCTGGAAAGGGTAGTTCTTGTAGGCCTCTTGATAGAATTGTGTAAGGATTCTGACACCATAGTGCCACTCGCTATTCATTTATGTTTGCTTTTATTTATGTTAGGTGTTTCACGCGCGCGTTGCACGCTTATTTGTATCCGACTGAGGCAAGGAAGGAAGTGACCAGGAAGTTAGGCGACCATCTGCAGGCAGGGGTCCACTCATTCCAGGGTACTGGTCTAAATGGATGTACTTGCACGAATTTTGAGTTTTGGGTTCTTGTCTCCAAAATTGTTCTAAAGATGAGCTAGATTGGATTGGATGGAAAACTCTGCTGCTTTAATGTTAATATGGTCTGTATCACAGAAGTAGGCCGCAGTATTACCTTGGCTGTCTTTCGTGGTAGGGCTAGGTTGAGGGCAGAGAATGTTTGTTTTGTTTGTTTTTTTAAAAATATTTTTGGTTAATTTTTAACGATATTTGGGATTTAAGAAGACGGGAACCTTTGCTGAGTATTCAGTTCCCTATGACGTATCAAAAGCACCTGTCTGTTTATGTATATTAATCCGGTTTTAGAGAGTATCTGGGTGGGTTATGTCTGTTTCACAGGTTGTTATTTGTTAGCTAGAGGGACACCCTTGCTGAGTACTCAGGTCCATCTGCTAGTGGAAATTTATTTTTAAGTGAGGTCAGTGTGTTTATTTTATGTTTTAGGGTGTTTTATATTTTTTTTCTTTTAGCTTGGATGTACCTAGGAATTTAAGTATGTTTTGGTAGGTCAGATTTATGTTGGGGTTGTTATTTTTAAGGAAATCTGAGTAAGTGGTAGGGGTTCCAAGTTTGGGGGGGGGGAGCTTTTTGAAATTCCATTCTAGCTACATGATATTTTGAGCAGCCATTTAATATATGTGGCAGGTCTTCAGTGGTTTTTCAGTGATAGCAATTGATATTAGCAGGCTTGGGTCCTAGATGTTTGCCAAAACTTCCCGCTAATTTTGTTTTTTTCCGGTTACGATGCGGTTGATAATAGTTTGGTCCAGGCTGTTCACCTTGGGTGGTTTGATGGACCTGTTGGTTTGGTAGTGGAGTTCCAGTGCTCCTGCCATTTCTGCGAAATATAGTTTCTTGTTATGCTTTTGGCTTCTGTAATGCTATATCTGAGTGGGGCAGAGTTAGGGTTCCCTAACATGTTTTTTTGCGGCTTTGTCGGCTAGCTCATTACCGGGGATTCCTATATGCGAGGGTATGCACATGAATTCAACTATCTGATCCGCTGTGGATAATTTCTTAAGCATATAGAAAGCTCTAGCCAAGAATTGCTATCTTGATTTAGTGATGTGAGATTTGATGGATTCTATTACACTAAGTGAGTCGCTGATGATAACTGCTTTTGGAACTTGTTCGTCTTTGATCCATTTTAATGATTATATTATTGCCCAGAACTCTGTGATGAAATTAGAGCAGTGTTCTGGTAATCTAGATCCTATTTGTATGCTGAATTCGGGAATACCCACTGCAGCTCCTTGTTTTGGGGATTCGGTTGTTTTAGACCCGTCAGTGAAACTTTTTACGAAGCCAGAGTAGGTGTCTTGTATTTTCATTGCTACGATGGTTTTGAGTTTAGATTCTTGTTCGAATTTGTTTCCATAATTGGTGACTCTAATGTTGATCCTAGGGATAGGATGTTTCCAAGAGGCGGGATCAGGGAGGGGAGCGAGCGTACTCTTCTTGTAGAGCAAGTGTTGGCAGCTTTTCCCTGAGTTCTAGGATTTGTTTTTCACCTGGTGGGTTATGAACTAGCTTGCGGCGAAACGGTTTGTTGCATTTGCTAATGGTTACTTTTGTAGAATGCGAGTCGGGGTGATTTTGTAATCGATTGGAGTACTGGAGGAGCATTTCCTGTCTTCTTATTTTAATGGCAGTTCACCGGTGAGGACTTGAAGTTCGTCTAGTGATGTCGATGGTTGAGTGCCAGTGCAAACATATAATGCTTTCCTTCTGGATGATATCCAGTTTGTTCAGTAATGTCTGTTTCGCTGAGTTGAAAACTTGGCATCCATGATCTAGCTTCGACCTTATAAGTGATATATCGATGGTTAATAGGGTTTCTTGATTGGATCCGCATGTGGTCCCTTTAAGATTTCTTAAGAGATTAATATCTTTATTGCAATATTGAATTAGTTGTTCAGTCTGGTGTTTCAAAGTTAGATGATTATTAGTCATTTTACTACCTTAGCATATTTGGTTAACTGGTTTTGAATATAGAAGTTGGGGTAAATTATCTCTTTATTGCGTTTAGGGGAGAAGATTATCGCTACCTTTTTTTTTCATGTGAGATCTTAAAACCCCATTTATCTACCCATCTCCCTAAGTTATCTAGGCTTTTCTGGATTTCTTTGACTACTTGATTGCTAGCAGGGTTTCCTGTCCTCCAGATGCCGCTGTCATCAGCGAATTGGGAAAGGTTAACCTGTTTTGTCGCTAGGTTGAGGTCAAGGTCGTTAATCATGATGTTGAGTAGCGTCAGTATGTTGTTTATATACTTAGATAAATAATCTCCTCACATAGCATAAGAAGCCTTTATTTCTACAGAGATTTCGTCTGTTATCAGACGACGTACTATGTACTACCAGTATATTATACTATTGCAACCAATTCAAAGTCTCAGTTTAAGGATTGCCGAACCATCGAAACAGGAAGAAATTCTCTAAATATAAGGGAGCTTGCGCTGGGAAATTAACCCAGGGGTGGAGCACGTTACAATATGTTATTAGGGCATACGATGCAAGTTAATATTATTAGCGGTTTTTACCTGGTTTAGGGATTGGGATGACAATTGCTTGTTTCCAGCTGAGTGGTAGTTTTCTACTTTGCCAGATTCGGTTAAGCAGTTTTATAATGGTTGTTGTAATGTTGTTTGGAAGATTTTTGTATATGATATATCCAATTTGATCTTTCCCAGGTGAGGTATCTTTTAGGGACCCTAGCGCTATTTTCCATTCCTAAAGAGTGATTTCGGAATTTAAATCTGAGTTCTCGAACCCTAGTTTTTTAAAGAGGTTAGGAAGTGTGGTTTCAGGTTTCTGTCTGTGTTCTTTCAAGTTCCTAGTGTGATTGGTATTAAATGGTTAGCAAGTAGGTCAGCTTCCTCATGATTGGTTGTAGCATTTTTCAGTTTAGGTGTTAAGTTTAATAGCTTTCCCCCGGATAGATTTTATTTTGTCCCATGCTTGTTTACAGTTAGATTTGAGGTTAGATTTTAAGCAGAAGTGTTGCCATGTTTTTTCTTTGGCTAGTTGTATGATCCCTTTAAGGTGTTTTTCTTTGTCTTTATTTTGGATGAAATCTATTGAGTCTCTTGTTCGCTTATATTTGTTAAGTGCTTTTTTATCTATATGTGCTTTTTGACATTGATCATCCCACCATGGTACTGATTGTTTAGTCTGAGTGTTTGTTTTGGGGGAAATATTTAAGGTAGCTGCATTAAGTATAGTATTAATTACATTGTCATGGAATATTGTTATATCTGGGTCTTCGAGCTCTTGGTATTAATATCGGCTAGGATGTTTCTAATGTTATCCCAATCAGCTTTATCATATCTTCATTTGGGTGGGGCTTCATGTGGGTTGTGCTGAACTGATATTTGGAGGGAGATTATGGTGGGGAGATGGTCGCTACCTAATGTGTTATCTTGATCAACCCACCAGTTTGTAAGTTGGGCTAGTTTGAGTGTGCATATATTAAGTGTGCATATATTAAGATAGATTTCTGAGAGGGTGCCATTTTCAGGATTAAGTCGAGTTTTAGACCCATCATTGAGTATGGTTAGGATTGATTCATCAATCCATTCTTCAATTAATTTGCCTCTTTTATCCCTTCTACTTTCTCCCCATAGTCCATTTTGAGCATTGAAGTCGCCACAACTGATTAGCTTTCCAGAATGGTTAGTGGAGATTTGTCAATAAGATTCTAAGCTGATTGAGTTGTCATTGTCCCCTGGGTCATATATAATAGTTATTATTATATTATTCGATCCAATGTTGACTAATACAGTTTGAATTTCAGTTTTGTTATTGATGTATATTGGCATTGGGATCGTTAATGTTTCAGAGTAGGGCAGGGAGTCAATCAGAAATATTGCAAGTCCTCCTTACTTTTTCCCATTGCTACGACTTTTGAATATGCCTGGTATGTATCCGGAGATTTTGGGTATATGTTTCGGATTCTGTGGTAAGAGTGTTTCCTGGAGGCAGATTATGTCAGGTTTATTGATTGCGTTATGGATTTTGTGTATTAGTTCAGGTAGGTTTTTGGATAGACCCCTGCAATTTCATTGCCAGATAGTAAGGTCATACATATAATTACATTGTTATAAAGGATATACAATCTATCAATTTAAAAAACAAAGTATACAATTTTATATAGTGTATAGCTATTAAGACCATTATGATGCAAATTATCTAATTTATGAATCCAATAAACTAAATCAAATAGACTCATAAAAGAAACTTATTGGATTCATAAGTTAGATACTTTGTATCATAAAGGAATAGTACCAATGCACAATATAACATTGTATATTTGTTTTAATTCATAAATTGTATATCCTTTATAACAATATAATTATTTGTATGACTGTTCGTCTCTATTTTATTTCATTATCTTACTTGATATATAAATTCCAGTTTTTCAACAAACCAGTCTACTAGTTCTAGCTCTCAATCACTTGTACGCTTATATGCAGACATCACGGGCGCTGTAGACAGTGTCTAAAGAATGTCGGAACCAGGACGTGCATAAAACACAAATGATAAAACGAAACAAAGGTTTAATTAAATATTTTAAGAAACTAGAAAAAGAACCAGAGAGTTTATACTCAAAAGTATTTTAAATGAAGTTGTGGATTCATGCATAGACATGGTGAATAATATAAGGCAGTAAATATGGACGATGTTGATAAGGCTATCGTGAAATAAATCAAATAGCTGAAAATTTCCGTTTGACTTTAGAAGGCATCCGAATTAATCTGCGGTCTAAATACAAAGTTCGATGGATGTCAACCGTATTTGGGCTTAAAAAAAGGATTGATGAATGTACAAAAAAGTCATAGTCACACATATCGAAATAAGAAAGCAGGAACTCCCAGCAGAATATCGAAAATATGAAATTGCTTCATGTTTGAATGAGGGAATTAAACCTGTTCCTGAATTCACTTGTGTGTTTCTCTACCTAATGTTAGAATAAAAACGATACCAGTGTTCTATTTAAGCATTGTCTTATTCAGTTTTAGTAAGGAGTAAACAATAAATATAATAAATCTGGATCTCTGGCGGCTACAATTCTGTAAAAGTAAGCCTGAACGTGTTCAAATAAATTTGTTATATGTCTTTTAATATCAAACTTCACACCAATAAAAGTGTTGTAATCCACTAAGTCCTTCAAAAGTTATTGAGCAGAAAGTGTAGGGAAAAGTTCGAAGTTAAACTGGGCCACAACTCAGCAAACTTTTGCCGGAAAATGACGAAAATCTAACTTAACCTAGCCGTTCCAAATACAAAGCCTCATACCAGCTTTGGTTTCAATTCATGAAGTAATTGAAAAGTTATTGAGAGGAATGGAAATTAGTGACGGGCGTGACAGAACACGACCTGAAGAAAAATTCAATTATTTCTTTCGTGACTATCCACTGAATAAATTAAAACCCAAAAATTCAATTATTTCTTTCGTGACTATCTGCCGAATAAATTAAAAAGGAAAATACAAAAATGAAATTGGTGACGGAGGTGACGGGACGGGGCGTGAAGACAAATTTAAATTTGTATTTCTCATATACGCAATAGCAAATCAAAACAAACGTGTTTTTTTATGACTATACAGGAATAAACTGAAAAGAAAATGTATTAGTTGCGAATTTTAAGTGAGCTAGATGCGCTATCAATCGTTAAAACCTATTTACTGAATGTCTTCCATACCTGTGGTTAATCACGTGTACAGTTACTGTTCTTCCATAGTCAACCGTAAATACGATTAAATGATCGTGATTAGTTTATTTATGTGAATATATAATTCGCTCCTTCTTGTAATAAATAATAAGTCTAACCTTCTTCATTATACTGGTGTCATTTTATATCAATATCTTTCAAATAATCATGTATCCAAAAATACAATATGAGATCCACGAATAAGCGCTATCTACTTTGTTTCGCATATAGGTGTCAATTTATAATTATAATTCCATGTTAATACTTAGCATTTCTAAACAGAAATCAAGTGGGGTTTGTACATATAACTGATTAATAACTTCCGGTTGCCTACCGATAGACTTCTTGCACATCGATTTTATACATAACATTTCTAATGTGTAAAATTTGATAAATGAATTACATCCAGTTTGTAACTAAGATCAATTTCTTTACAGTCCAGTTAAAAGACCTGGAACAACTTTGAACGTCATGCATTGCGCATCGGAACCTCGTGCGATGGAATGGGTAAACGGTTCTCAATGAAATTCAGACCTTAATTCTCCCTGTATTCGTTGACTCTTTTCCATGCTTATTCACTGACTCTATGATATGCATATTCACTGACTCGATTATATGCATATTCACTGACTCGATTATATGCTTATTCACTGACTCAGTTCAGTGCTTAGTCACTGAATCAGTTGTTGCCCATTTACTGATTCTGAAAAAAAAGAAATGGAGGTAACGGTAATGGTGAATGTTCATCTGCCAGTTCTGTTAATATCTCAGTGTGAAAATGGAAGGGTACGATACGAAACCTTGCCATAACTTTATTTCCTCATATAAAAATATATTAATTTGTGATCACAATTTCAGAATATTCTCAGCATTTACGCAGCACAGAGTGCAGTCGCACTAGCCAGCTACACGCATTCATGCGCGTTCACACAAACATACACATACACACACATATTTTATTGTAATACTAGATTGAAACATTAAAAAAGCTAGACAACGAAACAATTCATCTGATGATAAACAAATTACACACACAACCAATAGTTCAGTATGCCTTGCTGCTGATTCTGACTTGACTCCCTGTGTTGCTGCTGATTTTGTCATGACTCCCTGTGTTGCTGCCGATTTTGTCATGACTCCCTGTGTTGCTGCTGATTTTGTCATGACTCCCTGTGTTGCTGCTGATTTTGTTATGACTCCCTGTGTTGCTGCTGATTCTGATAATGCCAAAACAGTCAGGTCTTCTTTATTCTGCAGACTTTGAACTAAGCAGCCAGGTCTTCTTTATTCTGCAGACTTTGAACTAAGCAGTCAGGTCTTCTTTATTCTGCAGACTTTGAACTAAGCAGCCAGGTCTTCTTTATTCTGCAGACTTTGAACTAAGCAGTCAGGTCTTCTTTATTCTGCAGACTTTGAACTAAGCAGTCAGGTCTTTTTGTTCTGCAGACTTTGAACTAAGCAGTCAGGTCTTCTTTATTCTGCAGACTTTGAACTAAGCAGTCAGGTCTTCTTTATTCTGCAGACTTTGAACTAAGCAGTCAGGTCTTCTTTATTCTGCAGACTTTGAACTAAGCAGCCAGGTCTTCTTTATTCTGCAGACTTTGAACTAAGCAGTCAGGTCTTCTTTATTCTGCAGACTTTGAACTAAGCAGTCAGGTCTTCTTTATTCTGCAGACTTTGAACTAAGCAGTCAGGTCTTCTTTATTCAGCAGACTTTGAACTAAGCAGTCAGGTCTTCTTTATTCTGCAGACTTTGAACTAAGCAGTCAGGTCTTCTTTATTCTGCAGACTTTGAACTAAGCAGTCAGGTCTTCTTTATTCTGCAGACTTTGAACTAAGCAGTCAGGTCTTTTTGTTCTGCAGACTTTGAACTAAGCAGTCAGGTCTTCTTTGTTCTGCAGACTTTGAACTAAGCAGTCAGGTCTTCTTTATTCTGCAGACTTTTAACTAAGCAGTCAGGTCTTCTTTGTTCTGCAGACTTTTAACTAAGCAGTCAGGTCTTCTTTATTCTGCAGACTTTGAACTAAGCAGTCAGGTCTTCTTTATTCTGCAGACTTTGAACTAAGCAGTCAGGTCTTCTTTATTCTACAGACTTTGAACTAAGCAGTCAGGTCTTCTTTATTCTGCAGACTTTGAACTAAGTAGTCAGGTCTTCTTTATTCTGCAGACTTTGAACTAAGCAGGCGATCAATGCATCCTTTAATAGCACAACGTGCACGTTTAATCGAACCTGACCGGGGGAATATATTACTTTGCTGAACTATTACCAGTTCTGACCATACGGTTTCTGGATCACAGAGCAATAAAATCTTTAGAAACGGATGAAGCACTTGTGAGGAGTATTTTAAAGGAGGGTGTTGAAAAGGCGTAAATGTGTAAGATGATCCTGTAGATAATTTGCAGTTTTCGACGCGATCGAATTATGTCAGTAAGGTATAATTGTACTCTAAAACCAAAGTAGCTAGAGTGGTAAGTAAATTACATTTAGTTCTTATCAGCTTCTTTTTTGCATTGAAATTCAATGCAAAAGAACGCAGAATAATTTGTATAGGGTGATGGACTCCTGTGTGTCATTAGCATATTTCGCGCTGATTTCCTTCTTCAATTTGTCACGTATTCAATGCGCTGTCACATTAGGAGTAAGTTTGATTACATGACATGTATCCCCTGATATATCAACGGCTGTACATCACAACAATTCAATATTCCATATTACTTTAAGACATAGTACTTGTCTAGTCCAGTTGACGTGGTAGCCTCCAGTGCTCAAAGCCCCTGTATTTATTATACTCATGTTTTGAAAACGGAACACGTTTCATGAGATTGATGTGTTGGGGGCTGGGGAAAGGAGTTGGGTAGCTAATTTTGAAAAGATATAGTTCAAATAGAAACATCAGCTTTTGGTACAAAGTTACTACATTAATCTGACAACAGTCAAAAACATATTAAAATAAATAGCTAATAAACAAAGATTTTACCATCATAAAAGCACCACATGAGACAAACTGAAAAATTAATTGAATGCCGGAATATACGTAAGTGAAAATGTTTTAAGTGTGGTCTGAATTTCAAAATATATGCATATTCATTAATTTTGAAAGGAAATATGCGTGTTGTTTTAGTGAAACAGACGTTATCAAAGCAATCTCTCTCTCTCTCTCTCTCTCAGTCTCTCTCTCTCTCTCTGATTAGGATTTATTAAGGTAGCTTTAACAATTTTTCAGTCGTGTCGCTACGATGTCTGCATTGAAGCAGTTTATGGTGATGTCTAGCATTGGGGCATAATACCGCAGACATGTAGCATCATGTCCCACCCAGCCACATTATCCTGACACCAGGCCGACCAGTCCTAACACTAACCTCTTAATGCTGAACGCCTAGCGAGGCAGATGTTAGTACCATTTTAGTAAGTCTTTGGTATGACTCAACCGGGGTTCGAACCCACGGCCTTCCGCTTCCGACCACTAGGCCACCGAAGGTCTCTCTCTCTCTCTCTCTCTCTCTCTCTCTCCATATATATATATATATATATATATATATATATATATATATATATATATATATATATATATATATATATATATATATATATATATATATATATATATATATATATATATATATATATATTTTGTAGGCTGGACTTCGCTTGCGAAGATTTAGGAAGGGGGATGTCCACGTCTATTGCACGTGACCTGATGGACGAAGGGCCCAATACGTGACAGACACGTCCGTCCCCAGAGGCTGCAGAGAAATGTATGGCTTGTGATGGGTGCTGTCGTCAGTTCCCGGTTTTTTCTTTGCCATCGTTTTTCCTCCAAGTTTGTCCATCTGTTTTGTTCAAAACTGGCAGTGGCCCGGTGATCCGTAGGTCGCCAGCTTTCAGAGTCAGCAGGTTGTGATGCCCATTGGCGGTGATCAATGCCACAGGTGGTGAGGTTCTTTTTCAAGGAGCCTTTATATCTCTTTCGAGATGTCCCTCTATCACGGTGGCCAGTGGACAGCTCACGGTACAGTGCAGTCTTTGGCAGGCGATGATCGTCCATCCTGGACACGTGCCCTGCCCAGCGTATCTAGATATTAATGAGCGTAGCCTCAACGCTGGTGATCCCTGCCTACTTGTTTGAGAACTTCGGTGTTGGTGATGGACATAAATCATAAATTATTATGTACATAAATGCGTCACTAAAGATTAACAAACTAGACAGCAATGTGCCCGTATATTTCAATGCAGTCCACGCTTCGGCTGAGTGCATAAGCTTCCGGACACATTTGATTAAGATATGTGCAGATTTTTTTATGATGTTGTATCAGCATAGTGAGAGAGAGACACTGATACTTTCGCCCACTTTCTACAATTCGCTTTCGAATAGAAAAGCACACTACCTTAGGGCGTTGTGCATTCTAATCAACAATGTATGATTAATTGATGTGAACTTTCTCTCTCTCTCTCTCTCTCTCTCTCTCTTGAAAATCAAATAGTTATCCCTTTTATTTTGCATGTAATCTATTTGTTAATTCGTGCATGTTTAACAGCAATTGCAGATACTGTCTTTTAAAGAAATAGATCTATAGATAATAGTTAAAGTTAACATTTAAGAAATAGGGACATAAGCAAAATCTACATAGGGGAGTTACCTGATCTAAATGCGTTCGTCTTAAGTCTTATTTTACTCGAGACTAATTTATCAACTATATTCTGCCATCAGCACTTCAATCGCTACATAAAATCTTTATTCGAGTGAAAATTACATCTGTATTTCAATCGCTACATAAGGTCTTTATTCGAGTAAAATAGCCATCATTTAATCAAT
This sequence comes from Sinohyriopsis cumingii, assembly GCA_028554795.2. Lineage (NCBI taxonomy): Eukaryota > Metazoa > Mollusca > Bivalvia > Unionida > Unionidae > Sinohyriopsis > Sinohyriopsis cumingii. The sequence continues at coordinate 3,603,705 of CM068833.1, read as the reverse complement.
CCCTCCATAAGGTTTTTATTCCATTACTGCCATCAATATTCCAATTGTTACATAAGATTTTTATTCTATTAAATCTGCCATCACTACTTATATCGCCACCTAAGTTTGTTTATCTTCGAGTAAAACTGATATCAGCACTTCAACCACTGCATAAAGTTTGTTTTTATTTGAGTAAATCTGTCATCTGTACTTAAACAACTACTTACGATCTTTATTGGAGTACTGCGATAAGCATTTCATTCGCTACATGTTGTCTTTATTGGAGTACTGCGATAAACATTTCAATCGCTATATAATATCTTTGTTGGAGTACTGCGATAAACATTTCAATCGTTACATAAGATCTTTATTGGAGTACTGCGATACGCATTTCAATCGTTACATAAGATCTTTATTGAAGTACTGCGATAAGCATTTCAATTGCTATATAATATCTTTGTTGGAGTACTGCGATAAGCATTTCAATCGCTACATAAGGTCTTTATTCTATCGCAACTGACACCAGTACTTCAATCGTTACAATAAGAGCTTTATTAGAGTAAAACAGCCATCAACATATCAATCGCTACATAAAGTCTTTATTGGAGTACTGCGATAAACATTTCAATCGCTATATAAGGTCTTTATTGGAGTGCTGCGATACGCATTTCAATCGTTACATAAGATCTTTATTGGAGTACTGCGATAAGCATTTCAATTGCTATATAATATCTTTGTTGGAGTACTGCGATACGCATTTCAATCGTTACATAAGATCTTTGTTGGAGTACTGCGATAAGCATTTCAATTGCTATATAATATCTTTGTTGGAGTACTGCGATACGCATTTCAATCGTTACATAAGATCTTTATTGGAGTACTGCGATAAGCATTTCAATTGCTATATAATATCTTTGTTGGAGTACTGCGATAAGCATTTCAATCGCTACATAAGGTCTTTATTCCATCGCAACTGACACCAGTACTTCAATCGTTACAATAAGAGCTTTATTAGAGTAAAACAGCCATCAACATATCAATCGCTACATAAAGTCTTTATTGGAGTACTGCGATAAACATTTCAATCGCTATATAAGGTCTTTATTGGAGTTCTGCGATAAGCATTTCAATTCCTATATAATATCTTTATTGGAGTACTGTGATAAGCATTTCAATCGTTACATAAGATCTTTATTGGAGTACTGCGATAAGCATTTCAATTGCTATATAATATCTTTATTGGAGTACTGCGGTAAGCATTTCAATCGCTACACGAGGTCTTGATTCGAGCAACACTGTTATCATTACTTCAATCGTTACACTAAGAGATTTATTCGAGTAAAACAGCCATCAGTTAATCGATCCTCCATAAGATTTTTATTTTAATAAATCTGCCATCAGTACTTGAATCGCTACCTAAGTTTGTTTTATTCGAGTAAAATTGATATCAGCAGTTCAACCACTGCGTAAAGTTTGTTTTTATTTGAGTAAAACTGTCATCTGAACTTCAACAACTACTTACGATCTTTATTGGAGTACTGCAACAAGCATTCAATCGCTACATGCCGTCTTTATTGGAGTACTGCGATAAGCATTTCAGTCGCTATATACGGTCTTTATTCCATCACAACTGACACCAGTATTCAATCTTTATAATAAGGGCTTTATTAGAGTAAAACAGCTATCAACATATCAATCGCTACATAAAGTCTTTATTCAACTATCGTTACTACAATCGCTACATAAAGTCTTTATTCAACTATCGTTACTACAATCGCTACATAAATTCTTTATTCACCTACTGCCATCGTTACTTCAATCGCTACATAAAATTTTTATTTTAGTACTGGCATCAGTATTTGAGTCGCTACAGACGATCTCTTTTCGAAGTAAAACTGTCATCAACACTTCACTCGCTACATAAGGTCTTCACTGGAGTACTGCGATAAGCATTTCAGTCGCTGCATAGGTTAATCTAACATATGTCCTAGCTATCAAATTACAATGACTAAATCCTTCATTGTTTGGTTAACTAATTTATTCAGGAGAAATACCAAAACAATTGTTTAATAAGCCTACAATTAATCAAGTAAAATGATGAGCTGACATAAATCTTGTACTAAAGGTACGAAATTCCTTCCTACCGTACATACCCATTTACCAAATCATCGACGTTTAAATATAACGACATATGGTGGGTTTTCACTGGTACAAAGACAAATATTTGATTTGTAATTTCTGATCCATTTTGAAACATTTGACAAGCTATTTTGAGTTCAAAAACACACATATAAACTTATACACACATACACTACACACACGTGCACACACTCACACACAATAACAAAATAAAACTGTCAAGAGACCCCTCTTTCATAAATGCAGAGACAATCGTTAATGTATGTATTTTCTACTTATATGATAAATGATAATCGTCCCTGCAGATGCAATGGATCTCTATAGATCTCATTTGTTATAAAGAAAAGTACCATACAGCGGATGGTTTAACCGTGGAAAGAAGTATCCTATTAAGAAGTCGCCGATTGTAATTGTAAATCCCATCAAATGTATCTTAAATTGAAATAAATGGAGGTGGGGGTGGAACTTCTTGTAAACTGAGAAAACAGCCCGCAAAGAAATGGTCTCCAAGTTTGTAGACAGAATGCTTGAGAATTTGCGGCTCTGTCACATGCTTAAATGACTTCACGATCATTTTAAATAGCATCTGAAGAAATTTCATTGCTCCTGAGGGTAATCAATATTTGGTAATGGTTTCATTTGGCAGATTCAGACTCGTAATCCAATGTTCGCGATTTCGATACCCGTCTATGCTATCCCGAGTCGACTGCTTCGATATGCCCTTGGGAAAGGTAATTAGCTTCCGTTTCTTCCACATTACAAAACCAGGTTTGTGACAAAGGTGGTGCTAAAATCTCCCCAAATTAATTGGAGAAATCAAATTCCAATTTTTAAGCTGTTCCGTTTCCCAAATGACCAAGCATTCTATTGAAGAGTAACACTTTGCATTATGGGTTGTGAAGTTTAGAGGGATTCCATATGCTTAAAGTGCCATAACAGTGTATCTACATTTATTCAGTTTATTTCTTGGTGAATGAGAATATATATTCAAAATACGAATGTAAGAAATCCGATTGAAAAATTTTCATTAATAACTGCATGGGAGCCTATCTAATATCGCGTTTGCACCTGTTTATGATAATAACCGAATGCAACGGCCGACCACTTCCGGTATTTAGTGAAAACAAAGCGTAACGTCACATTTTGAACACTTGTTGTAAACAAAGACTGAGTTGGTATTGTCACATTATGGAAAAGTCTTCAGAAACTCAACACGAAAGCTGCAATTTGAAGGAAGTGAATTGTCACTGTCCTGGGGGTCTTCGCCATTCGGAGATGGGGATTTAATAAGCTCGGAAGATTCTGATAATGGTGTAGAAGCGGCTGCCGGTACCCAAATTAATCCGTACCAGTTTGAACCCTATATTTCCAATACCGTCGAATCCGAAGTTGCAGATGAAGATGACGAAGAAGAAAGACAAGACAGATTGACGGACAATTCATGGCAATTGTTTTCTGAATACGGCCTAAGTTACGATAAAGATACGTATCCGACGATATTTGCAGTACTGTTCAACAGTCCCCTGTTCGTTTAGAAATGGATTTGTTCTCACCTGTAATAAAGGATGTACAAGTGTATAGCATTTCATGGGTAGAGACGTATTTATACGCTGATAAGTAAAAGGTACATCGGATCACAGTTGTAAGCTTTGAAAACCTGTGAACAAATTGATACGATTTAGAAGTACTTAAGGTTCATAGAAGAGGAGGTCCTCTTTTGCACAACTGTTGAAATAGGCAGGATATTTAACTTCAGAACAGTAAAATTGAATTCATATTTTGTACACTGTATTATAGGTTAAAATTTGGAATTTATCATATGCATGCTAATAGTTGATTTTTATAAACTATGAAATAAACCCATTTTTCTGTGGTAGGCATCTACTTGTAACTTCTATTTTCTTTCATATCTAATTTAATTTTACAGTGGTGTACTGAATGTTTTACCTGTTTCTGACTTTAGTCAGTTTGTGTCATTGTACTCTGCTATGATGTGTTCATAAATATGAGATTAAACTTGACAAGCACAGCACTATGCATTAAAGAAGAAAACTCTATTTTAGGTGTAATTGTGGACATTGATTGGGAATACCCACAGCAAGGGAATGTGTATGTTGTTGTGACACAGAGAAGGTCACAAGTGTCTGCAATGAATACCAGTGGATGCAATGTATAACACACTATCCAGGGTTCAGTCCAGTTTGTCTCGACATCCATGTTTTAAAAGTTGCATACTACCAGTATAGACAACAATTTGGAGAACATCCAGAAGAAGGAAATGAGTAAGTAAAATGTCTGAGTAATTTTTCATGTTCTTTTGTTTTTATAAATTTTGTTTTCATGATCTACGCATAACAGAATAGTATTGGGGTTATTAATACAGCAAATAAATAAACCACTTTTTCCAGTCATTTTATGACACCTTCAAAGATTCAACCCCTGTTCTGGAGGCATACACCGTTTAACCTTTATACCACAGTGATACTGATAAGTCATGCCAAAAAACAACAAATATACATGTGCAAATAGTTTTATTTCATTTTTTTGTGTCGGAAAATGAAATGGTTTTATATATATATATATATATATATATATATATATATATATATATATATATATATATATATATATATATATATATATCCACAGATTATATTGGAATCATATCACTTTATTGATATGCAAAATAACTATTAATCACACTGGGCACTAACACTGTCTACTAAAACTTTTGATTTCCTAATTTGATCTAATGCACAAAGCATATTTTATTTCAACTCAATTTTCAAATTATTATTTCAGAAGACATCGGTATACAGCATATAGACAATTTGCTCGGTGGTGTTGGCACTTCTTGGGCAAGGAAGTGAGGGTCATCATTCTATCATGTGTTGTTCAGAGGATCCGTACTGCCTTTCCTGATCAAAAGCTGAAATATACTGGCTTTCATGAGGCTAATAGCGATTAAACCTGATAAGAAGATTTTGAGTAGCAATATCCTTATCAGGCCTGTCATACAGACTACATAATGGTGGTGATACATCTACAATAAGCTTTACTCCTTCATCATTCATGTGAGACACCTGTCCATTGTGAATGCTGTCTTCATCATTCACGTGAGATACCTGTCCAATTGTGAATGCTGTTTTCATCAGACATTCAACATAATCTGCAAATTAAATTTAATATGCATTGTATTGTACAAGCCAAAAACTGCAACCTTTTGTTGACGTTAATACATGAATTAAAAGTATTTGTCTTTACAATTGTTTGCATATTTGTATTATTTTACCACAGGGAAAAATCATGACCTTTAAAATTAAAGGAGTGTCAACTTTAACAAATATTTTACTTTTACTGTTTGAATTTAATATAAAATAATAATATAGGTACTTACACTTGGTACAACAGCATTCATATATCTAAGTGATATATTCCTTTCTGTTCATTAATTGCTAATGTATATTCTTGCCATATGTTGAGTCAACAAGGATTTTCCTGACCGTGTATTCTCCTTTCTTGTACTTTGGATACAGTATTTTATATGTGGCTCTCCCATCCTTAGTGCATGCTTGCTGTCTTGGGCTGTTTTCATTAAAATGCAATGCAGCCAGCCAAAGCCCATTTCAGAGTAAATAAAGATGCAAAATACAGTATATAATTCTATTCTATTAAAAAAAAAAGATTTCAACCATTTTTTATTATCTGGTTTAAACCACTTCTTTAGTCTCTCTCTCTTCCCTCCAAAGTACCAAGTTCACATGATACAAATAAATCACCATGGCCAGAATGCACATTACTGATGTGGTTTAAAACACACTATCACTTTTCCAGAATTAATTCTTCGTTTTGGTCAGGCGATGCTGCTGCAGTCCGATACAGTTGGTTGACCAAACTCTTCATCCATGGAGCTATCTCCGAACAGTATTTTTGTTTTGATAAGATAATGAGTTTCTTTTTCAGTCCTGTATATAGAAACAGACATTAAGAGCATCATGAAAAGTTTTGTAGATTTTTATTAATTGGGGATGGGAATAAACCTCATCATGTTTGTAAATATCTATATGTAATCTGATGCCCACATTAGTCTGACAATGAAATATATATGTATGCCTTCTAAATCAACCAGCAGAAAGATTTATCTGTGTACATTGTCAAACAAAGTTGAAGACAACATGAAAATTTTGACAATGTTTATCAAATGTTTATATCTCAGTTCTTGATTTATTAGATATTTACTGCATATGTTTTGGAAACTATGAAAGAACGTTCTACAGGGTACACGTGGAAATGATATGGTGACTGATCTGTTAAATATCATAGATATAATACTATGTTACTTGTCATTAAAAACTCACCCTTGCTGCTTCTCTCTTTGAATAGCCCCTTCTTATTTTCTTTGGCGGTGACACTTGACAAGTTAGTTCCTCTGATGGTGACAACATTTCAAGCCTACACAGCTGACGCTGTGGTGTTGAAGGTTCTGATACCTTGGCAGTTACCTAGGCTTGGTTGTCAGTTTCCTTCACACAGTGGATAGGCAGGACAGCATCATCATTGAGCTTGACTTTCTTTGGTGCCCTACACATAGGTTCAACCTCAAATCTATACCTAAATGGAAAGCATTCTGGTGTGAAATAAAAGGAGCAGAGAGCAGAAAACTCAGTCGGATCGTCCCAGTTTGCTCTTTTGATTTTTACAAAATCTGTCCACCTACGACGAAGTGATTGGTCTTTCGGGAAGGAATGCATGGAAAACCCATCAGCATTTGTATTCCCACACTTTGCTGCAACACACCTGACCCAGCTGCCCTTGCTTATACCTCCACTATCTCCTCTTGGCAAGATTGTCATGATAACAGTTTTCAAACTAACTAATATGGAACGGAACACGTACTTTGTTTATGTTTCGATAGAAACGTAAGTAATGTGTGTGTTCAAAATATGACGTCAGGCGATCTATACACTCCGGAAATTACCGAGCGGTGAAATCGGTCCGATGTGTATTATTTTCGAAAATACACCTGAGCGTATTTCTCACTTATTATGGAGAATTTTTCCATCGGGTTTGTTATACAGCTTCCAGATCTTATTTTCTATTCAAACAATATTGAATTTGATTTACTTTATCTACACTGGTATGTCACTTTAACCTGAAGCAGCAATGCTGGATTGTTGTATAATTTACTTCGTATGCCTGGAACGAAATTGTCTACAGCCGCCTATATAAGAGAGAGTGCTATTATTGTTGTACAGTCTTGCAATCTGACACTTTTCTATAGCTAGAAGTCTCAAGTCATACTTGCGGTATAAATGAAAATATCTGATTCTTTCATGATCTACTTCCTGTTGGTATCTACATAACGACATTTTGTTAATATAATGAATTTATGATGAATCACATCATGATATTTCGCATTCATTCTTCCACCCGTCTATCTATCCATCAATACGCTATGCCAATAGACTTGCATTTAATGTTATACAAACGTTAGAGTGAATGATATGTTTCAACCAATATTAATAATTGAGTTTTGCATTCAAATACTGGTCCTAGTTGTCAAATTTAAATAGAGTTATGTTCAAAATACAGGTACACGTTGTCAAATTTAAATAGAGTTCTCTGTTCAAATACTGTTTCACAGAGTCCTCGTTCAAATACTGGTCCACGCCGTCAAATTTAAATAGAGTTCTCTATTCAAATACTTCACCATGTTGTCAAATATAAATAGAGTTCTCTGTTTAAATACTTGACCATGTTGTCAATTATAAATAGAGTTCGCTATTCAAATACTTGACCATGTTGTCAAATTTAAATAGAGTTCTCTGTTTAAATACTTGACCATGTTGTCTAATTTAGAGTTCTCTATTCAAATACTTGACCATGTTGTCAAATTTAAATAGAGTTCTCTGTTCAAATACTTGACCATGTTGGCAAATTTAGATAGAGTTTTCTGTTTAAATACTTGACCATGCTGTCTAATTTAAATACAGTTCTCTGTTCAAATGCTTGACCATGTTGTCTAATTTAAATAGAGTTCTCTGTTTAAATACTTGACCATGTTGTCTAATTTAAATAGAGTTCTCTATTCAAATACTTGACCATGTTGTCAAATTTAAATAGAGTTCTCTGTTCAAATATTTGACCATGTTGTCTAATTTAAATAGAGTTCTCTATTCAAATACTTGACCATGCTGTCAAATTTAAATACTGTTCTGTTCAAATACTTGACCATGTTGTCAAATTTAAATAGAGTTCTCTGTTTAAATGCTTTACCATGTTGTCAAATTTAAATAGAGTTCTCTGTTCAAATACTTGACCATGCTGTCTAATTATGTTCAAATACTTGACTATGTTGTCTAATTATGTTCAAATACTTGATCATGTTGTCTAATTATGTTCAAATACTTGACCATGTTGTCAAATTTAAATAGAGTTCTCTGTTTGAATACTTGACCATGTTGTCTAATTTAAATAGAGTTCTCTGTTCAAATACTTGACCATGTTGTCAAATTTAAATAGAGTTCTCTGTTCAAATACTTGACCATGTTGTCTAATTTAAATAGAGTTCTCTGTTCAAATACTTGACCATGTTGTCAAATTTAAATAGAGTTCTCTGTTCAAATACTTGACCATGTTGTCAAATTTAAATAGAGTTCTCTGTTTAAATACTTTACCATGTTGTCAAATTTAAATAGAGTTCTCTGTTCAAATACTTGATCATGTTGTCTAATTATGTTCAAATACTTGACCATGTTGTCAAATTTAAATAGAGTTCTCTGTTCAAATACTTGACCATGTTGTCAAATTTAAATAGAGTTCTCTGTTTAAATACTTTACCATGTTGTCAAATTTAAATAGAGTTCTCTGTTCAAATACTTGACCATGCTGTCTAATTATGTTCAAATACTTGACCATGTTGTCTAATTATGTTCAAATACTTGATCATGTTGTCTAATTATGTTCAAATACTTGACCATGTTGTCAAATTTAAATAGAGTTCTCTGTTTAAATACTTGACCATGTTGTCTAATTTAAATAGAGTTCTCTGTTCAAATACTTGACCATGTTGTCAAATTTAAATATAGTTCTCTGTTCAAATACTTGACCATGTTGTCTAATTTAAATAGAGTTCTCTGTTCAAATACTTGACCATGTTGTCAAATTTAAATAGAGTTCTCTGTTTAAATACTTAACCATGTTGTCAAATTTAAATAGAATTCTCTGTTCAAATACTTGACCATGTTGTCTAATTATGTTCAAATACTTGACCATGTTGTCTAATTATGTTCAAATACTTGATCATGTTGTCTAATTATGTTCAAATACTTGACCATGTTGTCAAATTTAAATAGAGTTCTCTGTTTAAATACTTGACCATGTTGTCAAATTTAAACAGAGTTCTCTGTTCAAATACTTGACAATTTTGTCTAATTTAAATAGAGTTTTCTGTTCAAATACTTGACCATGTTGTCAAATTTAAATATAGTTCTCTGTTCAAATACTTGACCATGTTGTCAAATTTAAATAGAGTTCACTGTTCAAATACTTGACCATGTTGTCAAATTTAAATAGAGTTCTCTGTTTAAATACTTTACCATGTTGTCAAATTTAAATAGAGTTCTCTGTTCAAATACTTGACCATGCTGTCTAATTATGTTCAAATACTTGACCATGTTGTCTAATTATGTTCAAATACTTGATCATGTTGTCTAATTATGTTCAAATACTTGACCATGTTGTCAAATTTAAATAGAGTTCTCTGTTTAAATACTTGACCATGTTGTCTAATTTAAATAGAGTTCTCTGTTCAAATACTTGACCATGTTGTCAAATTTAAATATAGTTCTCTGTTCAAATACTTGACCATGTTGTCTAATTTAAATAGAGTTCTCTGTTCAAATACTTGACCATGTTGTCAAATTTAAATAGAGTTCTCTGTTTAAATACTTAACCATGTTGTCAAATTTAAATAGAATTCTCTGTTCAAATACTTGACCATGTTGTCTAATTATGTTCAAATACTTGACCATGTTGTCTAATTATGTTCAAATACTTGATCATGTTGTCTAATTATGTTCAAATACTTGACCATGTTGTCAAATTTAAATAGAGTTCTCTGTTTAAATACTTGACCATGTTGTCAAATTTAAATAGAGTTCTCTGTTCAAATACTTGACAATTTTGTCTAATTTAAATAGAGTTTTCTGTTCAAATACTTGACCATGTTGTCAAATTTAAATAGAGTTCTCTATTCAAATACTTGACCATGTTGTCTAATTTAAATAGAGTTTTGCATTCAAATAATGATCCACATTATCTAATGGCAAATATACTTCTGCTTTAAAATATTTTTTTCACATTTTCTTACGATTACCTTCAAATACTTTTGTGATTAATATTTAGAATGGCTCTCTCTCTCCCTCTCTCTCTCTCTCTCTCTCTCTATATATATATATATATATATATATATATATATATATATATATATATATATTATCATTTGGATTGAATAACATCAACTTCTCCACACATTGAAAATGTCGAAATCATAATATTAATGAATTCATTTTATGTGAAAATTATCACACAAAAAATAACTGGGAGAATTTAGAGGAAACATTATTCTGAAATGTCAAAAACACAAGTGATACTGAAGTTACTGTTCCTAAGAAAATATGAGAATATTATAAATATCTGAGATGACTATCATGTTATTAGCACACTTAGTATTTTGGTGTTATGCTGTTAAAACCGTACACACATGTACACAGCATTACTCCTTATTCCTAATAACTATTCCTTTGTTTATTGACGTGTTTATTAACTAGCTTACTTGTTTCCGCGTTTCCTAGTTACACACCTCACATGTTTCAAATTGTACGTATTGCACATAAGAGCTTTCCTTTGACGGGACATTTATACAAATTTGCTTGTAACAAATCTGATAATTGTCAGTTTAATTGTAACTGTATTAACATAACGAATAATAAATAATGCACATTTTTCATTTTATGGTAAGGATTTTATCAAGGCCACCTACGTCACGCCTACAGCATAGCTAAAGAGTATACGTTGTATAAAATGTAATAACTTGTACAGGCGAAGTAAAATAAACTTACATTGACTTTTAATGAAGCTGTCGACGTGAACATTTACTTCAAACTGGGTATCAAACTGCAGTTATAGATTCTGAGATTATATGCTAACTGGTTTCAAACCAAAAGATGGATAAATTCAAACTCCACTGATAAACTTCAGAAGTGAAGCTGAGTTCTGTTGCTATTTAAACAAATATTAATTTATCGACTAAAAAACTGAATTGGAGATGGCAGCAGACGCAGAAACAAAAGATACTGATATAAATATATTGATAAAAACGATTATATACAGACTAAAAAGAAATATTAGTCTAACCAAGCTACAAGTGAAAGCTACATATTTATATGATATATTGTGAGTAATGATTTCACTGATGATAAATCCAATCAGTTCATACAGTAGTAATTAACCCTGTCATTTCTGGCATCGTAGGAATTTGTTATTTGACAGCTTACATTATCTTCATCCGATATGTGTAAATGGAACAGCAAATTAAAAATTTTCATGTGAAATATATATATACTTCAGTACCAATAAGACACGCAAATTGTTCACTGACATAACTCTGCCTTGGATTTTAACGCCATTCCAAATATACCTTACTCTTTTATCAATTTGTTTCCATCTCTAAATGTAATATACGAGTTAAGTACTACTGGGCTTCCAACTCCGAATGGATTATACGAGTTGAGTATAAATGGGCTTCCAACTCCATATATAATATACGAGTTCATTATAACAAGGGCTGCCGAGATTTAGTACTGATTATAGCTGCTGTTTTAAACTTCAAGCAACTCGTGAAATTGTCCCACTGAGGGATGACTTCGAAAGAAATTCATATTTACAAAATCTGGCACAATTTTGTAAGGAATTTGTGGATGGAACTACAAAACGTGCAATTGGTCTGCAAGAGCATTGTATATTTTAAGCATGGGTTAGAGAGTTGTACTGAGGTAGTAGTAAGTTTGATGTACTACGGCAATACAAATTTTTGGTTATCTCTGGCCATTGCCTGCTTTGACAGCTGGAGCACACGCCATCATTTCAAATATATAGCACACTTTTTATAGTGGGTGTATAATTTTGTTTTAAAAAATAACAGTTAATTATTGCTTAAGTGGTGGACATACATAACAATTTATAATTCCCTTGCATCACTGACAAGCTAAATCTCAACATTCCCTCACCGTTTGCACATTTTGTTAATTCTCGTATTTGCACCGCGGTAGCTGTCACATATGGTTAATTGTAACATGACGCCTTTTGTTTTGAGGCTGCTTGTTATAACTTAAATCTGTGTTACGAATGCACCTGGATACACATCAAACACGAGTTCTGCAGGAATTTTCATATGTATGGGCATCTACTAATACAGTCCCTTCTGTTTATCTCTATATCTCTTGTAAGATTACATATATAATTTGTGTAATTATTGATAAGTTCATAATGAGTAATGTTTTTAAGACAAAAGATCAAGTTGTGAAAGATTGATATTGGATATGAAAAGGGTTTAAGTAATATTTTACTTAGACAAAAGTCTGCTACTCTATTCGAGTATTTGAATGGACTCTGATCCAATTTAACTGCAAGATATAACAATGTAAATATAATTTATAAAATTTTGACTGACATTGCGAGAGAGTTCAACGACATTTCGTTAAAAAGAACACGTGAATTATTATATAATTTATTCGACGATATTTGAACCTGTAACACAAAATAATAGTTTAAATTTAGACGTAAACCTGCTTTTATATGTCACTTAATGAATTTATGGAACGGTCAGGACTGTTATCTATAGGAGTCAGCATACTGTTGATGAAGACGTTAATAAAGACTTCGATTTCAATTTACGAGTCAGGATTCGACGGGAAATGAGTAGCAAATCGGAAAAAATAAGGAAACTCTCCTTGGAAACGTCAATAGCGCCAACCGGAAATAATGCAGTAAATAACCTTTGTTACCTTAAAAGAAATCTAAACTACCCTACTTCCGATTTAGAAAGAAAACAGAACAAAATCTGTGAATCCAAATTCTACTGAAGACTTTGAACGACATCTGAATCACACGATTCTCTTTCACACACAAAAAAATCCGAGTTCAATTCTTCTTCTAAATTCTAAAAGCTAGCTAATTAAACCACCTGCGTATTCGGAAAAAATGTTAAGACAAACTGCTACTTCCGATTGTGACAATTATCGGAGAACCGAATTGCAGACCGCAGTCTTCGACAGAACTATGGATTTGGAATGTTATGTTATAGTTAACATTGAATACGGTGTGAAAGGTAACGTGTATGTAATACACTACATACAGTTGATACAAATATATTTAATTTACCTTAATCTTCTCTGACAGTTGTTCTAACTCAAACCGTAACATTACGCATTCATTCAAATAGCATGTATCTTTGGTGTAATGAGACTTTTTTTATATACAGTGGTAATGACATAAAACTCATCGTGCTGGACGACAGGTCAATGCTCTGTTTTCGATTTTCACCAGTTGACCTGAAATTAATGAAGGTTATTCTAACCTCTGATCTCATGATCTTCTGGTAACAAATGTATGTCTGTTTTGCATATGTGGAGAATTGTTTTGATTGACGGTTTTGACTCTTTCTGATCTATGATGTTGACTTGAGTCAACATTTCTTAGTCTATTCCTCACTGAATATCCTTTCTTATTCATTTCGTAATTAACTTTACGTCGACAGTATATGTCTTGTCTTAAAAAATGTCATTAATTGCCACATTTGAGCTTGAACTATGTTTATATTAAAAACTAGATATTTCTTAATCATTTTGTGTTTTCTATAAATGCTAATTATTAACGGATGACATTAATGTTTACGTAGGCTGCCTCATCCAACTGCTTATTAAATGCCAATCCGTATCCCTACGCCATATCAAGCTCATCTTTTCGCAGGGTGGCTGCAAATGTTTAACGCCATTTTTCAGCACATGATAGGCTATATATGTACATGACGGCCATTGTATTTGGTGAAGGAAGAACTCGGGAACACCTCAGGAAGAACCACTGGAACTTATTGGTAATCTTTCTTACATACCCACGCTAAACCAAGCCTGAGACTCGAACCCACGAAGACAGAGGTGAGATGTCTCTGATCTGTAAAGGCGAGCGCCTTAGACCACTCGCCCACCTGGAACCCTTAAGCAGTTATATGCATTTATCGTTAATATATTGTGGTTGTGTGGAAATATGAAAAATGCCTAATATAATGATAGACTTACAGCGTGTATTGATACCATATTGCGAGACAATATTGATTTGTTTAAAGCATTTAATAAAAACACGCATTCTTAAAATGAGGTTTCTAATTGAATTAACAAAATTTAGTTTCGAGAAGAACACTTTCAATAGTCTGAAACGTTTGCTATCTTACCTTGGCATGTTGGTTTAAAATTGTTTTTAAATAAATTTGTTTTTTATTCCAAGAACAAAACTAATTCAACCTATTTTGAATGTTTCACATCGTTGTGCGTTTTCCTATCAAGCCAAAGTTTTAAAATACAACATGATGAATTTATGTTCACACAACTTTCAACAAAATATAATTACAAATGCACAATTAATTCTTTGCATTTATGTTCAAGCACGGTATTTTCATCAGGGTTGTGACGTCATATCCACGTGCATCGCTTTGATCGATTTGTCACTACAACCAATGGCTGTGCACAACACATTTAGAGAGAAGTCATAAAAATAGATTGAACATAATTAGCCGAGGGCAGAATAAACACGGGACGGAGATTGCATGATGATAAACTTACATTGTATATTCATTTACATAGAGAGTACAAATAATTGATACCAGTGTGATTGAAGGGCCGTCGCTGAGGAATAATAAACTTGAATTCAATACAACAAGGTGAGTGTAGTTTTCCTGAAGAGATTGCATAAGTTTGATAAGTATTAAAAAATGAAAACAAATGTATCCAAGTCAGACTGAGAAAAATATCGAGAGAGTATTATATAACAGTGGGACATAAATCTATTTTCTATTTGAACCATCTGTACGTCCTTAATTGTTTAAAATGTTTGCAAATCTACATATACCAATGCACGTTACGTTCGGAAGAGAAGTAGAAAAGTAGTCAAAGTAGTATTGAAAATAATGTGATAAAATAAATGACCAGACTTGTGTGAAATACTTTTAAGACAATGAGTGAAATATTACCTGACAAGGTGATTGAAACACTGGCTGCAATATAGTGACTAATCTATCAGCTGAAAAGGAAGGTGAAGGAAGAATTACCGCCTAAACTATTATTCAAATGTCTGGATCTGTGTCTGTAACTCTGTCAATACCTGTCAACGTGCATTTATTTATGCACAGAGCAAACCAGGAAGTGACAACAAAATCTGCACAATGACTGAATTTATAGAAATAGCATGTCTGAAAAAGTTAAGTTGCGATTGTCGTGAAAACCAAAGTCTTTTGGTTCAAAACTTAGTATTTTCCAAGCATAATTTGCATAAAATAATTGAATACCAGCTTAGTACCGAACGCTTGTCGCATGAAAGTCACAAGAAAATTTTCAAATTAATTTAAAACAAAGTATACATAGTATACGTTTTTACGTAACAAAGAAGCATAATTCAGTCAGAACGGTGATGGGAAGGTGCAGGCTCCATGAAATGTCACTCAGAAAGAACCACGTAAAACTAGAAACTTTAAAAAGTCACAAAAGAGGACATATTAGTATTGTATAGAATAAATGATCTGCACTGGAAATGCGGTTTCGCATATAATTAGTAGTAGTTTGTTAGCTTCATAATATCAATGGGAGGGGAAGATGACAATGAAGTTGGCATTTGGGGAATTTTTTATAAATGAATCAATATTTGTTTTAAAATAACTAATACAAATATAGGAAATTGCAAGATGAAATTAACCAAATAAACAAATATTTAAAATGTATGTTCCGTTTGAGGTTTAAGTATATTATTATATTATATTAAGTATATTAAATATTACATCATTTTAAAGCAACAATAATTGAAAATAACTGACTCGTACTGACGTAAGCACAGTCAAGAGAGACATTACGGAGAATAATGTTTAAAATGGCATAAAGACACGAAAGTTAATAGTTTCGTCTATAAACCAAACGAGTAATCCTTCTTTGAAAAAATTTAACGTTCAGAAAATTACACCACTTTTCAAAACTAAGAAAGATAAAAAAAAGCAGTCAAGTTTAGAATAAAAGTTATGGTTGAATTAGCTGGCATTTCTAAAAGCCACGGATTTAAATTCAACTAAATCTATTTCAAATTTCATTTCTGTTTTCTTATAAGTTCTAGAAGAAGAAAAAAGCAAGTATGCCTTTCTAGAATCACGGTGAATAAAGTGAAGTAGTTTTCATATATTTGTGTGTGGAATCCAGTGTTAAGTTGATAAAGATTTAAGTTAATAAAAACACTTTACTATTTAAACATAGTGGTCTTGACACCACCAGGTTTTCTGCCTTTCTAAACCAGAGCAAAACAGTGTTTAGATTGTTACGACTGACAGATATTAATTAACGTTACTTTTTTATATATGTAACGTTGCATTACGCCCTGATACAAATTAAATATGTAAATAATCATACACATACAGACTTTCTGACAAAATAATAAATAATTTAAATTATTTCTTCAAAAACCTCTGGCCTCACCACAATATATCTCATTCCTATAGCTGCATTTATTTGAAGTGAAAGACAAGGAAACAAGACAATGGATAGATATGTCATCTACGTTAATAAAAGTTTACTATATCACTTTTCGTGTTTGTATAGAGACGGTTCCCATGGAATGCGTCAAAGGAGGAATGCCGATGTAAATATGATTCATCTATACCACTGTCTCAAAACTGGACATATTGGGGCACCTAAACACCTACGTAGGCCACAGAGTAAAAATGTCAAAGTATATGTATCAGCTTTCCAAAATGTTTTTACAAAATTAGACGATAATAAAATGTCAAAATTAGAAGATCTAAGTGGGCAAGACATGGAGAAATTATTTCCATGCAGCAAACAAGATGGCCTTTACTAAATTGAAAAGAGTTTATTAAGCCTAAAGGTTGTACACAAGATTTCAAGAAGCCATACATTGACGACATCATTTCTTGTAGTGCTTTGATCTCCTCATCATCATCATTGTCAACATCCTAGATCTCATCATATTTCTGATTTAAAGGTATCATTTTTTTACTTAATGCTTATGTATTTTATCTATTTCTGTCCGAACTTTATTAATTATTTTCCTTAAAGCTAAAGTCCTTTAATCTATTTCTGATTTAATGGTATCAATTATTTCACTTAATGTTAAAGTCTTCTTTTATTATCTGTTTCTGACTTTGAACTTTTATTCAGTCCCACTAAAATAGTTTTTAATCAGTTCGACTGTTTGTCTAATTCATCAGTAGTTCCTTGTACATCCTGAAGTATCATATAATTCTCGATCTCTGAATTTCTCTATCTCAGCGGGACGATAACTTTTTTAAAGTTGGCAAGTTGATTATATACAAAATAAACAACACCAACACGTAGAATGTGTGACCGGTTTCGCTTTAATGCTTCATCAGTCTGACTTCAAAATGAATTCAGTAGCATTGCTTACGTCATTAAATATATTGTTTCTAAGTGATCAATGAAATAAACAATTTGAAATAAACAATATGACATCACAGCTTACATTTGTAACAATTGGCTTATACTTTAACGAATAATTGACATGGAAATATGCATATACATCGCAGATTAATGATATTTTAATACATAAAAATACATAAAACTGGATCTTAAAGATACATATATCTCTATTGATAACTATCTCTAAAACTTATGACTAAATAGAGATAAACAGTTTTATTAATAGTTCTATGATGTATAATGCACACTTATTAAAGATATAGAAAATAAATAAATAAATAAAAATTATTAAAAAATAATAATAAATTATAACTTGATATATTATTGACGAATGTTCAATATTTCATCAGAACTCAATTTATATAATAAAAAATTATGGCGTGCATAATACTTACTATCAAGTATTTTATAAATAATTAATTAAGATATTATGATTAATTATATATCAAGAACTTCTGCTAACAAAAAAAGCCCTTCTAAGGGCTACCAATACTGCCTCTTATCCAGGGAACCATTATGGCTTGGTATCCCGTTTCGATAAAACTATTATATACACTAACTTGATCCGTCAATCTACCGCTTTAAAATTCAAACCTTTTATGGCCTAACAGTGACCAAACTTTTTATATGTCGCTCAGACATATTAGTTATTAAAAATTTTAGGGCATTTAAAACGTACAGTATGTACTAGAATTTTTACGATTGTTAGGACGTAGGAAAATTGCACAGGTGGCTGACACATTATTGGCATTTTTTATTGTCCATTAGTACAACTAGACTAAATTTGACTAAGTACGGGCTGGGGCTTTTGGGAATGCATGATATCCATGGCTGGCTTGCCGAGTCCCTTGCCCTCTTGCCTCTCTCGGACATCGTATAACGGCTGAGATGTGGAACAATTTCCACCCGCCAAAAGCTAGGTGTTCCGATGTGACGTCATCGTTGCGACCAATCGCAATGGGCGTTACATACTGCCTGGGTCGACACCTAGTACAGAAAATACGTACTGAAATCAACTCATTGTCAACATGAGTGTGTGTTGGGCCCGTTCCCACTCATGAAAGCCCTTCATTCAGGTCGTTAGGGATATACAGTCCTACGATCTGACGGATAAATAAGCAGTGCTCCTTGAGCACATAAACGCCTGGGGGATGTGGCACTAATTCCTTCCCCCAGGAACATTTAGCATCCCGCTGTGAGGGAATAAACCCGTCGCACATGCCCTTCTGGGCGCACGCGACGTAAATCCAATCAATCAATAAATCAATATAACAAGATATAATATATTATTTATTTATTTATTACATTTATTTTCTATATCTATAATAAGTGTGCATTATACATAATACAAATATTAATAAAACTGTTATATATATATATATATATATATATATATATATATATATATATATATATATATATATATATATATATATATATCACATTTAATTCTATTTAATTCTAATTTACCTCATCATAGATTCAATCAAACTTAATTTGTTAGGGCTTTAATCTATATATTTGGTTATTTCTGCTAATGTATTCTTTTGTACAGTATGAGGCTTGGAGGACATCTTACCTTCTTACCAGCCTTAAAGTCATTAATGTTTTAATCTCTTCGACGTTCCGTTTCTTTCAATTCTTCAATACCTTCTGTAATTCTTAATGTGTGTTCTAGAGTAAAGTTATTTTCCAGCGACTTCTAAATTTCGTCCATGTTACTTGCTATGGTGGGTATTCTAGTATGTATCCTTTGTTATCTTGGTTGAATGTAGAGACTATCCAAACATTCCAAGCGGACTAACGTTTGGCGAATCTTTGAATATAAATTTTTTATTTGAGAATTTAGTTTTTATCCAGCACGATCGGAAGTACAAACAAACAGAAATCAACAAGGTGTAATGAAATCTGTGCAAAGTTGAATTAATAATAAATATTTTACAAAGGTACAACTTAAAGCCTACTAAATCACCTAAATATAAACTCCGACTGACAAGATACTCGTTATGTCACAATGGTAACATTGCTCCCATCATCTCCATTTCTGTTTTAAATATTCACACTGCTCCCATCATCTCTATTTCTATTCTGAATAGTCATATTGCTCCCATCATCCCCATTTCTATTCTGAATAATCACATTGCTCCCATCATCCCAATTTCTATTATAAATAGTCGCACTGCTTCCATCATTCCCCTTTCTATTCTGAATAGTTACATTGCTCCCATCAACTCCATTTCTATTCTGAATAGCCACATTGCTCCATCATCTCCAATTTTATTCTGAATAATCACATTACTCCCAGCATTCCCATTTATATTCTGAATAATCACATTGCTCCTATCATTCCCATTTCTATTCTAAAGAAAAAACCCACGTTGCTCCAATCACCCTCATTTCCATTCTAAATAGTCACATTGCGTCCATCATTCACATTTCTGTTCCGAATAATCACATTGATCCCATCATCTCCATTTCCGTTCTAAATAGTCACATTGCTTCCATCATTCCCATTTCTATTCTGAATAATCACATTGCTTCCATCATTCCCATTTCTATTCTGAATAGTCACATTGATCCCATCATCTCTATTTCTATTCTAAATCGTCACATTACTCCCATCATCACAATTTATTTTCTAAATAGTGGCTTTGCTCCCATCATCATTTCTCTTATAAATAGTCCCATTGCTCCTATCATCCTCAAACCGCTCCGGTGGCCTAAATGTTAGAGCGTTCGCCTCGGATGCGGGAGGTCGTGGGTTCTATCCCCAGCCGAGTCATACCAAAGACTTACAAAAATGGTACTAACAGCTGCCTCGCTTGGCGCTCAGCATTCAGAGGTTAGTGTTAGGACTGGTCGGCCTGGTGTCAGGATAATGTGACTGTGTGGGACATCATGTTACATGTCTGCGGCATGATGCCCAAGTGCTAGACATCACTATAAACTGCCACACAGCAGACATCGGCCTCTGCTGAAGAAACCAACACTCAACCATAACGATTTCAAGAACTACCGCCCAGTTTCTAATCTCCCATTCATATAAAAAAAATCTTAGAAAAGGTTGTTCTATCCCAACTTGTATCTCATCTGAATTCAAACAGTCTTTTTAGTAATGTACAATTTGCATATCGCCCTTGCCACAGTACTGAAACTACTCTTCTAAAAGTAGTTAATGACATTCTCTTTGCTTTGTATGGCGGAAAAATTACAGTCCTCAACCTCCTTGATTTGTCTGCAGCATTTGACAGAATAGACCATGTTATATTACTTTACCGTCTCCAGCATGTATATGGCATTCATGATACAGCCTTACTGTGGTTTAAGTCCTACTTGGTCAACAAGACACAAATTGTGTCTGCAAATGGAATACACTCCAGCCCAGTTAACCTATGTTGTGGTGTTCCATAGAGGTCTGTTGTTGGACCTGTTCTCTTCATTCTATACACTCAGCTGCTCTCAAGTGTCATAGATCATCATCCAGTGTCTCACCAATTGTACCCTGACGACACCTAAATATACAAATCTAGCCACCCAACTGAAGTTGATGCTACCATCCAAGGTGTAAAGAGGTGCATTTCTGGTGTGAAATCATGGATGACATGTAACAAGCTACAGATGAATGATGATAAAACTGAGGCCATTCTAATCATAACACAAAGTCTTTCTCAGTCACATCCTTTACCTCAGACAATAAATATGAGTAACACCAACATTAAATTCACACAATCAGTACGAAACATAGGTGTCACTCTGGACAGTACTCTCACGTTCCACCAACATGTCATGAACATATGCAAGGCTGCATATCTTGAGCTGAGACGCATCCTCACACAAATATCTTTCTGTTGATTCCAAAAAACGCTTGT
Organism: Sinohyriopsis cumingii; assembly: GCA_028554795.2. Taxonomy (NCBI): domain Eukaryota; kingdom Metazoa; phylum Mollusca; class Bivalvia; order Unionida; family Unionidae; genus Sinohyriopsis; species Sinohyriopsis cumingii. Next base: position 3,581,951 of record CM068833.1, on the reverse strand, counting down.
ATGCTCATTAGTACTTACAAGACTGGATTATTGTAACTCAATTCTGTCTGGCTCATCTCAATATCTACTTAAAAAACTCCAAAATGTTCAAAACACAGCTGCTCGGATAATACTAAGAGTACCACGATCAGAGCACACCTCCCCGCTGCTCTGTACACTACACTGGCTATCCATTCGATCCAGAATCAAACACAAAATTTGTTCTCTGTGCTACGTTTCACTGACGGACTCCAGTCCAAAATACCTATCCGACCTTGCCCATGTGTACACACCAGCAAGATACTTACGCTCCTCTTCTGACAATCGTATACTCATTATTCCCAATACGAAAACGAAGTAATTTGGACAATGTTCGTTTGCATACCAGGGCCCAGCAACGTGGAACGAGTTGCCCACTGAATTTAGACACAAAGACACAGTGATCCCATTCAAGAGTGCTCTTAAAACTCACTAATTTCGACTGCAAGAACAAACTTAAAGACCTAATCATGTTCCCTACCTTAACTATTTACAGCATGTTTTTATGTTTTCTAATTTCATGGTGTTTGTTTTATGTAATAATATCATTATGTATGTTTTTATGTTATATGTGTTGTCTAATGTTATAAAGCTCTTAGAGCTCGTAAAGATTAGGCGCATTACCATGTCCTCAGTATTATTATTATTATTATTATTATTATTATATGACTGAAAAATTGTTAAATCTACGTTAAAAATCCAAATCACACACACACACACACACACACACACACACACACACACACACATACCTATCATCCTCATTTCTATTCTAAATAGTCACATTGCTCCTATCATCCCCTTTTCTGTTCATTATAATCTTGAAAAGATAAGGTGCAATAAGGCAAGTTGACGAAGAACATTCTATAAGAGGGGTGGTATCAAGGTCAACATGGTATAGAATAGGAGTAATATCAAGGTCAACAAAACCTTTACGTATCAATCAACCGGAATCCCTGAATATTTATTTATCCTTAACATACATTCGTTCTGTCTGGAATAGTTATAGTCAATCAAGAAAAACAATGACACTCCCCACCCCACCTACCCCATCTTACCTCGGAAATCTAACTTAAATATAGTTCTGCATTTGGTTTCTTATTAGATTTTCGTGATAATGATACAGCCATGGAATTATCAAAATGACAACGATCTCACACAATCCTTTTATTTTCTTAAAAGTCAGCAATGCAGATGCCAGATTCGTATCAGTTGACGTGACTTTGGTACATAATGATTTTAGTTCTCGGGGGTCGAAAGTTTCCCGACACAATGAAGCCTGCTACTCTGGTATCTGACGTACATTTGCAGAAAGTCCTAGTTATAATATGTACTGCAATCTGTACAAGATTATGACACTTTTCGTTGCCTTTTTAAAAATGGCATACGTTTTTGTTGGGAATCCCTCATTTTCGCAAGAAATTGAAAGGACTACTACCAAATAGTGTTATGGGGAGGGGGGGGGCTAGTTTCATGTACCTAGCCCCTTCTTATATTGTCTACAGAAGCCACAAGGCTTTTCGCCTTTATTACAATGTACTTCCTACGTACAATATGGGGTTGAACTGGTTTCAGTTGAAACAATTATATATGAAGTCTGATTGTGACTTTCTTACAAAGAAAGATGCATGGTCGTTTCGAAACGTCAGGTATGTACTAGTATGGCATATTCCAGAAACGTCAGGCACTTACTAGTATGATATATTCTGATAACGGCAGGCATGTACTAGTATGGCATAGTCCAGAAACGTCAGGCACGTACTAGTATGATATATTCTAATAACGTTAGGCACGTACTAGTATGATATATTCTAATAACGTCAGAAACGTGCTAGTATGGTATATTCTGATAACGGCAGGCATGTACTAGTATGGCAAGGTCTGGAAACGTCGGGCATGTACGAGTATGACAAATTCCAATAACGGTAATCAATCAACGTATCGAAATTCAATTAAATTAACCCGGCCTAATGTCCGTGTGTGCTTTTGACTGTGAAAAGGCTACATCCCAAAGAAATAGATTTGTAAGGAACTGGATATAGTAATTAATTTCTGAGTAAATAAATACTGAGCATCAAAAATCGTTTTGTTGTGTGTGTGCGTTTTTTAATAGTTCTGATACCGTTGTAGTTGACTTTTGTGTTTTGTGTTTGAGGATTATTTTTGTAATTTCTCTTTATTTTCCTAAAGTTGGCCATATATTATCATCTTGTGTGCTCTATATTTTTAATTTATAAACAGGTAGAGACATAGTAAACTTCAAACGTATCTCAAATTAATATATGTTGCAATGGCAGCTCCACCAATCAATCTGTAATACATCTTTGAAGCACTTTCTCATTATAAGCAGGGACGTCATTTCAACTTGGGGGTGGGGGGGGCTGGAGGGGGGGGGGGGCAAAACTTGATTCATGCAAATATCAACACACTGGCTCAGGCTGAATAGCATATTAGAGAAATAATAATAACAGGGCCTCATTTCAATTTTTCGGGGGGAGGGGCAAAACTTGACGGTTTGTTAATTTTCGCATATACGCTACAGCAATTTTAAAGCACAATCAAATTCGGCGGGGGGACAAATGACCCCTGCCCCCTCTCCCTGACGTTCCTGATTATAATGACGTCCCTGATTATAAGGTTGGTATTGTTTGATCTTTACAATCTTTTTCCTTCATTTGCAGTCTTATCCATCTTCAATTTCTCTGCTTTTAGCTCATTTATATTCTTAGAAATGCTCACAAAGATCTGCGAGGGCCTATCATATTTGCTAGCATTTCGTCCACTGCTTGGAATGATTCATACAACTCTTGCGTTAACCGTTGCAAACGTGGCTAAAAAAATCTAGTAATATCAACAGGTTATAACTTTTTATAGGCTACGTAGCCTCCTGACGTCGAATTGCATCTGGTATATTTGCTGTTCAGAGGATAGCGTGTTAAGTCAAAAAGCTTGGGCTAGTCACCGAGCTGAATGACGTCCCCTATTTTATCGCTAATCACCAGTTCGTATGCGCGCGCACATTCTTTGAAGTCTTGGTACGCCAATTCAGTCAGCTTTTTGTTTTCATTCTTTCTTTGATGTAGTGGAGACCTTCCTTGCGCTTACGTTGGTCCTCGAGCTGATTTCTTCCATTAGCTTGTCGTGGCGGACGCGTTCTTCTTCGGTTGTATTTAGATCTATCTGAGAGAAGAAGTACTTTGATCTAGAGAATGCTATGGAGTCAACGTTTGCTCCTCTAGCCACGAGATCAGCAGAGACCAATAAAGCATATACAATAGTATTAGCAGAAATTATGTCTTCTTTAATTAGCATGGCCAGTGTGAAAATACTAAATACTGTAGTGGTATCAATCATTACTGCGTCTTCGATGTCAAGGTAGCCAAGGTCGACCGGTTTCATGTCTAACAGGCATTTGGGAATATCGTGCACTTAACCTCAAGGACGTTGAGCCCTTAAGCGAACGGTGGTGTATACATCTTGCGTTGCACACTACTTTTCCATATGAATATGGTCGGGCTCGTGTCTAATAGCGGATACTTGCACCTGCGGCATTTGTAATTTTGCTGCCATGTTCGGGGCAGTGAACCGTAAGCCGCACGCGGGAGAGCTAGGTCAACCCAAGAAACAAGATGACGTATTACGCAACAATTCCGGTGGAAACAAACAGGTAGAATCCTGGCGGTCTATGCGCAGAAGGAGCTTGACAATGTTTACCTTTTCAAAACATCAAAGGTCACCAATCGGTGCGAGGCCTCGACGTATCCCTAAATGAGTCTTCGTCTGTGCGCAAATCACAGGCAACGGCTTACATATATGAGCTTAATAAGGACTTTAGCATGGCCAGCGAGGCCACCTGTGCCGTCTTCATGGTTACGTACTTGACGGACGGCCGAATCACGTCAGTTGCTGCGTTTACGGTAATAAATGCGTCCGATTTATTTCGCTGTGACCAGGCACAAGTCTTTCAAAACGCTGTTACATTCTGCAACGATGAAAACCCTATCACCGACCCGGGCGCCGGCTTTGTCTTCAATCGCCTTCACGTAATTCACTGAAATGAAACAAGGGCATTGCGTGTAATCGGGACTCTAATGGCACATAATGGGAGTACTGCCATTCCGACCGACGTCTCACACGAAAGCCTTGCAACTAGTTTTGCATCGATGTTTGCCGCCAGAGACGTTATTAGGTGCAAGCGTCTCAATGTCAACGCACAGTCGATGGAATTCTCAACCACCATCTTTGGCTTTCGCAATTAGAAATCATTTTAAAGGTAGTATAATAAGACGAACCATTGGCGCCCTTGCTAATCTACGTACCCACTTAAGGTGAAGTACATATGGCAGTACCATCTCCACGTACTGCAATGACATGAAAATACACATTTGGTTCTTAGAGTAGCTGCCCTAACAAGGAGCTGACACGCCCCTGTTCCCATTATGGGGGAAACAGGCAGATAGACACTGAGCACTGTGAACACCCAAAATACCCTAAGCAAATCCACGGACAGCAAGGGGCAAATTGCACTTTCGCTGTGGGAACAAAACTCCAAAATATTGTGGCGGGTGCGATTGCTGCTACCAGAGCAATGTTGTATTTATCGAAATATGTTTGAAAATACCTTTGCCAGTAATAACCTTTCCTTCAGGGTATGCAACGCTGCCTATCTGTTGGTTCACCAAGCCAAACACGAAAAGCGTTTGATCTTTGAAAATGATATATTTTGTCACATTACAATAATTGTTTCAAAAACAAGCAAGCACGAATCTTGACAACAGAAGGCACGCTGGGTTGCACTCTTGATGAACGTGTTGGCGGGAGTGTTACAGACCGTATCATTTCCGGATTTAAAGATAAAAGGAAAACTGAAATATCAGTTTTGCCAGTATGCCAAGTACATCATCCACGTTATGTCATTACGTGAATTATATTTAAAATAGAAAATAAGTTATTAATTCATATCAAAATCATTTATATCAAAGTTTATTTTGCTTTCATTATTATTTGACAGCTACAAACCATAACTTCCGCATGTACAGCGATATAAACACGGCCCGTCCCTTAAATACGCCTTGAGGCACTTGGCACAAAAATATTACAGCTTACAAGGTTCATCGACAGCTTAGTTGGACGCCATTACTATAGATTTGCTCACCGAAGAAAGTTGCATCTTGGGTAATTGATGGAATAAATAAACTAAGGGACATAACAACCGTTATCGAACATCTGTTAATCCTAGGACAGTCCTGCTCTGGTTTATGCACTTAGTTCCGGACAGAATTCATCTCGATTTTTTTACAGCTTATTATAGTGGTTGTCGCCTCCACTGATTGCATACGTGTTTAAATTCAACCCCGATGCAGTTTCTATGGCGACATCTTGAGTAATTAGCTCACTATAAAGACTATAAGATGTTTGAGTTAAACTCAACTAGAATTCCTAACGTGAAACGAAATGCTAGGACTTTCTGAAGTAACTCAATGTAGCTTGCCGGAGAGGCTTAACTGTAGGTAACTGCTTGTGAGTATGTGATTGTGTAACCAGTTTTGACTCAAGACAAGATGTAGGTAACTGCTTGTGAGTATGTGATTGTATAACTAGTTTTGACTCAAAACAATCATGCAATGGCTTTCATAACAGAGAACAAATTAATGCGAGCTAACGGCGGTCTCCAACTAAATTTTAAAAAGTCTTAAATCCGCCTACGGGAATTGACCATACAATACGTTGTACGCCTCAGATCCGACCGCTCCGGTGGCCTAGTGGTTAGAGCGTCCGCCTCGGATGCGGGAGGTTGTGGGTTCGATCCCCGGCCGAGTCATACCAAAGACTTAGAAAAATGGTACTAACAGCTGCCTCGCTTGGCGCTCAGCATTAAGATGGTAGTGTTAGGACTGGTCGGCCTGGTGTCAGGATAATGTGACTGAGTGGGACATCATGTTACATGTCTGCGGCATGATGCCCCAGTGCTAGACATCACTATAAACTGTCACATTGCATACATCCTAGCGATATTACTGAAAAATGTTAAAGCTACGTTAAAAATCCAAATCACATCACATCACATCACGCCTCAGATCCAGTTTTCAAAATCGAATAACAACAAACCTAACTAACTTATAATGCACCTGTTTATTTTTTTTAAGAAAACGCTGTCTCATCTAATCCCAAAACATTTGCTTTTGGTTCTCTCTCTCTCTCTCTCTCTCTCTAGACAAAAATCACTACAATGCCTTCAGGTTAGATTTAAAATTTTGCACACAGAAAGATTAGCAATTAGGATTGCGTCTGGCCAGAAAGCAATGTGGTAGACTGGACGCTTTTAACATTTAACCTTGCAAGCTGCATTGGAAAAGCTCGGACCTGCAACAGTTTGCAAGTGTTCCTAAACCGATCGCTTGTGCTTTAGCGTGACCCCCAGCTAGGGACAAAAAGTCTCATCTTTTTCGCTCAAAAGTTGAAAACTGAGTTTGACATTGTGCCCATGTTTGAAACACTAGGTGCACAACAAAAGCAATTGTGAATGAATGGCTGTATAATCTACTACGTTACATCAGTAACTTGGGTGACTCTTAAACATTTTTTTTTTGGAGGGGGGGCACCTCATGTAAAACTATAGCCCTAATCCGGTCAACTGTCGGTGTGGTGTCAAGTCGCCCACTAACATATTAAACCGCCCCTGGACCGGTATCAGATACAACTCCAACAATTGCTGACATTGCCAATTGTACTAATGCATTACCCCGAAACAGCTAAATATATATCATATCATATACGGCAGGACATACGTTTGCAAGTAAAATTTATCCCGCCTCGTTAGGGCCGGCTTTGTGTGTGGGAGGTCTCTGCCGGACCAGCAAAAATTGGCTTGGACTAGCTCATAGAGTGGGAGAATATAGCACCATTTCACTCTGGGCTTTTCCACCCTCGTTCATCATAGTAATCTGTTTGCCAACCCTGCTGCTAAACATGTTCATTTTAGTATCACTCCAACATAAATAAATGAATACTCAACAGTCACATCGGTTCGTTTGGCGTCAATAATCGTACAAATGCGATTTATGCACTGTTTCCCAGGAGTGCTAATCAGACAATTGCTACTATTATATTTAATACTGAGTTTCACTCTAAAAACTTTGTAACGTGTGTCGTATAATGTAACAGGCAAGGCGGACACTTTGTATCAAGAAAAGAGCTTGTATGTTCAGTTAACGTCAATTGCACGACCAGGGCCGACGAGAGGGGTGAGAAGGGACGGGGATATATTCCCGAAGCCAGGTCCCGTAAAGGGCCCAGGCCGAACAAAACTTTTTTAATTTTATAAAAGAAAATTTTTGTTTGAACAAGAACTAGCATAGGCACGGGTGTTTCTTACCCAGGGCCCGTGATCGCTCTCTACGGCCCCGTGCACGATTTGTGCGCAAAACAATTTCTTTATTATTAAAAAAGTTATTGTTTCAAAAACAATAGTCTTGTTTTGGAGTTTGCTTTTATGATGTTTCTCAGGGCACCTCTTCGTTGCTTACGTACCTGTGCAGTGTGCAGTGTTCATATATTTCAAGTTATGTTCAATTTGAGAGAAAGAATAAGAAAAAGAAAAAAAAATGGATAAATTTCGTTTAAATATCGAAACGTACAATACATAATGGCAAAGAGATTTACCAAATGGGTAAAGAAAGTAGTTCCGTAGATATGTGTGACGCTGAATAGCGGTTTGAAAGAGGTCATACAAGATTAATCAATACCAGTTTGTACAGCACTGTCATTAGGACAGAACTTACACAAAGCAAAGAAATGGAAAATATCTTTACTTCATTGTTATCACTATTGGTACAGGATATCTTAAAGTATTAATAATCCTAGTTATGTCATTACAAAGAAACACTGAGATTTTGAATCTATCAAATTGCCACAAAGTACCAGATTTGAAATTCGACCAATTCAACATTCAGATCATGTTAATTTTTAAATCCATTGATCACAAAAATCTACTGGCCTAGATGGGATCAGTTAACATTGTTGAATGATCCAATCCATTTAAGCACTACTACTACTAGTATTCCATCAAATCTGGGGTGGGGGCTTGATCAACGAAAATCTTCTACAAGTCACTCCATTTTTCAAAGGGGACAAGAGACGATAAACCAAATTATCGGTCCCTTTTTGCTCTTCCCATAATATCAAAACAACTGGAATCACATGTCTGCAGCCATGAACTCAAAACTACTAAAATTATGTGTCGATACCCATTTTTACTCCTTTCTATCAGTATTTAATTTATTATCCAAAATTCAGTGAGGTCTCAGAAAAGTTCCACTCTAGTCAGACAGCTGTAACACACTCTACTAATTATTGGTGTCAGGAAATAAATGATGGAATTGTTATTGGTATAATGCAATTAGATTTAAAAATGCATTTGACCTGGTCAGACACAATAGTCTGCAACAAAGAATTATAATTTACGTATAATCAAATGTAACACTTTTTTTCTAGCTCAAAAAGCACTTCTCAACCATTTTCTTTATTTTAAATGGTCCATCCCATAATACTGTAGGAATTTCTGAATAAATATCAAAATAAAGACCAATTTTCTTTATTTTAAATGGTCCATCCCATAATACTGTAGGAATTCCTGAATAAATATCAAAATAAAGACCAATTTTCTTTATTTTAAATGGTCCATCCCATAATACTGTAGGAATTCCTGAATAAATATCAAAATAAAGACCAATTTTCTTTATTTTAAATGGTCCATCCCATAATACTCTAGGAATTCCTGAATAAGTATCAAAATAAAGACGAATTTTCTTTTTCTGTTCATCCATGACACCTTTTTTATATAGGAACATACTGAAATGTTTATGTACGCGGATGACACAACTGCTCAAGCTTTAGGGATAAATATAGATGAAATTGAGATGGAAAATGCAAAATAATCTTTCCATATATTGTAGACATGATAGGCTTGAATGCTTCAGTCGTAAACAACTTTTAGGATTCGTAGTTGGTGACATCCTATCAAAGAATTAGAAACTTAACTTTCAGTAAAACAAAATTTCTTTCAATTATTTCATTTGGAAAGAATTAATCATTTTTAAAGCCAAAAATAAAAATTAATTTTTCCAGTTTCTTCATGTTATATGATTTCGACAATTGTTCTGATATTTATTTACATTGTTCATCGTATGTTTTAAACAGAATTGAAAATCTAAAAATATGCTACACCCAATGAAACTTTATTTAAGAAAGTCGAAGTCTTGTTACCTTTAGAAGATAAAGTAAATTACAACATTTTCAGTGCTCATGTACAAGGTTCAAAACTACCTGGCACAAAGTTACAATGACATTTTTACTCCAGTCTTAGGAGTTTATAATTAAATCATGCGCTCTTCTACAAAATCAAAACACTCAAATATCCCACAACACAAGACTGAAATATTGCAAAGGAGTTTTACATAAACTGGAGTTTTAATATAAAATAACTTACCTAATTGTATTAAATGTTACACAACCTTTGTTACTTTTTAAATACAAAAATAAAACATTCCCTTTTGTCCAAAATAGAGTTTAATATGTGATTTTTTATTGCTTTTTTATGAACCTGTTAAAATTTATTGCCTCGTGTCAATGAACCTCCTTATATTAAGTAAACTATTTGTTTATTGTAATCATGTGTACAGGGTTCATTTTGATGCATCTCCGCCTTATATGAGATGTAGCATTTGGCCCATCAACCCATCAAGAATAAATAAAGTACATTGTTATTAATACTTATATCATTATTATTATTCCTGGAGAAAACTATTTTGCATAAGCAAATACTTCAAACCCACTTGTTATTTGTAGTTTCTTTTATGCATGTTTCATGTCAACTCAATATTCCCCACACAAGTGCACAAACTTTGGCATATTTTAAGATTGATAGAATTGTTGTTGTTGTTGTTGTTGTTGTAGGCTTTAACGCCATTTTTCAGCACAAGACAGGCTATACATGGCGGCCAGTATTAATGGTGGAGAAAGACTACCGGAAAAGCCCGGAAAGAACCACCGACCCACGAGAAGCTCCTGGAAAGCTTTCTTACATACCCACATTTGCCGAACCCGAGACTCGAACCCACGCAGAGGTGAGATGGCAGTGATCCGTAACGGTGAGCGCTTTAGACCACTAGGCCACTCGTGGCCCCCAGATTGAAAAAGACAGAGAGAGAAGTTGAAGAAGAAAATAATTAATTTTACCGTAATATGAAAATATAACTTGTGTAAAGGCAGACATATTTCTTAATTTACAAAAGAAAGTAGTTCCAGATTTGATCCCGCCAATCGTTTTCTCATATTGATACATTCAAAATCTCCTGATGAAATGTATAATAAATATTTTGTACGTTGACAGATTGTCTGTGTCACTAGCTTCAGATACATAATGGTAACTATCGGCACACATATTTCTTTGTGTATGTAATATGTCTCTTGGATACGTAATATGTCTCTTGGATTCATGTGTGCGTGTGTGTGTGTGTGTGCATGCGTGCGTGCGTGCGTGTGTGTTCAAAGCAGTTTTAACAGTTTTAGTCAAATTTTTGCAATGTCTGCAGTGTGACAGTTTATAGTGATGTCTAGCACTGGGGCATAAAGCCGCAGACATGTAGCATCATGTCCCACCCAGTCACATTATCCTGACACCAGTCCAACCAGACCTAACACTGACCTCTTAATGCTGAGCAACAAGCGAGGTAGCTGTTAGTACTATTTATGGTATGACTCGGTCGGTGTTGGAACCCGCGACCTCCCTCATCCGAGGCAAAAGTTCCAGTCACTTAGGCGACCGAAGTGGTCTGTTATACCTCTTCCTTTACAGATATGCTTTAATCGATAAGCACCGATGCGGTTATATTGGCAGCTGAACAAGTGTTTTTGTTTTAGGACATGGCTTTTGTAGGAATTTCCAAGTATAGTAGTACTTGAAAACTAATTTACATACGATGTCTAATAATAGGTTTTTTACGAGTCAGAATTTACATGTTTGCATGCATAAATGTTTTATATATGCTATTTTGGATGGATACTGCTTACATGTTATCTGTACATCCTGTTACAGGGCGGTCAAGTGTATGGATGAGAGTATGTATATTGTTTTGAAAACATAGTTAATGCTTCTTCTTACGAGATAATTAATTTAATTGTATTACGATGACAGTTCTTTCTACATATTATTAGATCAAATAAACCATGAACGTGATTGGGAATTTTTACTCTCCCTTATATATATGGCCAACAAATATCTAGGTGTGCATTACTTCCATGAAGTCTCTGGGACACATTTCGGTGTATTACATTTAGCCAGCTGCTGATCACTGAAGCGGTTCTAATTTGTATGTCAACAGATGGCTAACCAGGTAATTGACTATACGTGCACCTCTTTTGTAGTGTTACATGAAATTGTGTATCCAGTTCTACTGAAATATTTGGTATACGCATTTTCGAAAGGACTTACACGAACAACCTGTCAGCTTAATTTTGCCTTATATTTGAGTCAGGGCTTAAGAAACAATAGATAAAACAACATTTGGCATTTTACAGGAAAGTTACAAAGATAGCTAAGTCCGTTTATAATGTTTAAATCCACGCCAGTATCAGATTTAATATTTGCAAATTGTACTGAGCCTTTATATAAATTATCCAGATTGGTTACAATGGCATTATGTGACTCAGAGAGGCAGGGAGAGAATAATACCAGAAAGGAACTAATGCATTCATCCTCTTTCACGATATTTAATGTATTCGCGATTATTAATGTATTCTCGATATTTAATGTATTCATCCTCTCTCACGCTATTTAATATATTCACGATATTTAATGTATTCACGATATTTATTGTTTTCATCCTCTTTCACGATATTTAATGTATTCACGATTATTAATGTATTCTCGATATTTAATATATTCATCCTCTCTCACGCTATTTAATGTATTCACGATATTTAATGTACTCACGATACACGATATTTAATGTATTCACGATATTTAATGTATTCATCCTCTCTCACGCTATTTAATTTTAAAAACAGTCAGAATATAGACATTTCTTGAGATTCCCCAGTAATTTTATTACTATCAATACTTATTATAAATGAGCTTTATATTGTAGAGGACTTCTGAAGTCATTATGCTTGAAATTCGATTACACACTCATATGAGCATTCGTTTCACAGCTACCGTTTATGCAGTGGGTGTCAGTTTTCAAGCTCATTGACTTCGGGAGTTCAGTGAAATATGAATTTCGATTCTTAAATAAATATGGTTTTAATGATATAAAAAACACTACCACGTTATGGTTACGTGAAAATAAACAAATCTTCCATTTGTAAATCAGGTCATAATAAATATCAATTTTAAAAGGACAGAACTTACGTTTCTCCATTTCTCATTCAAATTTCATGCATAGATTTGTATCTTAGTTCGATATCTGTAGAGAAGTTCTTATGCATAAGGTTGTACCCTTAAAAAAGAAGATTACACAAATTTAAAGGTATAGCTATATTTAAGGTCGATAATATTCTTTTGCATTATTGTCAAACCATTGTGTTACAATTGTTTTTCCATTATAGTCAGACCATTGTGTTACAAAATGATGCCTTTACTGGCATCAATTCTGCATTCTCCAATAAGAATACAGTGACTTTATGTCACACATACACACGCACGCACACACACACATACACACACACACACACACACACACACACTGTGAATTTGGAATATTCTTTCTTAAATTTTACTTCTGCTGACTGCCTAATTCCCGATTGTTAGAATTTTCTAGAACCATGAACATAATGGAACGATTTTTTAAAAACATTTTACAGGTAATCGCCTATTATATCATTAACGGATCAAGAAATATCACTTGGGGGGTAAGGGGCATGTGGGACAGATTCGTCAATACGCCTTTTCATTTCATCGGTCAGGCTGTACATATGCATATTTTGTCACTAAACAATCACTTTCTCACCGAGCAGCAGACATCATGAGATAAATAGGCCGTTTCCAGCTGGTTTCGTTTGGGTTGGGAATGACATCAGCTGTGGCCAAACCTCAAAATTGCACTTGGCAATCGCGTGAAAAAGATTTTAAACTTCCTTTTGCAGACCCAAGATATTCATAAATCATTTATGCCTTTCTTAATGTATCACGTAACAATCACGATCGTACGCTGTCTTCTGTGTTAAACCATTTGATGGAGCGCTTATAATTTTTTATAAAAAAAAAAACATCTGGCTTCTCCCTTTGACTTCAACTCTTCTATCAGTGCTCCACTAAATATCTGAACTTACGAAACAATGTCTGATTTATATATCTAATAGATAATCCTATTGTATGTTTGAACACATATTGAAACATAAACATTGTAAACTATCTTTTTTCAAGTTCTTCTTAGGATGAAATAAGTTCGTGAAATTTTAATTTTGGGATTTACCCCCAGTATGATGTGGTTTCTCTGGTGATTTGAAGAAAGTTTTCCACTTTATTCAATTATTGATAATTACATTCATTATTAGTGATCATTCTTATTCAAGTATTAATAATTACATTAATTATTAGTGATCATCCTTGTTCAAGTATTCGTAATTACATTATTTTTAGTGGTCATTCTTATTCAAGTATTAGTAATTACATTAATTATTAGTGATCATCCTTGTTCAAGTATTAGTAATTACATTAATTACTACTGATCATACTTATTCAAGTATTAATAATTGCATTAATTTTTAGTGATCCTCCTTTGATAAAAACAGTGTCAGAATTCATTAAGGCAATGTTATTCAAACGCCAAGGTATTTTTTATTCAAGGATTGGTTCTTTACTAAGTCAACTCATTTATTGAATGAATGCTTCTCTGATATAAGAAAATATGAACAACGAAATCGACAAGTGAAGCAATGTCCACATTATCATTAAACACGAACAAAACCGAGGCAATTGTTGTACTCCAAGACCATTTCTTTATATAGCATCAGAGGGCTCCAGGACATTTCAATTTCAAAACATTGCATTGGTTTTTAAACATTTTTTTATTATCTTTTATTATTTTATCTTTTGTTAATAATGTTATTTCTATTTTATTACCGCTCCGGTGGCCTAGTAGTTAGAGCGTCCGCCTCGGATGCGGGAGGTCGTGGGTTCGATCCCCGGCCGAGTCATACCAGAGACTTAAAAAATGGTACTAACAGCTGCCTCGCTTGGCGTTCAGCATTAAGAGGTTAGTGTTAGGACTGGTCGGCCTGGTGTCAGGATAATGTGACTGGGTGGGACATCGTGCTACATGTCTGCGGCATGATGCCCCAGTGCTAGACATCACTTTAAACTGCCACATTGCAGACAGCGTAGCAATATGATTGAAAAATTGTTAAAGCTACGTTAAAAATCAAAAATCACATCACATCACATCTATTTTATTTGTTTTGGGGGGATGGCTTGACATTTATGACATTTATAACACCTTCAAACATAATGTTATCCCTTCTTGTTTGATAGATTTAACATGGATTTGCCAGACTCTAGGGTCCAGAGTCTCCAAGTTTCATCATCCAGTGAAGAAATCGGCAGTGAAGACAGCTTGTCAGGTCACGTGGCTAACCACATCATAGTCGAGCACCATGGAACGCTTAAGGGTTTGTTCTGTCAGATGGACGTTTTGCGGACATATGGGGGAGATCTGGTTTGGAAAGAGATGGCCAGGTATAACTAAGCACATGGTCAAATTTCACGGAGGTTATCGCAACGCAAAAGCTGAGACTTAACATTCCTGTAAACTATATCGTTTTCATATTCATTGTCTCTCAAACCGAATAAGATTTGTACACTAGACATAAAACTGATGATAGCTGAAAATGTTCTTTGCAGAGTTGTATAGAAAACACAATCTCGAGTAGAGCTAGGTACCACGAAAACGTTTGTACTCGGTATACCGCGGTATTTCTGAACGTGCCACGGTAAATTGCAAATATATTAACACATTAACCCCTGGAGGTTTTTGTCGTTTTTGTCTGACATTCGAGTAGGAAACACAATTTGAAAGCTATTTCTGAATAAATCCTTAAACACCAACTTCCAGGTTATCTTCCAATAACATACTGCCTAGTTGTTTTAGAAACATCGTATTTCAATGGCTAGTTGGCTCGCTCATGAGCAGAAGGGTAAAAAAAAATTATTTTTTTATTTTTTTGCTTAACGGACCCATTATTTTCGTATCGAGACCACTCTTTATTCAAAATGCCCATCTATTCCTACTTTTTGCAAAGGTTCATCTGTCTGCAGTTCATACCGGTCTACCTTGGATCCGAGACCAAAAAGTCTAAAACCCGGACACAAAATCGGATTCCGACCACGGGCGATTTTCGGGTAGAAAAGAATCGGGTCCAATAAATGAGGTTTTTCCCTCTGTATTTTGTAGTGCAACTAGAAATTCCAGATTTTTTTTGTATCATTGTAGAGCTACATCGGACTACCTTTCTATAATACCACCCACTTTAGTGTGTCATACATGACCTTGAGGCTACAGAGTTCGGCATTAGGCTACTACCTCCTGCCACTTAAACTTGTCACCAGGGGTTAATGTGTTAAGGACCAACCATTCGAAGTTCTTGGACAGGTGCCAGACACTCGTTTTTATTTAATTTTGGTCTGTTAATAGGTGGAAAAATATCTTGCCCTGATTTATAGCAAAATGCGAACATATTATATCCACGCTATTATTTGGAATAAGTATTAACTATCTCAAGATATAATTTTAAAAAAATGGTTCAGCTTTAAAAAGAATAGCCCCATCCCGGAAAATTAAATAGTCGGTGCCTTATAATATATGGATGTATAAAATGTAATCTAAAAGCTGTGATTAAAATGGAATGATTAGGCTTACACTATAGCTGATACTGTGAAAGACATTGTGCTGGCATTAGAGAACCTATTTATTAAAAATATAAAATGTTGATGCTGAAGCCTATACCTTTCTAGCTATAATAATGAAATAATAGGCAAGGAAACTTTGAGTAGAATGTTAATGCCCAAGCAAGATATTTATCAGAGGGGGGCCAGTAAATATAAAACACACTCAACAAACGAGAAAATATTTAAAGGATTTGAAAAACTACGTAAAGTTAGACAGAAAACGTGCGCTACTGAAAATCATTGGAGGATTCGCAGTCTTACAAAAGGATGGATATATATATATATATATATATATATATATATATATATATATATATATATATATATATATATATATATATATATATATATATATATATATACTTAGCACATTTCCACACGCTAATAAATAACTAAAACATAACATTTGTTTCTTTGTTTGTTGGTTGCTTTGTAATTTAAAATGAAATTTTTTCACAAAAGTTGGATTTGGCCCGAATATGTTTCATAATATTCCATTTAGACACAGGATTGGCACACGTGAAACTTGTCAAGCATTGTCTAAAGGATCATAATTATAATTGTAATATTCACCATTAATTTGTAACACATACAACCGTTTTCTAACAAAAGATAATTTTTAAAACTATTGTGTCGTGAATAATGAAAACCCGCTATTAGAGAAAGTCGGAACAAGATTCCTCAGGAATTTCCGTACATTCCTTACTGATGGAAGGTACCGACGCACCGGTACAGTGAAAAACTACCGTGATAGGTACCACCGAAAAAAATATCCGCGGTAAACCGGTATAACTCTGATACTGCATTCTTTAATCTAGAGTGGGGAATTTTTAAGGAATCCTGCTGCCGAAGTATTAGATCGAGCATAAATTTATAGTACGGTCATCGTCAAATTAAAAAAAAAAAATGTGTTTCCCCTTGCGTTGCTTCATTTTAAAGAATTTTACAGAAGCTGGTGAAATAAAGGGAGTATAGGAAAAAATTATTGTA